>JARHVA010007103.1:0-382500 GCA_037957365.1 Torreya grandis | reverse complement strand
CAATCATCAAATGTGATATTTTCACTCTCAATGAGGATTTGTATCTTTTTTAAATTGTAACATATGTTTATATAATGCCCAAAAATTTGGTGATGGTTTAAATAAGCATTTAAATCATATATTTTTGGTAGAGGTGGACTCATATCAACCTCTAAGGGATGAGGGAGAGATATGAGATGACACTCCATTGGCTTCTTAAGGACCAAAGCTAGAGACTTAGATAAACATATAAATTATTTATTAGGTGCATTGGATAGTATGAGATTATTAGGTTATTGTGACACCATATTCACCATTGTTTTTCCTTTTTAATTAGCCTTTAGATGTTTTACCTTATAGCTTTATTTGATATGAAACTTGGTATTTGATGTGGTCAGTGTGTTGGCTACATACTTAAGCTTGTTAAATGCTATAATTTTAATTTCTCGATCTCAAATGATATGAGGGTATGTAAATGGATTTAGGGGATAATTATATGGATCTTTTAGGTAATGTGATCGCATTATTGAAATAATGGCTCAGTAATTACCGAGCCATAACATGTATGTGTTATTTTAAATTTAAATAAATCATACGCATTGTATAATGCATACACATTATATAGTACACTATACAACATGTACAAATTATAAAATGCATATGTGTTACTTTTTTATAAGTCCAAAACTAACTCCATGAGCGTTTTGGAGTTGCACGTGAAGCCAAGTTTATTTATAAGCTTATATTTACTACTCTAAATGTTAACTATAAGTTTACATTTATATTGTTACTCTTATACTTTAAATTTATTTTAGTAAATATAAAAAATTAGGGTCACTTAGCATCTGATAGAGTTGGTATCATAGTTTCATGCCTCATGATGTGGAATATAGTTTTTCAAAATCTAATCAGGTCAGTACTTAGGCATTTTTAGGGTCTAAGTATTAAACTTAGGGATTTTAGGACATAAATTTTGTAATTGATATCCAATTTTGGTAAACATATAGTCATTTTTTAGGTTTTTGTGCCTTTTGAATTAATTTTTGACATTTCTAAGAGTCTTAAATTTTTCAAAATTTAAGTTTTAAAATCACTTACTTTAAAATTGATACAAAGTGGTGTGATTGGGGTAGCATAAGTCACATTGATGACCTACACACATCAAACAACCACTTTATGTTAATTTAACTTGTTCATCATCCTTACCTCATCCTTTATCACTTATTACTCATGCCTCATCACCCATAATCACTCTCTCATCATTATTCATTGTCCCTAATCACTCCCTCATTAACCATCACTATCCCTAGTCATCTCTAATAACTCCCTCATAATCCTTGATTACTCCCTCATTGAACCTCACTATTCCTCATCATCCATAATAACTTATTAATTGTACCTAATCATCAATCATCACTCCCTCATTAACCTTAACCATCCCTCATCATCTTTAATCACCCCCTCATCATCCCTAATCACTCCCTCATTGGATATCACCATCCCTCATCATTCATAGTCACTCCCTCATTGGCCTTTACCATCCCTAATCACCACTTCATCATCCATAATCAATCCATCCTCATCCTTAATCACCTATATTCACTCCCTTATTAATACTCACAATTCCTAATTATTTATAATAACTCCCTCATTGCCCTCACCATCCCTCATGATGTAGAGCCTTATTGCATACTCTGCTTGTCCAAGCTCTTTGCCAATATCCATGTAGCTTTCACTTTGTCTTTTCTTGTTTGATATATATATTTTGATCTTGCACACATTTAGAATTCACATCTGCATTTTATTAATTTAATTTATTCTCCACCATTCTTTAGATGGTCTCACTAAACTCTTCATTCTATTATCCTCACTTAATGCATTCAATCTCTCTTGCTTTAAGACTATCCCCCTTACTAGTATTTACATTTTATAACAATTTGTATTAAATATTGTATCTAGTTACCTAGGATTTAATAGGGCTTTGACAAACTTCCTTCCACTCCTTTGAGTTCTCTCTAGCTTCTTCTCAACCCTATTTAAATTCTCAACACAATCCTCATATCATACACTACCTCTTTATCTATAATAGACTCTTCTTGTATAGACTCAAATAATAAAATAAAACTCATTTATGGATGCCATATAATATATCCCATTTATTAAAAAATTTATATACTTTGGTTCAACTATTTGATAACTTCTTTTGGCTCTTTCTACTCTCAGATTAGGTCTTTAGGTTTCCTTCACCTTGTCTACCACACAATCCTTCCCCATCCATACATACACAACTTAAAAACATTATATTATATTTTTTAATGTTTAAATAAAAATTTTCACCAAATTTCATGAATTATTGATAGTTATAACTACTAAAAACTCACTTTGAAAGTAGAAACCCTAATACAGGGATTGGATTAGTTTCATAGACCCGTGAAGGGTCAAAATGAAATTTCAATCTTCAAAAGGAATTTATAATGAATTTGACTATTTTATTAGGTCTCATTTTACCCTATTCACATTTTTCAAGTGTTATATTTCCATTTTAAAGCTACAATAGATTGACTTAACTACATTTTAATAGACAATGTACTCAATCACAGATCTGTAGTAATCTGTGAAGAGGTTATTTTTTATAATTCATTCCAAAATGGTTTATAAATAAACATTAAGGTTTAAAATACTATGAATAATGTTTAAACACTTTAAAAAATCAATTACTTCCATTTATAACACTCAATTTGCCAATTTCCATGAGATACCACTTTAACTGTGTTAAGTTTTTTGATGATTATAGGATTATGTTAGTTTTATTTTTACTCATCCAAATATATGAAAGCTAATTGAAAGATTATAATACTTAATTATCATATTATAATCAAATCACAAACATATACATTTGAATTTTCACTCCAATACATGCATATACCTTCTCACATAGATGTATACTCAAAACTTTTACTCATAGAAGATAGGGTTGTATTATTTAACATAGAATGTACTTAGAAGAATAAAAACATAATTTTTTTAAATACTATTAAAGAATTTTTATTTTAGGTTACTAATTACTCATACATTCCAAAATCCCACCAAATAGAATATCCTCTTCCACAAGACTTTAACCTTCACTCAGATTTCTGGGCATAGTTTGTAAAAGCACAAGGTATACAGTTTGTAATTTGAATATTTAAAAGATTTGAAAATCAAATGAAAAATGATAAAATAACCATAAAATAAAATTTATTTTCAACTTACCACTCACACCCATATCACAAATAACTTGTTACTAATCATGTTTCATGATCATGCACATTGTCAACTATCTTTGCTCATATTCAAGAAGATACAAGATCTGTTTGATTTATTTTCTATAAATAATCAAACTTGTCTTTATTCACTTTTTTGGGGTTATTTAAATTAAACCTTTCAAATCCTACCCCCTCTAAATCTCTTTAATCTAACTCTAAATGTAAAATAAGACATGGACAAGACTCTTATTACCAAATAACCATCAACTAAATTCTAACTTCTTTTGTATGTTGAGAGTGTCCACACTAAAGTCTAACGTCTAACCACACCAAATTCAAATATATAATTATTGAAACAAGATTTAAGTCTCTATGAAAGTTCAAAAATTTAAATGAAAGATTTGGTGGGAAAGTCCAATATAACTCTAATTCAAAATTGACATAAAACTAGAAACTTAGAAACACCCTTATAGATTTCAATCTTATTTCAAGAAGAGTTAAAAAATTAAAATGAAATATTTGGTGGGAAAGTCCAATACAACTCTAATTCAAAATTGACACAAAACTAAAAAATTAGAAATACCCTTATAGACTTCTTATGACCTTGACCACTTTCTAAAGACTCTAAACATGTAAACTATATCACTATTTATATTAGGTAGTGTTACTCCTACATCATCTCATCATCCCTAATCACTATTTCATCATACCTCATGATCTCTAATCACTCATTCCTCATCCCTCATCTCCCCTAGTCACTCCCTCATTAATACTCACCATCACTTATCCTCCCTAATCACTCCCTCATCCTCCCTAATCACTCCCTCATTGAACCCCACCATCCCTATTAACTCGATCATAATCTTTACTCAGTTATTCCTCATCCCTCCTCATACTTAATAAGTCCATCCAATACCTTGATGTTGGTATTTTGTTAGAGTTTAAAAATGTTAGGAGATACAAGTGGAGAGTTGAGTGCTAGCATAAATTATAAGACATAGTGATCAAAATTATGTGGACGCAAATTTGAAACACAAGTATTTAACACCTATGAAAAAATGGGCCTATTAGAAATTATGTAATTTCCAATTGAAAATATGGTAAAAAAAGAGAATCAAGTAAAACCACCATAACACCAAAAATCACTAGTAAATACACGAGGATCACCAAGCTATGCAATTTCCTGAAACCAATTAATTTATTTTCATATGAGGACATTTTATGATATGAATAATTATATTTAAGGCCTTATATTTTTATTTATATTGGTTGAGTCATCATACTATAGAGAATAATTTTCAAATGATTAGAACAAGTAGTCCAAGATTGGAAAGTGCTAGTTAATTCATAACTTCAATATTCAATCTAATGAAGAGTGTCACACTATGAGCTCTCTACTTGCACATCTCAAAAAGTGGGTACAAGTTATCTATCACTATAAAAATTTAAGTAGATAATATATTATGAACCCAATGATATGGTTAGTACTAAAAAAATCTCTACTTCCCCTAATAATAAATTATATGAATTAAAAATATTGTTTTATTAATAAATGTAGATCAAAGGTGAGACAATACACTTCATCATTTCTAATGGAAGTAAAAAAAATTAATTTATCCTAAATCATATTTTTAAAAATTTAACTTGAAATTTATACATCATCCATAACCATACACTAGTGTATGGTCTAGTGTAGGCCTTGAGAAATTGATCACCTAGTAGTGTCACTTGGTGTACAAAATCAAAAATTTTAAAGATGCAATCCTTGTGACATCTTAAAATTATAGGTGTGTGATGTTTTACATGTGGTCAACCATGTATTTACCATTGACATGTATTCTATGAAGTAAATCCTTCAAATTTTGTGATAGATTGTTTGAATCTGATATACCACATATCATAATTAGTTCAAAAGCTTTTAGTCATTAGTACTAGGAAGAAAAATAATATTATCAATTTTAGTAAGAAGTATACTCTTAATGGTAAGAATTAAATGTTTAATGACATCCTTATGTCACCATATCATAGTGTGGTTTATCCAAAAATAATAAAGATAAAATAAATGAATGATAAACTAGATGAATACAAGGATATATTTCAGTCACCTAAATAAGTTCCTGCATACCATACACTAAATAATACTATTGATTTGATCCCTTAACTACCTCTACCTCAAACCTTTTTATATAACATATCATTTTTAGATAATGAATTAATCAAGTGGTAGATCTTTGAAATCATGGATAATGGACACATCATGCCCAAATCATTCCTTGCATAAACCCAATTGTGTTTGTGCCAAAGTTGTGAATTAATTAAAAAAATATTAACAAGATTAACATGAAGAACTATTATCCTCATTTAAATATTAAGGCATTTTTATGCAATATCCATGGTGTAGAAGTCTTTTCCAAAATTGATCCTAAGTTTGGCTATCATCATATTCATGTTAAACCTTTAGACATTTCGAATATTGTCTTAAAAACAAAGGAATGATTGATTGAATATTTGATTATGCCTTTTAAGTTAACTCATATAACGAATTCATTCATTTCAAGATGTTGAATGACATCCTTAGGCCCTTTACATATGCAATTATAAAAATCTTCCTTGATGACATCTTATTTTTTAGAAAACATGGGATGAACATCTACACCATGTTGAACTAGTGTTTCACATTTTTCAGAAACATGTTTTTGTGATAACATGAATAAATGTTCATTTTTCATGTACGAGATAAAAAATTTGGGACACATTACACATGCAAGGAGTGCATGTGTGAACCTAACCAAGATTCAAATTATACAGGAAGGGGAAACACTAAATAACTTTTCATCTGATTCAAATCTTTTCAGAATTAAAAAATTATACAGGAGATTTGTGTTTAATTTTTATCTTTTGAACCAAACTAATAAAGGTGGAACCAAATAAAATTTTATTTAGTCATCTGCACAAGAAATATAATTTGATTAAATAAAATTTATACTCTATTTTTTTTTAATACTTATGTTACTTGATTATAAATTTGGAAGATCATCCAATTCATTTAGTAATAAAATTGACTATCACAAATGGGTATTGACAACACAAGTCCTAGAAAAGAGTTAATTTATTTTATAATGGATTAAACAACATATTATTGGAATCAAAGATATATTTAGAGTATATACTTATGCCAGATGATGAGGGAGCGATCAGGGATGGTAAGGGATGTCAAGGTTCAATGATGTAGTGATGAAGGATGATAAGGGTCAATGAGGGGGTGAGTAGTGATGATGAGGGATGAAGAAATATTGATTAGGTATTATGAGGGATGATAAGTGAGTGATTAAGAATGATGAAGGATGGTGATAATAAAGGGAGTGATTAAGGATGATAATCTTGAGTGATTAGAGATGATGAGAGACAACTAAGGTCAATGGAGTGATTAGGGATGAGGAGGGATGAGGAGGAAGTGATTAAGGATGAGGAAGAAATTAGGTATGATGAGGGATGAGGAAAGAGTGATTAGGGATGATGAAGGATGAGAAGGGACTGATTAGGGATGATAAAGGATAGTGAGGGTCAATAGAAGAGTGATTATGGATGATAAGGGAGTGATTAGAGATTAATAAGGATAGTGAGGGTCAATAAGGAACTGATTAGGGACAATGAAGAATGATGAGAGAGTGATTAAGGGTGATGAGGCATGACTAAGAAGTGATCAAGGATGAGGTAAGGATGATGAACAAGTGAAATTAACACAAAGTGGTTGTTTGATTTGCGTAGGTCATCAATGTGACCTATACTACCCCAATCACACCACTTTACATCAATTTAAAAGTGAGTGGTTTATAAACTCCAATTTTGATAAACCTAAGACTCCTATAAATTCCAACAATCAATTTGAAAGGCACAAAAACCTAAAAAATGACTATATGTTTACCAAAAATGGATATCAATTGTAAAATTTGTCCTAAAATCCATAGGTTTAATACTTAAATGCTAATAATTCCTATGTATTGACCTGATTGGATTTTGAAAAACTATTTTCCATATCATAATGTCTACAATTATGAGACCAACTCTATCAGATGTTGAGTGACTAATTTATTATATTTACTAAAATAAATTTAAAGTGAAAAAAATCAAATATACGCGTACGCATTGTATAGTGCAATATATAATGCATACACATTTTATAATGTGTATACATTGTATAGTTAACTATATAATGCATACACATTATACAATGCACACACATTATACAATGCATACATGTTATTTGAATTTAAATAATGCATATGTATTATTTGAATTTAAATTAAAAAATGAGCCTTTAGGCTTGAAAATGGCTTGGATTTTTGAGCCAAAGGCTTGGGACTATGCATCTACAACTAAGACCAAGAGTTTTAGGAAAAACCAAAAAATTTAACTTCAATCACCAAATACACTATGAATTTCAACATAAAAATTCAAAAAATTATTATCGTTATGATGAGCATACTGTCCTCTTTCTAAATGTATGATTTTTTTAATTTTTGGGATATTTTAAGGGTTTAAACTATATTTATTTCTAACAACACCCTTCTTAGGCCACTACATACCTCACCCATACATATCTATTCATGTTTATCTAATTTTTTGTTGTTGATCCAAATGCAAAATAAATTATATGGTAACAAACTAGGCCTAATTCTACACACATTAAAAAAAATCAATTTTCATTTTTTTTGAGGTAGTTAGGGTGGGTTGCACATATAACTATCCATTATTTTGTCAGTTTTTAGGATATACTTAATTATAAAATTAATAAAAAAAATTCATAAAAAAATGTAATTTTTTTTTGTAACACACTAGAATATATAATCTAAATATTCACCAAAGGGTTTCTAACAATATTTAATGATGCTCAAAAAATGGTGGGTCATACGGAATGGTACAATTCAAATTTTCTTAAAAAAAATAGGGGGTCCTATTCAAATTTTAGATGTTTGACCTATTTATACTTAACTATTTAAAAAAAATAGTTTTTTGGAAACTAGACTTGAAATTCTGCAATTCATGTTTTTATACTATCTTCAAATTTTGAGTGTAGCCATCTCTAATTATTTATAGAAGTTCACATTTCTGAAATTTTAGAAAAATCATGTCCATGGGTAGGCCCTTTTTTATCCCCCATGTTGGTGAACTTACCCATGACATAATATGACATAATTCATCAAAGGATTTAAACTTATTGAAGATAATAGACTCATGTAGTGGGTCAAGAAATCTTTTCTTAAAGATATCTTGAAGCTCTTTATTTGCCATTTGATTTGTCATTTTGGACAACATTGTCTTGTACCTCAAAATATATTCACTAATGGGTTCATTAGTTCCTTAATTTATCTTTGTGATTTGTGTATATGAGATATTTTTAGTAATACGATAGAGAAATGTGCTAAAAATTTATCCACTATACATTTGAATTCTTTCACCGATCATATTGGTAGATCATAAAACCAATTTAAATCATAGTCTTTTATGATTCTTGAAAATAATTTATTCAAAAGTTTATCATTGGAAGCATAAGCAAGACATGCTGCATAGAAATATGAGAGATGATGTTCAAGGTCACCCTTGCTATCATAAAGTGTGAACTTGGGTGTTGTAAAATTGATTTACAAAGGGTGAAAAATATATTGGTTACAAGAGGATTATGAAATACATCTTTTGAATCAATAGAATGAGTTGATTTTTAATTTTTTTGCTCAATATTTGTAGCCTTATCTTCCTAAGTTTGAATAACTTGGAAGGGATTTTATAAGTAGAACCATAAAGATTTGATATTTGGGAAGTCACCAAAGGGGATGCAAACACTTCTTGTGTTGATATATGCATTGGAACTAGTGATTGAGTTTAAACATTGATTGTTCCCATCGAAGATGTAACAATATTTGTTTGATCTTCAAGGAACATTGGCTTCAAGACATATCTCATGCCCCCACTAGATGTAGGAATCAATGGTGTGCTAGATGGAGGGATAATGGTATTACATTAGTACTAGTACCATTTAAAGATTCATCATTACTAGATGTGGATGGATTAGCCTTAGCATATTTATTGATCTCATCTCATGTGACATACAAAAATGCATCAATTAATTCCCATTTTGTATTTAGAAGGTGAATTAGCTTCTTTATCTTCCATTTCAAAATGATATTTCTTATTAACATGTGCCATTTATTATAAATCAAGAATAAATATGTTAATAATTATGGAAAAAATCATATTTGAAAATAAATTTACAACAATCTAGGACTCTAGAAGGTTGAAAACCCTATAGCAAGTTATGGTTGTGTAGGAGGACTCAAAGTTTGAGTTCACCAAATGTTTAACCCTTTTATGCTTTTGGAAAGGTTTATGGGGAGAATAGCCTAATAAAACAAATGGCTAATTTATTCCAAAATTAGGCTAATTAAATAATTTTGATTCCTAATATTCTAACACATTACTGAATTATAAAAGCATGCTAAATATAAAAAGTACAATACCAATAATAATTTGAATGTAACAACATGAATAAGAAACAATAGTAGATCATTTATTGATGCACATGTGGATTTTGAATATGCATGTATAGGAGAAAACATGATGATGCTCTATAATGATTTACTAGATTATGAATATTTATTCTCTATTAGTCTGAACACTATCATCAAATTACAAACACTAGCATCAATGCTTTTGTCCTAAATCTGATGATTTTATCTGGTACATAATACAATTCATTTTTTTAAATTAATAATGACATGTATTAAGCTTCACTATCATCTTGCATATTTTCAACTCAATTCACATGCATAGGTTCTAGATATCAATATTTTTCTCAAAACCTAGATCCTCTAACTTGGGCATATCACCTTGAAAAACAAGGGTTAGTGGGCTCAAGAGAATTCAAGTTAACCTCAAAAACCCTCTATTAATGAGTTTTGACTACATAGACATATACTCTAAAGAGGACTTAGATTGATGTAGTCTCCCTTTTATGTGGGTTTGTGTGTGAATGATTATGCAATATGCTATATGTAAGTATATGTAGCGATCTATCTTGTAAATTGATAAATAATGCTCATGGGATACTCTTTGGATGCTTCAAATTTGTAAGAAGATTACTTTGACCAATTTAGAAATATGAAAGAATAGGGAGGTAGAAATTAATTGTGAAAATGATTAAGTGTGAGCTTGGTAGGTGTTTCTTTGGTAATTGCTAGATTGATAATGAATGACCTTTTATTTTGCATTTATATTACACCTTTTGAAAGGATCTCACATGAGGATTAAAAAAGTACCATAGGTTGACCCATACAATTCAAAATATTTTCAAATTTAACCATTTGTAAGGATTGGACACTAGTGTCAGATTTAGGACACTAGCATCAACACTAGTGTCCTAGTCTGGAAGGTAGTGTCTAGGATAATAAAAAGTTTTTGAAGATCTATAACTACCAGATTAAGATATAAATCAGATTTTATACAAACTATAAGATATAGGTGATTTGAATAGTCAGAATATTAGGGTTAGACTATAAGATAATAATTTTAGGCATAATGAGATGGTGAATGCTAATCTTTTGGCACTGGGAAGGTCATGAATTGAAGGGTTGATCCATGAGTGTCAAATGTTCAAGACTATTTTATCATATATAATCATATTTTAGTATCTACACAACTCACCATATTTTATCTATGTTCGCATCTATGATGAAATAAATAATTTTTCTTTGAAAAACATTGTATTTGTGACATGATCGTTGTGAGTTGATGTAGGTGTTCTTTAAGTGAAGCACTAGTGTGAGATATAAAAATTTCAAATAATTGATAATAAATGTGTGAATAATTTTGGTTTTAGGAACCATGTAAGAACCCCTTCAGGGTATACTAATAAATAATATTTTTTTAAACAAAAATTTTCCTGAAGATTTTCTTGACTATTATGGATTCTATCATACTTATTAATTATAATTAATAATAAGTAATTTCAAAAATAAAACTTACATCAATTTGATTAAACATAATAATTTATATCACCAATTCATGAAGTACACATTCAATTATCATTTATTCCTTCTTTGATCATGACAATCATCAAATTATACATTAAAGAAATTAAATGTTCATAAATTAGTATTTCCATCTAATCATATTAAAAATATAAAATAAGAAATTACTCAATTCTAAATATCATCACTCGTAGATCTCATAATTACATCATTCAAAGTAATACATTATGTGAATACATATTTCCAAAATAAATACAAATACAATGCAATTATACATAATCAACAAGTTGTTTCCTTAACACAAATAAGGATAAGTCAAGAGATCATCATTGAATCCGGTAATAGACTATATAAGATGTAGAGAGGGAGAGTATCATAAAGTGTTTTACCTCCAACTATAGATCCTTTTATATCCCTTGCACACTTCTCATCTATTGAGAGTGGCCTTTTCCTTTATGATAAGGATAGATGTGAATCCAATGAGAAGAAAAAAGATAATCTTTTAGTGAGTCAATACTACAACTACTCCACATAGTATGATGCAAATATGACAATGAATCAAAATAATAATTAGTAAATTCATAATGTATTAAAAAATATAAATTTCATGTATACATATATTATGTTCATAAGTCTAGATTTAACAATCCCCCTTGTTGCATCTTAACTCAATAATTTGTTGAGTCATAGTGAGACTAACTAGGATTTATCCCATCACTTAGTACTCATGACTTGAAGTCCATTACTCAATCCCTAGGTATATTAAACCCACCCATATTAATAATGGATTATCCTCAAATGATATTTAGGTAACAAAAACCACTATGATCTTATAAAAAAGTGCATGGGATAATGTTTTGTATGTATGTCCCATACCACCCATGCAAGATGGTGTTTTGTTCAAACTTTGGTGAAGGATCTTCTAAGCAAAATTTTGATGTGTATTAATTATTTAAGCTTTTAATCAATAGCTAAGGGACATACTATCATTAAGAATAATTCAAATACTTATTGATGAATTATGGAACATCACAGATAATAAACTTAAGTTTGTGAATCTTATGACAATATGTCAGAGATGATTCAAAGCAAAACTTGATAACAAGATTTTTTTAAGGGCCAAAAGTGATTTTAGTTTCATGTTTCAAGTTTCCTATCTATAAGATTTTAATGATGCTATACTAACTATCAGTTATCAAAGAATATTTGTACATATAAAAGTTTCTTTATTTCTATTTAATTTAAATTCTTTTATTATATACAAAAGTGTCGTTATTTATGCAATATAAAGGAGTATTTGGGAAAGGAGAAAATATCAAATTGAACATGTATATGTTATATTTGATAATCAAAATAGAGATACCTTATATTCTAATAGATGTAGATATGATGCAAATATACCTTATATTCATTTATTGATCAAATGCATCGAGAAAATAAAACTTTAATGTCTTTTTTATACATTAATCCTATCTTCTGCTACTTGAATTCATAATTCTATAAAAAAAAAATCTCTCTGAAATGCTTTTATTACACCATAAATTATAATGTTGGTATTGAAATGCTTTTATTGGGCCATATTTTATAGTGTTGGCATTGTCAATATTATTAAGACAATCACCAATAAAAATATATTAGTGTTGAGTGAGTGCTTTTACTATAGAGTTATACATGATCTCATATAAACATTGTTTTGAAAAAGATTATTATAAAGACTATGTTATAAGGCAAGAGGGAAATGTAAATATTATTTTTTATTATTAAAAAAAAATGACAATATAAGTGGTATTGGGAAATCAATAATAATGGTATTGACAAAATAACAATAATGGTGATACATGTGGTATTGGAAAATAATTCTATTCTTCAATGTCTTGGATTTTGGAATAACTATGTTAAATTTTTATCCTCAATATTTCAGAACACTAATCATGATCCTTCATTAGGATTGATCATTCTTATTTCTCATGATAAAGGATTATGGTTAGTGATCTAATATGTCAAGGATAAAAATTTAACACAATTATTCCAAAATCCAAGACATTGATTTATATGGACTGTGAAAGCATTAAATCTTTAATTTTATTCTTGTTTAAATTCTATAACCAAGATTTTTTTTTGGTTTGAAAGATAAATACAAAACTTAATAGTAAATGGAGAATACCATTGTTCATGTTTGAAAATTAATTAAGTAGTAGTTATACATTAATATGTTGTATTTCATGTTGTAAAATAATTGTTAAGGATTAAAAAGATTGAGATTGTATATATAAAAATGATTGCATTAATGTTTCTATACAAAATGCTTTTAAATAAATAATTGGTGAGTATTATAGATAACAAAAGAAAAAATATCAAACATAAATGAAAAAATACAACAAATATTTTGCAAATATATCAAAATGAACTATTTATCTATCTCAATCATTTCATGACTGAGTTATGTGGCCTACATCTTTAGATTATATGGTTTTGAAATAAAACACAACATTGAGCCAACACATTAATATGATTAAGTGTAATGACATTGATTTTAAATATAAGAGCATAACATAATTTATAACCCCTATTGTAATGTTCCTAAATTACATCATATGAAATAAAAATTAAATAGTTAACCATTATTTAAGAGTGACACCAATGTGGATCAGATAGGGTGTTGAAATGAGGACAATTAGTAAATTGGATATTCAAGTTTAATCTTGACAACTTATAATTGGTAGCACCTCATAAAGAAATTAATAGCATAAATAAAGGGAAATGATACTTGGATGCTGTTTAGAGGGTATAATGAATGATTTTTTGAATATAACATAGTCAATAACAATAAAACATGGTTTATAAAGGCCAAATGTAGTCTACAAGTCAAATTTAATCTATATAAGATATTTTAAAACTGAAAATGATTGCATCTCAGAAAAAATTGAGCTGTTAAAAGGACACCCACTAAAAATAAGACATATTATATCTCTATTCAATCTTACTCATACCAAAGCATCCTTCTCTTATAATCAGGTTATGCTAAATATGGCATCCTTCTTCAAGTTTAACATACATATTGAGGGAGGTATCATCCTTTATGTTACCACAAAATACTATGATAGAAATGCCTTTTATTTATAGCTTCTCTCATTAAATGTCTTCACCCATTATACTATTCACAAGAAGGGCGAAACTGTTGGATTTAATGCCCATTGATAGATGAGTTAGTAAAGTTTAAATACATACAAACTCCTTGAGTTAGAATAAAAAATCAAAATTTACAACATTCTATTCTAAATGTTAGTTGGCCAGGATGGATTTTGATTTTATTGATAATTTTAGCCATGAGATTTCATGTAAATGGAATTTAATATTTTAAAGTTTATTTTTATGAAATTTGTAAATAATTGCTAGGTAAAGTTTGATTAAATAGCTTTCATCTAATTATTTATGATAGTTAGTGATCTTTGCAAAATATTGATATCAAATAATCATAGTGCCTGACAAAATAAGGAATAAAATCAATATTAAATTTTATTTTTGAGTTAGCTAGAATGATTATTAGCTCAAAAATTAGTTTCATGAGCATTTTATAGCTATAATTTAAAATTTATGCTTTACCAGTTTTAACTAGTGTTGGTGATGTAAACATGTGATTGAGCTTCAAAAAATAACTCAATGTTTCAAGAAGAACAAATGCCTATTACAACTAGTGAAATTTGGTGACTATAAACTAATACTTTAGAAATGGTATATAGGTGAGGTTAATAATTTACAACGAAGGTTAGTGACAAATGTGCATGATATCTTTGCTACAAAAGAAAAGTCATTGTACGTTGCATCATACAAACATTTTAACTCATTGTTAAAAAGGATTGACAAGGATGAGGAAAAGAATATTAATAATGAGTGACTTTTGGTGTTTATCATTTAATGACACTAACATATAATACATATGACCAATTAAATTATCTACCCATCCTCATAGTTCACTATCAATAAATTTTTAACCTATATTCAACACATAATCTTTCTTGTCCTCTGATATCCCATCTATTAATATATCCTCAATGATACCTTCCTTTATTGTAGGGAAATAAAGGTGTTCTACAATCACACACTCAAGAAAACCCATTAAGTAATTAACTAGATTATAAATAAATCATTCTAATATGTTCATCTAATACATTTGTGAAATATAATAATGGATTCATTTAATGATGAACATTATAATCATGTTATTAATTTTTTCTTCTAACAAAAAAAATCATTAGTTTAAAATTTCAATTTTCATTATTGTTACATTCTCTTGATAAATATCAACAAAACTATACAATTCATTATTAAAAACATGCTATCTAATATTTAATCTATATCACATAAATTTTAAAAGTATGTATATTCAATGTTAGTCTAAAACAACATAATATAATAAAATATATTTAACTAAACATTATTTTATATTCAAAACAAAAATAATATTTATAGAAGCAGTTATCAAATCATTTTAGGTTCCAACTAATTAAATGTGAAAACACATCAATACAAAATAATAAGTAGTCTAATAGAAAAATGGGGTGTGACAAAAAATACCTACTTCACAACTGTGTAAATTTTGATACTTCTTAATAAATTTTGTGATTGTTGCTTATGATTTCTAATTTTTTTGTTTTCTCAAAGTAACTCAAAATTTCAAGTGACTTATTTTATTGTCCATAGATTTGTGAACATGTGCCTTAATTATATATTTTCATAAAAACATTTTTTACATCATATAAGACACCATGATTATGTCTTAAAATAAAATAATACGTGCACTAAACTTTACTAAAAACCTAAGATATCAAAAGAATATGTGATGATCAAAACACATCACTTGTTATAAAAAAACATCTCATATTTCACAACAATTAACGAGTGATAAAATATTAACCACTCAATTAAGGTGACTATGCATCTATGATGATTTTTAATGGTGAAAATGTGTGAGAACATGTTACTAAACTCTTGAGTCCCAATGTGCCCAAACATTAATGTAAAATCGATTATAGTTAATAGCAACTTCTTACCACAAAACAAAAGTTTTGCCTTAATTTCTACATTAACATGGATTAATAAGGTCATGTTAGTCGACATGGAAAGAGGATTTACAAAAGTAAATTTAAATATTATTATAAATTTATTAACCTATGATGTTTGATCACTGTACACTTAAATTAGACTTAAAAGCTTCTACACGTGTTATTCATTGTGTGGGAATGCCGTGGATCTTCGATGTGGTTAGACCACTTGACATAATTATGCCCTCATAGGATACATACTTATGCCCACTTCAAGACTCTAAGGATATCGTAATCGACACAAAACAACTCTATGCAAATAAATTCATGGAAACAATTAGTAACTTGTTTATTATTATAAAATTTAAGGCATGGAATATTACAAACTCAAAAATAATTATAATTTTTTGATCATTGTGATCATGCCACCTGGTATATATCTCGTTGTTTAAATTAATCACCTTTAAGTGAACACTTGGGCTCTTATTTTATGTGAATCTGAGAACCCACTCTATTTATCACATGTAAAGGTGAAAGTCAAAATAGGATTGGGAATTTAGAAAGGGTACATTGTATACTTAAGATTGGAAAGTTTTGGCCTTGAGTGAACATAAACTTAAATTGAGAAATCAACATATTTGTAAAGTCCATGGCGAAAGTGACCATAAAAAATGAACTGTATAGTTTTGTGACCCCAAGTTGGAATAATAAGAATACATGGATGGTTCAAAATTCTCCAATATAATTTATTCACATGATTTTATATATATATATATATATATAATCTAGGTTAAGGTAAGAAAATGTGTATGGCTTGGATCACCACTATAGCAATAATATTTAATTAGATGCTTGGATCACCGATATTCTACATGGCCTTCAATTAAACATTATTTCTGTTATGGTGATCCAAGCCATATGGATTTTATCACCTTGATTAAGATATATATATATATATATATATATATATATATATATATATATATATATATAATTTGGGTCAAGGCGATAAAATTTGTATGACTTGGATCACCACTATAGTACTAATGTTTAATTGGAGGCCATGTAGAATATTGTAATCATTATACAATAAATTGGTGGTCATGTGGATATGATGGACCCACTACCCTATTCATGTCAAACATCATATTGACTATTATTAAAAAATATTTTGTGAATTATTTTTTACTTTATTTAGATTTATGCATGTAAATAAGATATAACTTTGAATATTCAGTGTCTAAGATATGTTTAAACTAATCAAAGTTGAATGTTAAAAGTATATGTTCAATTATAATTTACTATTTATTGAAATCACTAATAAATTTATGGTACTTAGTTTGTTTCAGGTATGTGTAGGATTGAGATTGTGTGTATGGGACAAAAAAGACTAAAACTAGATTTGGGGGTTTTTAACTCTCTAAACTGACTATTTACGACTATTTAGATGAACGCAATAGTAATTAGATGCCTATTTGACATGAAGGCATATAAATCTTAAAAAAATGTCTCCATTATTTGTAAATAACTAATTCATCATATATAACTACTCCCACTTGTAAACCATTATTCTACATAATATCAGAAGTTCATTGTGTACACAAGTCTAGAAAACATGTCTTGTTCAATTTGAAACCATAGTTTTAATTTTAATACTATGTTTGGGATTAAAATGGGGAAAGAAATATGGGTTGAGATGACACCAACCAATCCACACTAAGTGACCAATCATTTCCTATATTTGTAATACTTCAAGGAGGCATTAAACCACACATAGTTCTCCTAATTAGGTGTATGTGTGTAATAGTTCTCCTTTAGTATGGATGCAACCTATAATCTAGATTTAAACACTTGAGGATGGAAAATTTAACTTGGTTAGGGTAGGCTTCTTATGATTAGTTTCTTATTTGGGAGATTTTGGGCATTCCTTCTCAATGTGTAAGTGATAGATAGATGCATGTTTGATACTTTCCAAAGGAGTGCTAAATAGGGAATATGCTTTGACCTAGTGTGTATAAATAGATGAATATTTGGGCAAATTTTTATGCCACTAACATTAAAAATTAAAATTTGGCCCATAAGGATTGTTAGAATTTAGAACATGACCATTATAAATCAAGTGGATAAATATGACACAAGTGGATGAATTCAAAAATATGGAGCCATCTGAGTATGACTAGAGATGTCTAAAAAGACAAGAATAATGATCTAATGATTAGGAGATAGTCTGATTAAGATAACAAGCAGATTAAGGAATCCTTGTAGGTGGCTTATAGAAAATCAAGAAATATGGTCCCATATAAGGAAAAATGGATAGGAGAGAAGGGTGTGCAAGATCCATATTTGTATGTACAATTCATGTAAGGTAAATATTTTAAATATTGATAATTTCAAGTGTTTAATAAAATATTATAGTGTCTAAAACTACCCCCTTTGATTCTAATATTACAATTTCTAGAGTAAAAGGATAAATAAATTTCATACCATAGTGTAACCATACTTTGTATTTGGGAGAAGGATCCAAGTGTCCAACTTTATTCATACAAACTTGTAATGAAACATGCACTAATCACTATTCATATATGATATAAAATATGAAGTAAAATATATCAATGAAACATTTAAACTTTTAAGAACAAGGAAAGAATGCATTTATAACTAGATAAATCATGTTACCCTCTAAAGCCTTGGATATTGGAGTGACTATGCCTTAATGGATAATGTCATGAAGTGATTATGATCTAATGCGAGTTCCATTGTTACAACCATGGATTGGGAAGATAATGCCCCTACCCTCATGAAGGAGTAGTCCATTGAGCAATATAAAACCTTAATGACATGACTCATTTAACTGATCTTAAAACTCAAGATGGAAAGGTGGATCCCCGTACTAGGCTTGTATGTAAATTTGAAAATATTGAATCAACCACTAGACATATTTTAAATTCATAATGATAAATTTAGTGATTTTAATACACTTAAAAATAAAAAAAGTGCATGCATAAACAACATCCACGACCTATAAATCTAATCAAATGTCCCAATATAATATATAATACCATAAATATATGTCACTCTACCCCCAATTTAATAAATATTATAACATATCACTTATGTACCTATAAAATATTTACATATCCAATGCGTATGCCCCTAAATCTATCTCAATCTATAAACATTTTTCCCATAATATGAATCAAATTGATAATATAATCCAATATGAACTTTGTAGGTCATTTAATCTATCCAAAAATCTAAATTATCTATGTACGTAGGATTTAGTATCTATGAAAAGCCCATTAAAATGCCTGCCTTTTGAGGTGAGGAAGGTAGCTTTAAAACTACTTATGTTGAAAGAAAAGAGTTAAAAACATCATGTTATATAGAAAGATGTAAGCATTCAAATCATGTGATAAAATGTGAATAATGTGTCACTATATTATTCTTAGATCATCAAAAAATATATGAAACATGCACCCTAAGGCATATAATCCCCATGCCAAGATAAATATAACAATTAAGCATGCAATGGTAAATATCATAGACATAACATGATTAGTAACCCATATAAAAAGGTACATGATATAGATCATGGGACCACACACAAGTATAAATGTATGTGATATGGATCATGACACCAAAATCTTAGCAAAAAATCCTAGATATATCCATATATAAGAACACAATGTCACAGATATGATACACACAATAAAAGTAAACACAATAATGCTCAATGTCATGCAAAAGTAGAGGCATACATAGTACACTCAATGAACACACACTGTCTAGAAAAATAATAGCCACACACAATGAAAAATCAATGTTACACCATGATTCATAAATTTTATTCAAGGCAAAATCCACATAAAATGATCAATCAAATTCACATAAAGAGTGAACAAAGTCACACAAAGAAAGGGCTATGTAAATAAAGAGTCATGCAATGACTTACTCAATAAAAGAAATGTCACACCATAAGGAAATATCCACATAAAAAATTATAAATTATTATCATATATGAAATAAAATAGAAATGATGAATCATATGTAGATACTAGAATTGAATATTTATATCTTAATTTTGGACATTTGGAAAATATAAATGAGGGCTCTACCTTTCAGTTCTAGACCTTCCTGTTTCCAAAACTCTCTCATTCACCATATCAATGTGCCTAAATTATTATATATTAGTTTGATCCATATCATTCTGATAAACATCCTTCACTGTTAGTTTTAGATCCATACTTATTTTCTAACTCTCTTGACACTACTAACCACAGAGGGACACTACCATCAACTCTATTTTCACATACTTATTTAGTCTCCAATTTCCAATAGTAATCCAAATTGAAAATGTTTTAAAACCTATGGGTTAGTCTATTTATCTTATTGAACCCTATCATGAGATATTTTCAAAAGGTGTGGTATACATATAAGTCTAAGCCTTCTCATTCCTTATCTAGAAAATACCAAGAAAACACCTACTAAAGCTAAATCAATCAACTATTTTTTTTTATTATGCCCTATTCATCTCTATTATCATACAAATCATATAAATAGTTATATTATAGGTTTGAAGTATTAAAAAAACATCTCATGAGTGATATTTGTCAAATTACAAGATAGATCATTACATACATCATCATTTAGTATATTTCACCCTTGTTCACACACTTTCCGACATATATGCGAGAACTACATAGGTTTGAGGCCCACCTTGGAGTATTAGATATGTAGAAAACAACCATTAAAAGATAGGTCTTTGGGGCTAGTTTGACACTATGAGCCTACTAACCCATTTTTAGTAAATTCAGTCCAAGGGTAAAGAAGGTTGAAGAGATAAAGTTTGATCAATCAACAAAAAATGATAACCTATATCCAAAATCTAAATACATAAGTATAAATATGATAAAAAAACCCCAAAAAAAAAAGTTGGTCACATCCAAATGTAGTCATTATTTTATACTTGGCACTTATGTCATAGTCAAACACTATCATCAATGATAGTGTCCAGATCTGATAATAGTGTCCATATATACATAATTATAATATGATAATTAGTGTAAAATGCTGGTTCTACATATTTTACACCAATTTCTAGTCCATATCTACCTATGTACTATAAATCCATATAAGTCTCATTTTTATTTAGTATTTTAATTGATTAAATATCTTTTAAATCCATTACTTTATATATTTAACATTTCTTAGTATTATAATTTAGAATATTCATTTATCTAAGTTTATAATTAATTAACTTGCTATAGATTAGTTTATCACTCCTATGCTTGAAATATTTCTATATTCTTATCCCTATCTACACAATCAAATTTTAGGGTTAAATATTTGGTGAACATGACCTCTGTGTCTCTTTATGAAAACTGTAGCTTTCTGTAGGATATTAAACCTCATGATGTTTTTACTTTCTATTTTTTTCTAGATATATTCTATTACTATGCAACCTATATGTAGCTCTAGATTAGGTGGTGTTTCTATTAAACACTTTGATCTTCCTCTTTTTCCACGTAAGATGGCTAAAACCAATGAAGTATCACATCTTATGCCTAATGAAAGAGATAATACTGAAACTAAAGAAAATGCTGAAGAGGTTATCATAAAAGATGATTATGATCATGCAAATAATGAATATAATACAAATAATGAACATGAATAAACATATCAATATAAAATACAAGTTATTACTATGTTTCAAGAGTGCATGTCAAAACCTTGAAGATCTTGATGAGATCCTTAAAACCATATTGGAAACTAAAACAACAAAAAACATAAATGAAAAATAGGTGCATCTATTGATCATGTTATTAGAGTTATGGGACATCCCCATATTATTATTTCTCTCCCCTTGAGCACATCATCACTTCCTACTTCTAGTGGGGGAATATGTTATATGTTTACACCATTTTTACCCAAAATAAATCCTATTATTGCTACATATTATATGGGAACCAATAGTAATTCAACCCAATTACTAGTTTCAATGCCTATACCAACTCAAACCATGGGTACAACCCCTTTGGTTACTTCTCATACTTCAAACCTTATTAATCAAAATATGCAAGATCTTGTAAAAACTATAAAAAATTCACAAGCTAAGGTTACTAACATTGTGAAAAATTATATGAAATAACCTTATGATATTGATTCACAAGATGTGTTACATAATCCTTTTACACCTAAAATATCTTTGCACCCTTTGTAAATTGGTTTTATTGCACCCAAGTTCGCATTTTATGATGAAAATGGTGATCCTGAACAACATATTTAATATTTATATGTGGCACATCTTGATTATGCTTCCAATGATAATATTTTGACCAAATTTTTTCCAAGGAGTCTAATATACTATTATTTATGATGGTTTTATGATTTACCACTCCAATCAATAAAAGCATTCAAACATCTAACATAACATTTCCTAGCACATTTATCTATCAACATAATTAAAAATATGTCATATGTCCAAATTTCAAAAATTAAACAAGGAACCAATGAACCTATCAATGAATATATTTTGAGATATAAAATAATGTTGGCCAAAATGAAAAAAAACAATGGTAGATAAAGAACTTGAAGACATCTTCAAGTAAAGCTTACTTTCCCCATTACATGAGTCCATTTCTTTCATAAAGTTTAAATGTTTTGATGACTTATGCCATATTAGTCAAGATTATAAAATGAAATTCATTTTCTTGAACAAGCTTAAGTATGTAGTAAACACACTGAATACATCAATATCAAGTTTAATATCAAACCAAGATACAAGGAAAAAGCTAGAGAACCTATAAAAGAAACAATCATAATGGTTAACATAGTGTTAAAAAAAACCTAATCAACTCATCTTATCTAATACATGTAAGTGATAATTCACATGATTACTTAAGTCTCCACCTTATTTAGTTTAGAAGATTTTGATGTCTCATCTGATATCTCTCTCTCCTTCCATAGAGGTTGATATGATTTAACGTCTACCCAAAGGATATGATGCTAAAACATATTATGACTATCACCAAGGACCTAGGAATTATAAAAACAAATGGTATAACTTGAAGCATAATATCCAAGATATCATTGATGACCAAATGATTACCTTTGATGATATTATAAAGGATTTAGGTTCACAACCTAGTGATCACTAGAATAAGAAAATATTTAACAATATTTTACAAGATCATTCTAAGAAAGATCCATAAGTGAAATTGGCATACCATGCACATCCTCCTCCATCCAATTATGGGGACCCGTTAGATGGGATTATTGGAACTTATACAATGGTACATAGACCTTCTATTACTTGTGATGATAGTGAATTAGTGGAGGATGACTCTGATATTCATTCATTATTTATCCAAGCATACCTTAACCATCAAACTTTACATAGTATTATGATTGACAACGGGGATAGTGAGAATGTATGTACCATGATACTACTTACACATTTAAGATATACACATTATGATTTATACCCTTTGACCAAAATGGTCAGAGCAATTGATGGGAAATCACAACATGTTATTGGTGAGATTGATTTACTTTTACAGGTTACTCCAACATATATGGTTACCACATTTTTAATTATACCATATACATGAGTATTTGATATGATATTTGGATGACCTTAGATACATAAACTCTGTAGAGTACCTTACATAGTACATGGATGTATTAAATACATTCATACCAATATGGTAGTTACAATTTATAAAATTTCACATGAACCTCCACTCGAACAAGATAAGTTTATTCTAAGATAAAAAAATATCAAACCTAATAAGGTTAATCCTATATGAAAGGGTAATCAACAAGAAATCCCATTTCATAGGTGGCCAATACTCGAGAGGCCTTTATACTAGAGGCACATAATGGATTCCATGAAATCTTCATCTATTCCTATACAACATGCTCATTTACCTAGAGAAACTAAACATGTTCCAATCATAATTACTCTAAAGAAACCAAAAAATACTAAAAATTGGGTTACACAAACCTATATTCCTTCTATTACTTCTTTATGACCATAGAGTCCTATTAGACATACACAAGATACCATAGATTCTACATATTCATATATGACACTTTTACATGCTCCTTGGTAGTACCACTAGTTTTCATATACCATATTCTAAACTTGGAGTTACCTATGACCCATTGGATGGGATCATAAGATATCCTATTCCTTTCAAATATTCCATAAATACAAAAAATAAAATTTGATAGAAAATATAATTTTTTTTAAGTAATTCAAAAATTTAAAGATATTCATCATTCCTAGATTTTATTAACTCCTTGGCATCTATGTTGTTTGATTTATATTAGTATATATCATATGATTTATCTATTATATACACATATATTTCACACATCTTTGAGTGTGATATATGCATACCTAGGCACATGATCTATGCATTTCTAGATGTTGGACCTCTCCTCTGCCCATGTCATATAATATGATGGTGGAATCTAACTTATTTGATAAATATTGATACAAGTTACATATCCTTTATGATAACTTCGTTATTATCATGTTTGAGATTATATACTAATGCTTACACATGTCTATATCCCTGCTCATATGTTTTTTAATATGATTGATATTCTATGCTACATAGCCTTTTTTTCTACTACATATATGCAAGGACTAGTATAATATGTTTATGCTTAATCTATTTTTCACTTCTTTGAGTGTATTCCACTACTTTCTATTGTCTTGCTTGTAGAAAATTTTAATATGTTCCTTATTTATTGGCCTCTATACCATTGTATGCTGATTTTAAATTTGAATATGTCATTCCATGTTGATTGTAAATTTAAATATGTCATCCCTTTAGATTGTGTGGCATTTGATCATGCCCCTTGTATGATGTCTCCTTGGACCATTCATTTGCATTACATTGAGTGAAATTGTGTGTGTGATTAACTATTTTCTAAGCTTGTACTATTGTATCTCTATACATTACCATGATCACACATTTTATGACTTGACATGATCACATAATGTGAGCTAAATTGATATTTATACTTAAAAATATTATCCCTATATGATACATGATTCATACAAAGATTATATAACTAACTTCTCCATTTGAGGTAAGGTAACTACTAGTTTCTATCTCCCTCACCTCAAAAGGAGTCATATCAGTGGGGGCATGTGATAAAAACATGACATCCACACTTATACATCTTCTTAGTTTATATATTTTTATGGGGTCATATCATAAAAACATGACCTTCACACTTATACACCTTCTCAATTTTCATATTTGAATGAGGGCATCTCATAATAACATGACCTCCACACTTATACACTTAATGTCTCCAGATTTTAGTGGGGGCATGTCATAAAAAATGACCTCCACACATACACTTAGTATATCCATACTTCAATGGGGGCATGCCAAAAATATATGACCTTCACACTTGCAAAAAAATCAAGTTCAATTCCATGATTTAGATATACACTTGGGTCAAAATCCTATACATTGCATTGATTTGACATAAATTTCAAACAAATTTTTAATATTTATGATATATATAATCTAGCTCAGACACATTAGAAGTTCATATTCCATTTTATTACACCAAAAATTATGAATTTACCAATTATACTATTCACCAATATGCACTGATTATACCAAGATGTACTGTTATCAAGCCTTTTTTACTACAATAGTTTAAAATTTATAAGTTGAAGTGATTATATCAATCATTAAAATTTATAGGTTGGACATATTAAATCACCCAATCTCACTAGATTTATAGGATGAGTTGATTACATCACTCACCCTCACCTAATTACATATTCACACTTTAGTTATATGGTTGAGATATAATGATATCAATAGTTATGTCACAACTCATCTTTGCACTAGATTGGGGGCATAATACCTTCCAATGTCCCTCTTCAATTTTCCAAAGTTCATGTCTGAACCTGTTCCAATACCAATTCTTCATAAGGAAACATCCTTACCAAGTCAAAACATTAAGAGGTAACATGGTTGAAACAATACACATGTACTCATTCCTTACTCATTCTTTTCAAGCATTTATATTATTTCAAATTTCAAATTATATGCACTAATTTATGCTGTAACATGATCATGGTTAGAGTTCATATACCAAAAAAAGACTCAAAGTGGGCTCAAACAAATGCAAGGTGTGTTATACACTCCTAAGCACACATTTATTTAATTTAAACTAGAAATTTCATCCTTATGCATTAATATATTCAAGGTGGGGAAAATGTAGACACTAAAATTGAATATTTATATCATCTTAGTTTTTTACATTTGACAAACATCAATTGGGGTTCTAACCTTTAGTTCTAGACCTTCTTGCCACTAGAAGAATTGCATTCACCATCTAATTATACCTAAATTATTATCTCTTAGTCATATCCATATAATTATGATGACCCATATATCCTATACTACACAAAAAACTTAAAATATGATAAACATTCTTCACTGTCAGTTTCAAATCCATTCCTATTTTCTAGACCTTTCGATACTACCGACCCCAAAGGGACACTACCATTGATGATCATTTCTAAATCCTTACTAAATGTCCAATTACCAAAAGTCATCCAAATTATAAATGTTTCAAAACCTATGGGTTAGTCTATTTGTCTTATCAAACCCTACCATGAGATATTTTCATAAGGTGTGGTATAAATACAAGTCTAAGCTTTCTCATTCCTTATCTAAAAAATACCAAGAAAACACCTACTAAATTTAAATCAATTAATTGCACAACAAAGCTATTTTAACCTATTCATTCAATTTTTATATTAAGTATAAGATCAGTCATATTAAAGGTTTGAAGCATTCAAAGGGGAGTCCATGAGTGATATTTGCCAACTTACAAGCTAGATCACTACATACATCATTATATAGTGTATTACACCACTATTCACACACTTTCCCATACATAGGGTATACCTACATAGGTATGAATCCCTCTTTAGAGTATTGGATATGTAGGTGGAACCCATTAATAAAGGGATATTTGGGGTTAAATCAAAACCATGAAATCACTAACCCATTTTTAAAATTTTTATTTTAAGGGTGAAGAAGGGTGAAGATCTAAGGTTTGATTAATCAATGAAGAGTGATAGCCCATATCCCAGATATGAATACATTAGCATAAAGGTGATTGAAAACACAAAATAATGAAGTTGGTTGCATCTAAATCTAATCATTATTTTATATTGAACACCTGTGTCATAGTTAGACACTAGCATTGATGGTAGTATCCAAATCAATGATAGTGTCTATGGATACAAAAGTACAATCTATAATATCTAATGGAATCTAATGACTGATCTATAATACTAGTCCTACATAATTTGCATGTATTTCTAGTTTAAATTTACCTGCACACTATAAATCTTACCAAGTATCATTTCTATTTAATATTGCAATCAATCGAATATCTTTCAAATCTAATACTTTTTATATTTAGAGTTAATCAATATTATAATTTAGAATATTCATTTATCTACATTTACAATTAATTGGCCTACTAGAGATTAGTTTATCACCCTTATGATTAAACTATTTATATATTCTTAAGCTTATCCAGACAATCTAAATTTAGGGCTAAACATCATAAAACAAATCAAACTAGTCTACACCATCAATCCATGTTAATATGATATCATACAAAAATAACATATCCATAAAATGTAACACTATAGAGAATATAAACAATAAAAAAACATATGTAAGCAATCGACTAACCCAAAATCATAAATGGAAAGGTCATATAAAGATATAAATGTAATAATGTGTCTTGCAAAATTAAATTCCCCAAACAGTAGGATGACCCTTACATATATGATTGTTCTGTATCTATAGATCCATGTATCATGTGTGAACCCTATGTCCTGCATCTCACTCATATATATTTCATGAAATGCATGTGCATATGAAAATTGAAATGCAATCTATTAAACATGTGATAAATAACATAAATCAATGTAATAACTAGTAAAACCAAGTTATTCTTAGGTAATAATTTTTTTATTATTTGGAATATTTTATTATTTTGTATTTTTGAATATTTTTTTATATTTATGATGACCTATGATCCCATCTAGGGGACCTAAAATATAGGTCATGTATCAAATGTGGAAATGGTGACCTTTCATGAGTGATTAGTCCCATATGTGTCTTTATCTAAATCTAAAAGGTTATCTTGTGTTGCATTACATATACCATTATAATAATGATTCATAGGATCATGTGTATGATGAGTAACCCTAATAACTATAGTATCTTTTAGAATCCTCTATATATTAGAAATATGTGCTTGTGTTCATTTTAGAACTATTTGTAACATTATCTTAAGATGGGATGTAGTGGATAATGATTTTTATAACTATTAAATAAACATATGATGTAATGGGAATTAAAGCATTAGTTGTCTAGGGAAGTCAATTACCTTCCTCTAATTTGCTTGTGTATAATGAAGCTAAATAGATTGTATAATTTATTGTGGTGGTCATGGTGGTGGAGGAGGAAATACCTATGTCTAAATAAGATATTCATTTAGAATGTTTGGAACTATAACCACCTTAATACCATGTATATACATCACACATATTGGTACTATATATGGTACTGCATAGATATTATGCATCTAAATATATCCTAACAACATGTCAAATTCCCCTCTACTCAGTACAAATAAGAATGAAGTAGAAATTATAATAGGGTTTACCTTAAGTGGTAGGAGAATACTCCCAAAATTTATTTCATTCCATTAAATCCTTTAAATCTCTTGGTTTTATCCATTAAATCCTCTTGCATGTAACCAATATTAGTAAGGAGTACCATAGTACAAACGTTTTCACTTAAACCATAACCTACCATACCACTATGTATAGACTATTAATCAACATGTGCACATATACATGATGATTCATAACTAGAATTATCACTATCATGAAATATAATTGTAGGTCATTGTTCCAATCTACTTGTAAATGTACCAATAATACCATGAAATGGTTGCTTATATGTTGGCAAAGAAGGATGTGAATTATAAGTCATATGCACATTATGATTAATCTTAGTTTCTATTACCACATGGTTGGGAAAAGAATCAAAAAATATTTTCAAATTTTCATTCCTATTATGTTATTCTAAATCATTCATAGGTCTACTAATATCATTAATTTCAATAATGTTATTATTAATGAGATCTTAAATCTTCTGTCTTAGCATAAAACATTAATTTATTGAATGTCCAACAAATCAATGATAATCATAATATACATTGTTGTCATATTCATTAGGTATGGGCCTACTCATATCAACCTATTTTAGGAGAGAGTGATAAAAGGTTGTACCAAAACAACTTCTGCAATAGATTATGAGGCTTAGGTAATCGTGAGAATTACCTCCTTTATGGAGCATAGAGAGCAAGATGATTAGTACGTGATGACACTACATTAGCTGTTATTTTTAACTCATTTTTAATATAATTAATTTTGGCCTTGTAACTTTGTTTGCTTTGAAACTTTATGCTTAACTAATTAGAAGATTAACCACATAATTGAGCTTATTCACATATATGAGCTTAACTTCCCGATCCTCAATTGTGTGGAATTAGTCATAAAATGATTCAAATTTCTTAAACATAATAGACTAATGTAGAGGGGAAAGATAAATTTATATGAATATATCTTGTAACTCATTATCAACGATAAGATTTTTCATCTTAGAAAGCATAGTCTTGTACTAAAGCATATAGTAACTAATTGGTTCATTAGATGTTTACTTAAGTTATTTAGGAATATAACAATTTATTAGTGTTTTTTATTGAAAAATATGCTAATAATTGATAAACCATAAGATTAAATGCATAAATAGATTGGAATAGGAGGTCATATAACCAATGGAAAGTAAAGTCTATAAGGCTTTGCAAAAATAACTTAGTCAATAACTTATCATTGGAGGCATAGTCTAAATATGATACATGAAAGGATTTTAAGGTGTTGCTCTAGATAAAATTTACCATTATATAATGTAAGTTTAATAGCTAAAAAACATGTAGGTAAGGGATGAGCTGAAATATTTGGGCCTAATAGATTATGAAGCAATGCATAAGAATCACTCAAATGAATCAATTGAAAGGAACCCTACTATAACTATAAAACTTTATCCTACATATCTATAATAGTATACATGGGGGATTGTGTAGTAGGCATGGATGATGATGTCATATGAGTAGTGATGATATGAGGTACATAACTCTTATGTGTTGGGAAAGGTAGTAAAATGTGAGAAAAACCTTGTGTTTTGCCAATACCATGGGTGGGCCCCTGATGTGTAACAATAGGTGTAGACATAAGAATAATAATAATGGTAATACTAATTTGAAAATCTATTATAGATTCAATACCTTTAAAAGTTTTGTAGATATAATTTAAGGGTTCATGTTATTCCTCAAATGTGGCATTCTTAGCCTTTTATGCATTTTAATCTCTTGGAATATCTTCAAGACTTGATCTAGGTCATGAGGTTTTTGATGAATTTTATTTCAAAAATTAGCCAAGGATTCAAATTGTTTAATATTTACCCCATTAAGGTCATCAAGAGGAATTATATCTTGGTATTAATTGTTATATTGATTAACATTTTATAGATTAAAACATTTCATTATTTACAATATGGCCTTATAATTCCATATGTTCATTATTAACATTTGATTCAAAATCAAAAAAAGAAGGAATGCACATTTCACTTATCTTAACCATTTGAGTTTGAATCAAAGGAATCTATTTATTCTTGATTTCAACACCACTTAACCTAGCACTTTGCCTTAGAAGGATAAATGAGCTATCATTCTTAGAGGGCATAAAATAAAATCAAGAGAATATGTAGAAGGCTAGGGCCAAGATGAGAAATATTTATTGCCTTAATAAATGGGGAACTCAAGAAAAAAATCTAGAACCCTAAGATAAAAAATCTAAAAACCCTAAGAAAGAAGGTTGAGAACCTAAGGGAAAACCTAGGGTGTGATATGCTCAATATAAAGATCGAGTTTAGCAATATGTTTTAACTTATTTTAGATTAATGTATTTAAATAAGATAGAAATATTGAAAATTTAGATTATCTAATTGATGTCTAAATGAAGAAAATTTAAATTCTACAAGTATATGTTTAATTACACTTTACTATTTATGAAAAACACTAGGAGGATCAGGGTACTTAGTTTATTTAGGGTTTTTGTAGGACTAAGACTATGTGCAAGTGGAAAAAAATATTGAAACTAGATATGGGGTCACTAATCTCTAGAAAATGACTATCTAGATTTGCCTCAATGATCCTAACAACAACTAGAGCTTGCTTTAGATGTATAAGTTTGAATCTCGACAAAAAAATACATTTTATTTGTGTCTAATTGTTTCATCAAATATTTTTGTGTCTACTTTAATATGTTTTGTGCATAATATGATGGGTAAATTATGTGCACAAGTCCATATAATCCATCTCCTTCACTTTGGAATCCTAGATCTATTTTCAACACTATTTTTAGGCCTAAAAAATGAGGGAAATGATGAGTTGAGTTGACACCAACACCACCCAATGAGTAGTTTAACATTGCATATGTTTTCTATGCTCCAAATAGGTCCCAAACCTAATGTAGTTCTTAGGTTAGATATATGTGTGTAATAGTTATCCTTTAGTATGGATGCAACTTTTAATCTAACTTTTGTCACTTGAAAATGATAAAATTGAATTGGATTAGGTGCTTTAGACTTGGCTAGGGTCTACTCCATGTGATTGGTTTATTATTTCATAGATTTAGGGTAGTCCTCCTCAATGTGAAAGTGATAAATATATGTATGTTTGATACCTACTAGGTAGGGAATATGATTAGAGTTATTGTGTATAAATAGATGACTCTTTTGGAAAATTATCACACCTTTGACATGTGTAACATATGGGCTGACCTATAAGGATGGTTTGAATGTTTAAAATTACCTTTTCAAACCATGGAAATAAATCCAACATACGTGGATGGCTTTGACAAGCTGAAGTTTCCTGAGTATAACTTGAGGCATCTAGAAAGATAAAAACATTAATCTAATGATAAAGATACATTTGTATTAATATAATAAGTAGATTACTTAGACTAGGTGACTATTGTAGATGATTGATATACAATTGAGAAGGCTGGGCCCACAAAAGGAAAATGGATAGGAGAGAAGGGTGTGCAAGAGCCATATGTGTATGTAGAAGTCATGCAAGGTAAAGATAGGTCAATAATTATATTATCAAGTGTCTAATACTAGATTTTAATGTCTATAACTACATGAAATAGTATCACATTTATTATCAATGCAAATTATTTCAAGACTAAACAATGCATAAATCAATAAAATAATTATCATTATTTTAAATATGATAAAATCAATTTATTGCTGAGACTTTTAGACTAACTAATGTTTATTTTTGAATTTACAATTCGATAGAGTTTACATATATTCATTTTAATGTATTTGAATTATAGATGTAAATTCAAATCAAAACACTATATAGGTATTGTAAATTTGTGTTAAATAAATTTTTTATGAATAATTGTCTTGTAAGGATTTAAGTATGCAGTTCAATGACATAGTGTCATAATGCTCATAAAACTATAATTAATTTTGTTAAATCAAAATTATATTAGATGGTATAACATTTCATTGATAAACAATTATGAATAAGGTGGAAGTGTGACTAATACATCTAAAATGAACCTTCAATATGAAACAAAGAATAAAAAGTAGTTAGATGTGGGAAATTTAAAGTATGTTTTCAAAATAAATAAATAAAACAAGTTCAAGGTGGATGAATAAAATATTGATGCACCTTAATTTTTTTTATTATGTTAACATGTATATTGAATTTACATAGGTTTATTATAAATCTTCCTCAAATGGAAAATCCTTAGAACAAGTAGATCGTGGAAATTTGGTCCTTCATATAGTCATCACGTGAGTTTTTTGTTGATGCATGTAGTATTGTCTTCATTGTTGAGCTTAAAAAAATGTATTGTAGATCGGTATTTTTAATAGTTTTAAAATTTAAAATTAAGGGATGAAAATAGGCATAAGAAATTTACTACTAATAAGAGGGATAATGAATAGTTGTCCCCTAAATTGGTTGAAGGGTTTCAATTTCCAAGATATATTTATTGTAAATGTGTTTGAAGGGATTGGAATTTATGTTTATGATTTATAATGTTCTTTGTAATTGTGACAAAGAAATTTCATAATATTAATTGCTTCAATATAGATGTATACGAGTGCATTAAAAATGACATACAATATTATATTTCTAGATGTATAAAAAAGTTGGAAGTTACAACTTACAAAGGCAAGCTAATGTGTATAACTATTACACATGGAAAAAACATTGTATGATTGGCAAGTGGAAATTTGTAGAAATAAACGTTTAGAATATTATGAAAAGTTTCACATAAATAAATAGTTGTGAATAGAAAAATAATTGATAATATAAACCACCAATTATGATCAAATAATTTTAGCCTAGTAATTATAACAGAGAAACAAGGCTCTTGGTTGAAAATATTAGCCTTAGTGAAAATAAACAATCATGGATAAGATAAAATTATTTTAAACATGTCAAAATTCTAAAAAAAAATCATCACAAGTAGAAGTAGGGATTCTTGGTGGAATGATTTTATAAGATTCCAAATATTATAGTAACCTATTTATATTTCTTTATAAATTTACAAATTATGTCATTAAAAAACTACATAGGATGTCATCTTTATGTATAACCAAAATTAGAGAAAACCAACCAAGGAAAGGTATATTCCTTGTGGAAAGAGTTTAACAATATTGAACATTTTCATGTTCCTCATAGATAACCCAAATAGAGATGGATACAAGAAGGTCACTATTTTAAAGTGGTTGGTCACTGTCATTGAAAAACTCTCATTATAATTTTTTTAATTCACTTAAAATGTTTATAATTGTAAAATTGTAGGTTGAGATGTCAACATCTCATATGACTATTTGTTTCTACCAATTTTTGTTATCTATTCCAAAAGAAAAAACATAAGTATGAATGCCAGGGATAAGTGATTAAGTACCTAAAATGATGCACACCATTCCAAACATTGTGAGAACTCCTCTTTGGTTATGGAGGAAGACACCTATATATAAGAAAACACTAAATAGAATTGATGTTAGTAGAGATATGTGTAGGCTACCAAGCTATGTGTTTATTATAGGAAGTGTAACACTTCCTTGGGATGATAATTTGATATTTAGAAATAAAGTTTAAAACAAACATAAATGGAGAGAGAGAGAGAGAGAGAGAGAGAGAGAGAGAGAGAGAGAGAGAGAGAGAGAGAGGAGAGAGAGAGAGAGAGAGAGAGAGAGAGAGAGAGAGAGAGAGAGAGAGAGAGAGAGAGAGAGAGAGAGAGAGAGAGAGAGAGAGAGAGAGAGAGAGAGGAGAGAGAGAGAGAGAGAGAGAGAGAGAGAGAGAGAGAGAGAGAGAGAGTTAAAATATTGTTTACTATGTTATAGGTCTGAATGTGTTAGTAAACAAATGCAATACATGTTGGGTAGTATAATTATGTTTTGGTGAGGTTGTTGGGGAGTTTTTGGGGCTGTTTGGTATAAAACATAGTAACTAATGTTGGTTGTATAAAACATAGTAACTGATGTTGGTTAAGTGATTGATGTTAATTTAGGTCACCGATATTAGTTTGGATAACCGATATCGGTTAAGGGCAATGATATTAGTGGGGTTATGAAAGATTTTTTGGGAAAGGAAAAAGAGTTTGTGGGTCTAGCTAAAGGGTCATGAGGAGCTGTAATAGGGTGAGTAAGACTCAAGAAGGGCAAGGTAGAGGTTGATATGATGAGGTAGAGAGATGGAGGTGGGGGAGTATTATAACTCCTCCATAGAGGAAGCTTGGGTTTTTGTAATTAATTAAACAATATATTTGTAAAACCAATATAAATGATTATTTAAAACATGCAAAAACACCAAAAATGTACTTAGTTGGGTTGGATAAGTGAAGTAGATGTGCCAAATAGATGGCTCTGATAAGGATTGATGAATTGATGCATGATCAAACAAGGTAAAGTGTATGTTTTTGATCTATAGTGCTCAAAATACTATGCAATTTGTCAATTCCTGATCTGGAAAAATTTATGCTTACCATGTTAGAATGCTCTGATAACAAAAGCTCTATGTGAATCAATGATTTTTGAACCTATGGATAATTTGGAAGTAGGCCTAAGTAAATGATATTAGTAAAGGGATAAACGATGTCAATTTCCCAAAACTAGGTAGAATAAGCTATATTTAGACTTTTAACTCACTTCTTACTTCAACAAATAGGTTTTCCCATTGGAAAATGGTCATAAAGAGAGGTCAAGAGGTGGTTAAGTAGCTAAGGAGTTATGAGGGTGGAGTAATAGGTCCTAGGTGGTTAGGATAGAATTAATAGGTCTTAGGGTGAGTCAAAGGGTGAGAACTAGTCATAGGATGAGGTGGCCAGGTGAGGTGGTCAAAGGAGATTTAACCAATTTAATTAAAAAATAAATTAATTAGATGTGCACAAAGGGTAAAGACATAGGTTAGGGAATTAAATAAGAAAAGGGTGAAGGGGTAATGTAACCTAGGTAACCTTGTAAGGGATTAGCATAATTCTAGTGTCTATATTTACCCCTTTTTGTCTTGTAACTTGTATGCACAAAATGCAAGACACAAATAAAGGTTTGCTACCCTAAGGATGGGATGGGGTATTACCCCCTCAAAATAAGGACTAACATTGGTAAAACCATAATCAGTGATCATTTTGAAAGAAGATAGGTGGGTAAAGTTATGTGTGAAGTGGAAATGTGGTGATAATGTGACATGCATGCACACTACTTCATGCCAAAGTTGGTCAAATGGTCAATAAGACTCAAAGATGCAAATAGAAATAACTAGTCCATAGCATATATAAGTGATACTTTATTAGGTTAAAATTATCAAAGTTACATCTCCAATGGTTGATGCATCCCAAGTATCCAAAAATAGAAGTGCTCTTGGAAGACACAAAATGGTCATAGACAACAAGGACTAGTCAAGGTAATGATCTAAAATGCCTATGAAAAAACCAACTTTAAAGAAATCATAGTGTTAGCTAGCTTAGTGAAAATAATAATTTCATCTCAAAGGGTGTGTCTAGTTGGGGAGATATACATGATCTCTAATTAATTCATCATGGTTGGCATAGGTGTCAGTGAACCTGACGATTAGCTATCATGATTTGGAGATATGCATGATCTTCAATTACCCCTAATGTAGTATGTTTCAGAGTATGAAAGGGTTACATGTTCTTAGGTAAAAGAAAAGTTTGAGGGAAGGAGTGTTGGCAATTGGTTTCCTTAGATAAATATGACTAACATTAGTGAGGTGGAAAACATCAGTGGCATAATAATCATTAACCACTAGATCGATGTCGATGGGTATCGACCAATGTCGGTGGCTTAGGGCACATAAATGTTAACACCGATGGCCAACCAAACTTGACAAAAAGGGTTTAGTGTCCCCTTCAATTCTCATTATTTATTTAATGATTTCCAACACTAGGATTTAAAATTTCTTGTGTGAAAACATCACTTTCATGTCATGTTTGAGCTAGGTGGTGAGGTTTGAGTGGTGGAGAGGATTTGTAGAGTGTTTGAGAGCAAGTGGAATGAGGTCAGCACTTGTAAGACACCATTGGACCACATGGGTGGATTTTTTTATCAAGATGGCTACGCCTATACCTAGAGATCCTATAGCTAGAGTGGCTACTCTAGCACATAACATCCTAGCCTGTCATCATTGAGAAGTGAGGTAGGACCACTATTTACCCAGTTTTCAATTTAATTGTGATTTTATAAATTTTTGAAATAGGGGAAAAGAGTGTAGGGAAAAGGGGGAAAAAAGTATCTATAGATAAAAAAGTGAAATTGGGGAGATTTGGGTAGGTTTAAGAGGGTTAAGGGTAATTTTAGGGTAGAAAAGGGGTATGAGGGGTTTTAACGGTTCAGCCCTCAAGTGAAACTAGTCACCAACATCGATGGTTTTGGCTAATGTCATTCAACCTACAGAGGATCAGGCCCAGTCTAGGGGATTGACATCAATCTAGTAAGGACTGACATCGGTCTTTAAATAAGTAGGGAAGGTTAGAGAGGGTCATTTAGGAAGTAACTAGGTAACATAGGGAATAAAGATTGGATCTTGAGCACCATAAATTGGGTAGTGGAGGGTTTATGAACATTCACAATGCAAGAAAATGTTGGGTTCACAAAGAAACTAGTTAGGTGATATTTATTAGGTAAAAATGGCTAAGCTAACCTTAGGAGACCTTGTGTCAATTGAGTTATACCTACATAACCCTATGAATGGTTTTAGGCTGATATAGTTCTCCCAAAGGGGAAACTAGGTTAGAAGGAGGGTTGGTTGAGATGAATAATGCTTATTTTTAATGATGTGTACATTTATGGTTTCAAGTGAGATATGAGTTCATACTTCAAGATCAACTCTCAAATCTACTATCGAGGATATGAGTAGATGTGATTCCCAGTGAGTGGGAGTATATAAATGTATTTAGCCTATGAGGCTTTCAAAGATATAGTTGAGTTGTGAGGGATGTGAGCCTAATGGTGGCATTGATAGAGTGATGGGATCTAGCCACTAACACCTTCCATCTTCCCATAGGAGAGATGATAGTCCTACTAAAGGATGTATATCAAATATTGAGGCTATTGATACATGGTGCTAATTCATATGCATGTGGTAGAGATGAGCATGATGTACTCATGGGCACATTATTTGGAGATCATGCTGGGGAGATAGAGCACCACTCTGCTAGCTTCACATATGAGCCCCTATACAAGGCTGACGATGATGATCATAGACTCGCAGTCATGCTAATAATTAGAGTGATCATTTATGCATTACCAGATGTGGAGGGTGGTATATTTATAGTGGTTTTGATAGGTGTACTAGATAACATGCTAGAGTAGAGGACAATGTTTACTTTGGGTAAAACATTCCTCACATAGCTATCTAGAGAGCTATGGGGGATCAGATTATGATGGTGGCACAACCTTTGTGTGAGTCACCTTTTACACTGTTGGGCTTATGAGCATATCATAGTGACGTGACCATTAGGCCTCCTCATCACTATCATTTTAGGATCTAGAGTGGACTTTAGACATTGGAGAGAGTCCATGGCCCATGTAGGGATAAATGGTGTGGTCAAAGATATTAAGTACTATAAGAGGATGCTAGATGCCTTGATACCAATAGATATCATATGGAGACCATATCTGACACTTCCTCCTTTTTTGTGGTAGATGTTATATTTAAGAGGCACCTAGAGCATGAGATGGGTGCATGGTAGGAGAGATAAAAAGTTAGAGAGGATACTAGTAGAGTGTGTCAGGCACCAGTATGGGCTTATGTAGGGAGTACCTCCTAACATGCCATAATATAGGAAGGATGAAATAGAGATACCCCTACCACTACCATAGGAGATAGAGGGTCCTAAATTTGAGGAGCACCTAACTAGAGGAGTTGATGATGTAGGTTGTACAGGGGCATATAGAGCTTGGTGGGTAGGATTGTATGCCATGATCTCATGGATGCCACCCATTGATATGCATACCATTGCTAGAGAGAGAAATGCTATGATTTAGGTTAGGGATGTAGCATAGGCATAGGTATAGGTTATACAGGGATATGTGATAGTGTTATAGGGGTAATTTATAATAATCACAGGGCAAGCTTCAGCCCTATAGACATAGCTAGTGGTAGTATAGTCATAGGTGTTGACTATAGGTGGTTAGGTGATAGGGCTATAGGCATAACTGATTGCCATGACATAAGAGAGAGATGCCTTGAGGGATGGATAGGTAGCAAAACCTCCTCCACCACCAAAAACACCACCATAAGCACATATCATTGGCATGATGGGACAACCACAAACACTACAGGCACCTATAACATGGAGTATGGGACATCCACAAATCTTCTTAGTTGAGAGATATAACACTACTCTAATAGAGATTGACTATTATACATATGACCTTAGGGTACATATAGAGATTTGTAGGTATGTTGATCATTTGGTACAATAATGGATGACTGATTACATCACAACATTAAGTTCCTAGTGCTGTAGATAGGTTGAGGACATTGGTGACACTATAGGGTCATGACCACCCCCATGACAAGAGTAGTCAGCCAATTTTGTATATTTTTAATTTTGATATGATGTATATACATATACCAACCTGTGTGATGAAGATGTGAGATGTATATTTTTGAGAGAGAGACATATATATTGATGTAAAATTGATGTATACTTTGATATTCAACATATACTAGATGGTACCATTGTTATGACATGTTTTTGATTTATATGATGATGATGGTATTATAGATGTTCTTTATTGATGTCATGCTATTATGATGCGAGATGTTAAATGTTATAGTTATGGTTATGATGATGTTAGTATGTTATATTTTAAGCATTATGGTATTGATGATGTTAACATGTTAGTAGGTTATTAGAGTATTTCCCATGTTTGTGATGGTACATGCATAATTGAATGTTTAGACACATCTTAACATTTCTCCATATATGTGATGGTGTATGCATAAAATGTACTATGTTGGTTTTTCATTTCAACATTTTCCATATGTGTGATGGTGTATGATTTAAAGTGAATGATGTTGATATAACTTCCATGTGTATTGGTATTCATATAAACTATTGATGAAAATGTTAATTACAATTCACATAACACAAATTGGCATTTGTATTAAATGAACTAGTGAAATATGGATTGTTAGTATGGTTAGGTTAATTATCAGAAACAATTACTATGATGATTGCTTATGATAATAAGTGTGGTTGATACCAGACATATAGTTTTATTTTAAGTGATTAAAACTTATACCAAAGAATTGAAAACAAGAAAATTTTCACCTTAAGACATAACGTCTAAAAGCAAAAACCAATAGGTGAACAAGATGGTTAAAATGAAATGCATAATCTTTCATTGATGAAGACCATAAGGTAGCATGGGGAGGCATATAAACATAAGCCCTTTTTGTGTGCTAAACTATCAACCATATTTTCATTGGATAAGCGATGGGTTTACTTCATGGTAAGTGAGCTCTTAGTCCCTTGTTTGCATTTAATAGGTAAGAGAGATGAGGGAATAGGGTATTATGAGCAAAGGGGAAAATGGGAAATCAAAACCTTTTAGTGGGATGATATGCCCTTTTTGTAGGTAGCTTGAGAGCTTTCATAGGCAAGTCCATGACATAAGTCTTCCTTTTTTTAGACTGAGCAATGCGGGAAATCTATGTATGAGATTTTTGATTGGTTCTTTAGGTCATGTGAAGCTGATCGATACATGAAGCTTCAAAGTACATGCTTGATATAAAAAATTTAACAAAGCCATCCTTTAAGGGAGAGGTCTTTGTTTTATATATTTGTTTTGTCTTTTCATAGCTGTATTTCAAGGGATTAGTCTATTTACTGTAATATTAATATGCTATGTAGCTATTCTTCAAGGGAGCAGTTTACGTTGTTATTATAGTGACCCAAGAGATAATGAATTTGATTTATATACCAAGTTTTTTTTTGGAATTTATTCATGGACATGGATATAAAGGCTTAGGGGTGTCCCTTTATGAAGACAAAACTACCATACTTTGAAAATTGACAAAAGTGTGAGAGGGAAAAGGGTGAAAGGAAGGTGTGTAAAATAGAATTAGTTTTACTCAAGGGATGAGCTCAAGGTAGACATGAAGCAATGTGATGCTTTATTAGCAAAATAATGGTCTTAAATTTAATGCATTTAAAGGCTTAGGTTCTAGCTTACCTTTGAGAGAAGACAAACAATAAGCCCTTGATCCATATTTATGAGTTATGAATATGGTCCAAGCCAATTAGGAGAAAACTTTTCCATTTTGCTTTTCTCCATGTTAGTCACATTTTTATTCTCCTTCAAGATGAGATTTTTGATATTGAAATTTCACTCTTTTAGATGCTTGTTATACGCACACCTAATGTGCTTTTGATATATTTAAAGATGGTTTAGAGCCACAAGTTGATGCTCATTGAGAAACTAAAGTTGGGCCAAACGTTCATGGCAAAAATCATCATTAAAGAGGATATCTTGTAAAGATATATGAAGAGAAGGAATTTGGAATTCAAGAGGTAGGACTTCCTTGGTACCATAAACTAAATAAAAAGGTATAACACTTGTAGGGGTTCAAATGCTAGTGCAATAGGCCCATACAACAAAAAGAATATACGTGTTCTTATCCCTACCAGAGTCACTAACTAATTTCATGAGAATTTTAGCAAGAGATTTGTTAGATGCTTCTGCTTTCCCATTTTCTTGTGGATGATATGGAGATGAGAAGCTTAGATTGATTCTAAAGGAATCATAGAGCCTCTGGACATATCTATTCTTGAAGGATTTACCATTATCCATAATGATCTTATGTAGAATACCATAATGGAAAATAATGTGATGATTGATGAAGTAAACAATATTGTTAGCTTTTGTGGATACAAGAGGAATTGCTTCCACCCACTTAGTGAAATATTCTATCATGGTGATGATAGATTGATGATGAAGAGATGAATGTGGGTTAATCTCATTGATAAGATCTAAATCCCATTGAGACAAGGACCAAAAATACCAAGCCACTTGCAAAGCGTGACTTGGTACGTGAAAAATATTCTTGTGCTATTGGCATTTGAAACAACATTGAACATAATCATAGTAATCTTTGTTAAGGGTTGGCCAATAATAGCTAAGTTGAAGAATGCATTTAGTAATCACATTCTCACTAAAGTGTCCACCACAAATTCCATCATGGACTTCTTTGATGGCATAAGGGACTACAACACTAGTTAGATAATGAATAAGGAGGCCATCAAAGCCTCACTTATAGAGAAGACCCCCTAGCATGGTGTAATGAATAGTGATTTTGACAAAAGCATGTTTCCCATTACTAGAAAGATTAGAGGAACAACACTATAGGTGAGATAGTTCACTAACTATATGCACTAGACATCATGAGGATTGGTGTCTACATTACCAAAAAAAAGGATGTTCAATGAAATGTAAGAAGGCGATTATAGATGATAGATGATAACATAAATCTTCAGAGAAGATGACGAAGAGGGAATATGTGAGGCAAGAGAGGCCATGGCATCAACAAATTTGTTTGTTAAACAAGGAATAGTTTAGAAGAGATAATGGTCAAAAGAGGCCAATAATGTGTCTACACAGTGTTTGTACCACTATAAGATGTCATTATTACAGTGATAAGATACATTGACTTGATTCATCATAAGCTGGGAGTCTCCATAGATGTGGATAGACTTGAACCCCAAGAAAAGGGCTATATAAAGCTTGAAAACCAAGGCCTCATAATCTACCATATTATTGGTGCACTCAAAATCTAGTTTAAAGTATAAGGGCATGGGTTCACCATTGAGAGGAACAAGGATGACCCCTATACCCCCTCCAATTTGACATTGGGACCCATCAAAAAATAACATCATTTGATAGGTGGTGTCATCAGTGGAGAGTGTGGTGATGGATTCATCAAAAAATTTGATATTATAAGGTTGTGTCTAGAAGAGGAACATCAACCAACTAGTTAGATATCATTTTACCCTTGATTGATTTTTGATGAATGAACTCCAAATCAAACTCAGCAAGAAGCATAAGTGAATAAGTTATGAACTAGTTTTGATAGGTCTTGAAGTGCATATATTTGAGAGGATCGGTGTTGGTGATGATGTAGGTCTTATTATTAAGGAGATAGTATTGAATATTATAATCCGTGAATACTAAAGTGAGATAAAGTTTTTTGGTATGAGTGTACTAAGTTTTAGAGTCTATAAGCATTTGGCTTATATAGTAGACAACTTGATATTTGTGGTTATCATCCCTATGCACAATCATAACATTGATAGAGTGATCTATTATCAAAATATAGAAATAAAAAGGTTGATCCTCCATAGGTGGAAAGAGGATTGGTGGGGAAAGAAGATAACCTTTGAGGGAATAAAATGTTTTTTGACATTCCTCACTCCACTCAAAGAAGACATTTTTTTTAAGGTGATGAAATGATTGACATCTATCTGATAATTGGGAGATAAAATGCCAAATGATTTATAATTTTCCTTATAGACTATGAACTTACTTAAGGTTTTTGGGTGGATGCATTTATATAATGGCTCTAACCTTAGCAAGATCAACCTCAATGCCATGGAGAGAAATGATAAAGTCTAGTAGCTTACCAGAGAGGACCCTAAAGACACACTTTTTTGGGTTACGTTGAACGTTATAACATAGAAGAAATTTGAAAATGATTTTGAGGATCACCAAATGATCTTGGTGATGCTTAAATTTGTTGAGAAAATCATCCACGTAGTTTTCCATGATGGTGTGAAGGAGGTCATGGAAAATGTAGGTCATCATGCATTGGTAAGTAGCCCTAACATTTTTCAATTTGAAGGGCATAACATGATGAAAAAAGGTTCCCCATGGGGTAATGAAAGTAGTTTTATGCTAGTCTTTAGGAGAAATAAATATTTGATTGTAACCAGAGAATCCATCCATGAGAGAAAGCATCTCATGACTAGCTGTAAGATCCACCAATTGGTCGATGATAGGTAGAGTGAAATTATCGTTTAGGCACTCAAGGTTTAGATCATAAAAATTAGTGCAAAGATGAAGTTCCCCTATGGGTTTGGTGATGGGGATGATTTTAGATACCCATTGTAGGGAATCAATGGGTTGATAGAAGTTGATGGACAAGAGAGTTGAAGCTCCTCTTTGATGAGAAGGGCAATGCAAGAATGTATTTTGTGAAGCTTCTAATGAATAGGTTTAGCTTCATGATTTGTGACAATGTTATGGGTTAAAATCATGGAGTATATGCCAAGCATATCATTATATGACCAAGGAAAAGCTTTACTATGATTTTCAAGGAAAGTGGCATAATCTTGTTGTTCAATAGAATCTAAGGATTGGCCAACTTTAAGAATGCAAGGGTTATCTAGAGACTTCAAATTGATATCCATAGTTGATTTGTTTAGCATATTTTTCATGTCAAAGGGGAATGAATTCTAAATATAGGAGCCTTCATCTCTCATGTAGGTAAGAATGGAGTCATCATCCTAATATTGGACTGTGCTGATTATCAGAGAGTCATCATTGATCATGTCAAGATGAAGGAGGGGAAGGGACCTTGTTTCCACATCATGCTGATAGGTTAAGGGTCCCAAGTGAACAATGTTCATAAAAAGAAAACTAGGAGGGATGGATACCTCTGAATCTATGGGAAAAGGTGGGGGGATAGGTGAAGGTAGAGAAGGAGGCAAAGAATTTTCAATGATCAGAACATGAGGAACCTTAGCGAGCTTGGATGGTTCTTCAAAAACCACACCATACCACTTCTTAGAATTATTAATGGTTTTATTGGTGGGATACTTGATGGGTGTATGATCTCCTTGCTCATAACAGCCAAAACCAAACCATCTCTAGGCACACCTATATAGATAAGTGTTAGCAAATCTAGGTTTGCCTAGGAAGGAGAAGTCACATATGAAGAGTTGGGTAGAAGGGAGAGGATTTCCTATGGTGGGAACACTATTAATACCCCCATACATGAGATTAATGCAAATATTGGGAGGACCATATGGTATGAACATCTTGATATAGGGATCATACTAAGGATGCACATGTAATATTCCATACTCTTGTGGAGTATGGACCATATCTAGCATAAGGAGATGATATTCACTGAGAGTGAGGTGATTGAAGGCATCCTCCATGGGATCTTTCTCAAGAATCTGAGTCATAGGTAGAATTGAGCTTGTTGAAGCCTCAAAAGCAAGAGGATGAGACATTTTTAATGGTATAAGGACACCATTGGGCCTATAAGTCATGTTGAACATTTTAAATGAAGGAGGATTAGTTGGGATAACATGTTCTTGACCCTCATACTCAAATTTAAAATAACAATGCAAAGTTAAGGGCACATAAGTCATGACTCATATCCATGGATGTTTGAGAAAGATGTTGTATTATAACTCTCCCTCAACAACATAAAAGAGTTCTAGAATAGTGTGAGGACCAAAATGAATATGAATCATAACTTTTCCTACTAGGGTGGTCATTGTATCATTGAAGAAGAGAAGAACTGCATCTGATTATGACATTAGTGATCATGTAGCTCCAATTGCTTGTAGGCATGCATGGAGATGATGTTAATACTAGAACCCCTATCAACCATGACTCTCTTGACATGCGTTTGGTTGATATATGATATGATGAAAAGAATGGGGTCCTGGTCATCATGGTGATGAGTGGGAATCTCATAATCACTGAATGAAACTAGGGCTACAGTATTGAGGGAACCTACAAAAGCCTAGAAAGGTTGGGGATCATCTAATCGAACCTCAACTACTTAAAGGGCCCTAATCAAGGCCTGGCAATGTTGAGATGATATTTGGATTAGCTCATATAAGGACATATTCATAGGTGATTGGTGTAGTTACTTAACCATGGAGCCCTGAACCACCTCTGAAGATGCTGGCTATGCGGTAGCCAAAATAGAAATCTTGGGTTTTTGATCCCCTTCAAAAATGGATGAACCCAAGCTGTTGTAATCTTTTTTTTACTTTTATCCTTTGGAATCTATGATCGAGTGGCCACATGAATCAAGTTAATCCAGAATACAGGTGGTGAATATGGCAAAGGACTCTTGTATGCATCCTTAGGCTCAATTTTAGGTGACAAAGCATGAAAAGTTGTGGGTGACTTTCAAAGCAATAGGGAAATTTATGAAGGGCTCTTCAAAAAGAGTATCTATACCAAAGTGTTGTTAGATGACAACTGTGGGAGGTTTTTAGCTATTTGTATCATGTTCAGGTGAACAGTGATATAAACAAACCTATGTGTCATTGAACTACGAAGGTTTTGGTCCGAGAGGCTGATAAAACTTAATTAGGAGAAGGGTTATGTGAGATGATTAAAATAATTATCACAAAAGAGAAGCATGAGAGCCTTTGAATGGGCTTGCACTTGTTTTTACAACTGGGGTCGACACCTTCTTTTATTTAAGAGGTGTTGGAGGGGTTTTGCATGGCACCTTTTTGGGTGAAGGTGTGACCATAAGTTTTGTTGACACCTTTTTAGTGATAAATGTCAAGATGTTAGAGATTGAGGGCCCACCATCAGGTAGAGGCAAGTGTGTTAGTAACTTCATGTTTTGGTTCCCTAAGATATAGTGTGATTTAACCAAAGTTGAGGGGTGAAACCCCAAGATTCAAGGTAAAGTTGATGGCATAATAGGTTGATGAGGCATAGGAAGCTTGACATTCTTCCTAGGTGTAGGAGAGTTCTAATCTAACTTCACTTATGAATGAGTTAGATGGGACACTAGGTGAATTCCTAAAGATCTAATTTGATTTAGTATGGTGGATGCTTGAGATGGTGAAGGTTCTGACATTGGGGTTTGAGCCTCTTTTGGTGGAGGAGAAGGAGATCAAACCTTATCAAACACCTTAGGGTAAATGGTTGTAAAAGGGTTAGCAGTCAAGGATGATTTTTATTGTGTAGGAAAAGAAGCTTTAATTTGATCCCAAAATGCTACATGACCCAACTTCTTGGTGTCAAGAAAATGGAGATTCCCTACCAATCATGAAAAGGGTTTGGATAACATTGGCACATGCCTTACTGTCACTTCCATAGAAGACTAAAGTGATTGTGAAAGAGGGACATTGTTGGCAGTGGCCACCTAAATCCAAATATGGGTGAGAATCATAATGTGATCCTCCTCAACCAAGTTAGGATAAGATACATGATCCTTCAATGGTGGGGGAGGGACTGGCCAAGCTAGCTCCTCAAGTAGATAGAGCATTGAGGTAATTGCCCCATCAACATGTAGATGAGGGACTGACAAGGTGTACTCTTCCATGGGTAAGAGAAGTGGTTAAATAGGATCAACATGAGTAGGCATAACCTATCCCTTGATTACCATAGGATTAGATAAAATAGGTTCCTCTATACCCGAAAGAGGAGTGGATGGGACACTACCTTCCATTGGTGGAGAACAAGTTTTCGAAGAAGGATAGTCAAGGGGGAAGAGAAAAGGTATGATATTCCCCTCAACATGTGGTCAAGGAGAGGGTAACACATGTTATTTAAGTGGTATAAGAACATGAAAAATGTGCATGAGGAGAACATGCACAAGAGGCTCTTCATGTAGAAGAAGGATAGGGAGAGGAGGGCCCTCTTCTCATGGAAACATAAGAGGAAAAATAAGTTCCTCTACCCAAGGGAATGAGACAAGTATGGTAGGATCCTCAACTTGGATTAAAGGAGAAGGTAGAGTAGGCTATATCATCATTGAGGTAAAGACCACATCAATAGTGTAGATATTGTGGTCATGTGTATGCTCGGTCATTAACTGAACATTGTTTAGAGAAGAGGAGTGCTCAGGAAATGGCTTCCTAAAGACATCAAAGTTTTAGTTAGCTATCATGTTGGGGTTATCCAAAACTAGATCACCCTTATCAAGGATGTCCTAAATAATGTTCTTAAGGGTCTTATAGTTGTTAGCATCATGGCCTTTCACTTGATGATAGCCACAAAATTTGTCCTCCTTGTACCATGTGGGTATAAGATGAGACAAATCAAATTTTATGGGGGGCTTGACTTAAGGAAGGGTAATAACTCCTTGCCTTAGTATCTTACCAACACAAAGGTGTATGACTCTCTAATTGAAGTGTACTCTCTATATTCATACTATTGCTAGAATTATTTTGTTGGGTTTTGAGAAGTGGAAGGCTTGGATTAATCTGCCTTTATGGAAGATGCTGACTTAATGACTACTGCATTGGCTAAGCCTTTAGAATTTTGGTTGAAAGAGGAGGGTTTAGAGGAAGAGGATTCACTACACTTAGAATTTGCATTTTTGTTGTGCAACTTGACTCAGTCTTCATTTATTACCTGAATTTTAAGCTTTCATGTGATTGTGAAGGCTTCTTTGAATGTGTAAAAGGTTTGAACTCAAAGGGTCAGGGAGATGTGCTTGGTGCATGCTCTTGAAAAGATTTCAATGAACTTGTTGACCAATTTTTCCCAACAGGCAAAATTTTTGGTCACCTTCTTCCCCTGCTGTTCAATGCCAGTCATCTTCAGGTTACACAAGTTCAATGAGTTTGGTTCACAGCCTAGTTCAAGCGGTCAGTGACCTTTGGTTCAAAAGTCCATCACTCAATTCAAACATCTTAGTTCACCAAGTGTTGAACCATTGAACTATTGAACCAATTTTGGTTCAACGGGCTTGGTTCATTGAGCTTGGTTCAAAGGGAGAAGTTCATCGGCCTTGGTTCACTAGTTCATCGGCGTGCAATGGTTGAACCATTGAACTATTGAACCATTTTTGGTTCAACAAGCTTGGTTCAAGGGTATGCCCTTGGCTGAAGGGGATTCTTTAAGTTCAAATGCCTTAGTGGAGGGCAGGCGCTTCAAAATCAAAGGACTTGGTAAGGGTAAGTTTGGTTTTGTTCAAAAATCAAAGTTCAAAGTTCAAGTTTGTTGAAATTGACTAAGTTTTGAATTCCTTTGATCTTTTTGTCCAAAGGAATTCCTTCAAACAAAAAGTCGAAAGGAATTTGGGTGTAGCTCAAAGCAAAGACAAAGATAGACCTAGGGAATTTTTGCAGACTTTTTGTCCGCAAGAAAATGTCTACGAACAAAAGTCTGTAGGAAATACATAAATCCCAAGGGAGCTCGGGAGACCGTCCAAAGAGTCAAAGGACCTGCCGAAGGACCCCAAAGGGCAGATGCCATTACAGGGGACTTTCGGCCCAAATACAAAGGGGCACTAAGCAAAGTTAGAGGGGTGCCAAGAGGAAGCAACCTGCAGAGAAGCCATGAAGACCCGATAGTGTTTTAATAGGAGCAAGGATGTCCCAGAGGCCATCAAAATTAATAGAACAAGTTAGCCATTGGTTTTTTAAACCAATGACGGCTGTATGGACATCAAAATTAGTGAAACAAAATGGCCGTTTGTTTTCAAACTGAGAGAGAGCTAACCAAGGGGCCAGAATGTAGTGACCCGCTAAGAATTCACCCCTGAGGGCCGAAGGAGCCAGAAGAGACAAGAAAGGGAAAAAGACAAAGTGACAAGCATGGAATGAATAGGTAGTTAGTCCAAGTGGCAAGAGGAAACACCAATTTGAGAAGTGACTCTGGCAGGTGAAATAGTGGTTGCAATTGATCACTAAAAGACACGAGCAACCAATCGTGTACCCCTTTTTCTCCATTTCATATTTATGAGCAGACAAGCTGCGTAGGTGACTTCAAGATGTAGCCTTGGTTAATAAGGAAAATTGTGTAGCCATGTCAAAGAAGGCCTGAAGTCAAAGCAAGGGTCGACACATCATTTACTTTTAGGCAGCTTGCTCTTCCTAATGAAGGGACGCATGGGCCACTTGTAAAAATGGAGCGCCAAATGGGCCTCCTTGCTTCTCCTATATATTGGATACTTGTCTTTTGTAAAAGATATCTTCCACATTTTTACAAGCTGCAACCCTACTAAAATTTCCACCTGAGTCTATAAATGTAGTTTGTACCTCTTCTTGGATAGATATTCTGTGTTTGTCTTGAGTGTTAATTTGTGTTTAGTCGTTGTCTTTGGATGCTCTCACAGGTTCAACACCAACACACTAGTTATCTACAAGGCACCATTTTGCATATGACAAGAGGAGAGTAGTTTTTGAGAAGTTTAGAATAGAGGAGATTACTTACAGTGTGCATTTTACAGCACCTTGGTGAAGTCTCTATTTTTCTGTGTTTTCATGAGAGCCTCCTTGGCATTTTCTTGTAGCCTGGTCCTTCTGCCAATACTAAAGCGTATGTATGTATTTGTCTGGTTTTAAGTGTGGATGTGAGAAGGTCATTTCATTTTGGTGTATCACCTCTTTAGAGTAGTTTGTATTCCTACAATCTTTCTCCCTTTTCATTCCCCCCAGTTTATATATCTGTATTTGCACTTGCTGGAATAAACACGATGCATCAAAGGGAGCTAGCTCTTATCTAGAGACTCTCCCCTCTAGCTTCGCTAGTCCCACAAGTGAGAGGAGAGTTTCCATAGTTGCGAGGAGAAGGTAGGAGCTCTGCCTCCTACCAAGGGTGCAATTTCCTACGTCAACAATTTTGGCACGCCTGGTGGGACCAACTAGGACAGGTTTTGTCCAAAGAGTTAAAGAATTTTTGGTGTGTTCTTCAACTGACCAGCCTTTGGAGTCTTTTACATCAACACCAATGGCGACTCTGAGTTGAATTTGCTAGTTAAGCAGCCTGGTGCCATTCAGAAATCATTTTTTGTATGTATAATTCTTTTGCACAGAATCATGGACCTTGTATTCCTTCATATGACTATGATCAGACTCAAAATTTTTAGAGAATCACCTCAAGCAGCTCTCCTAGTTGCCCTGTAATGATAAGGGAGGTGGCACTAGAGTTTGAGAGGCAGACAATGGAGATTGACAGACTAGAGGAACAGTACGAGTATCAATAGGAGCTGATGTATAAAGAGGAATGTTTGTTTAGGCAAGCACAGGTCTTGCAGTCCATGGAGGAGGAGGTAGTAAAATGGAGAAATCCATTTATCCAAGGTAGTTAGCCTTGTGCACCCCTTCCTATTCTAAAGAAAGCCCCCTATTTTGCACCAAATCCTTTCTATTAGATTGTACTTGCTCACTCTAGCTCATCAAATGCATCTACTCTCAATCCTGTGCACCTGGCTTTCCAACATCAAAGGGAACTAAAACAACCCTCCATGGAGATCAATCTCCTCAATTCCTTATATTGTGAATCTTCCATTGGGGGGAATACCACTAGCCAACATGTCCCTCTTCTAAAGACTCTTCCAGTGCATCAATAGTCTCTTCCTTGCATTCCTCAGACTCCCCAAGTTCTTCAACATGATGTGTAGATTCCAAGTTGGACGAAAGAATGCCAGGAACTAGCTCAGAGCTTTAAAGAGGATAATGCTGGCAACCTCCAGGAAAAGCTCTTCCAAGAGGATCTAGCTAAGAGAATTGCAGAGTTGGAATCTAGAGAGAGATTCCTTAGCCAGTGTGTGATGGATGATTCAGACCCAATGTCACATTCCATGTCTGAACACACCTCATCTACACACTTCCAAGAGAAATATCAGGCCACACCTGATATTGATGAAGTGCTGACCAAGTGAAAGGAGGAGAATCATTCGATTCTAGCTCAAGGACTACCTCCTCTTCCACGTGTTTTTCCCACTTCACCCCTTCTCAAGGAGGAACTTATTCTGTAGGAGGTGAGTGAGGAGTAGAAGATCCAATCTGCAATTCTTCAAGAGGCTATCATGAGCAACAATGAAGAAGAAATCATCATCAATGCTCCTTGTGAAGACCTTATCAGCAATGGAGAAGATGCAAGTCTTTCATATATGCAGATGTTCTAGCAATATGAGGAGGAACAAATGTATGGTGAGCTCTCTTCCCCTCTGTTTGATGAGCTTCCTTACTATTTTTATGATGAGAATGACTATGCTGAGGAGCCTGAGTTGGAGGAGAGAAAGGAGAGGTCTATCTTCCTGGAGGAAGGCCTTGAAGAAGAAAGTTTTGAAGAAAGAGGCAATGTTCTGTGGGATGAGCAATCATTTTGTGAGTCCATTTTAGACATCACAATAGTCAGCCTTCTTCAAGAAGGTCAAAAGGAAGGAGAGGATGAGTTTGACATGATCTTCAATGAGGCAGAAGGAAACAAGTCAGACCATGATACATTACAGAGGGAGTGTGTATATCAAAAGGCTTATGGTGATAAGCTAGTAGCCATTGATTTCTTGGTGAAGAGCACCAATATGAAGGACCAGCATTCAACAAGCCTCTAGGGACAAGAAGAGTACATGTATGTTGGAGGCATGTTTGAATTTGATCCACTCAGATTCCAGCCAAACCAGGTGACAGGTAGGAGGAGCAAGTCACCAAATCTCCTTTTCATTTAGCTACTTGCCTGGAACTATAAGTCTTCTTGCTAAGAAGGGGAATTAAGAAATTTTCCCTTCAATCCAAGAAGGAGGTGAGAATACCTGGTTAGCTATATATAATAGTTTTTTTCAGTTTCTTTTCTTGCTTTCCCTAAGTGTAATTTGCACAAGTAGTGTTTTTAGCCTTGTGTGTTTCCCTTTGCGTGTGGGGTAAAAGGCTTCATGTTTGATTCTCAGATCTTTTGGGGCTATTGCTAACTCTTTCATAGCTATAATATAGCTCTGTGCCCAATGGATTTTCAAGGCAATTGGCTTCGAAGCATAACAGGCATGCTTCCCCTGTGAGTCACCAATTTGTTGATCAATTTTGCCCAATAGGCAAAATTTTTGGTCACCTTCTTCCCCTATTGTTCAATGCCAGTCATCTTTAGGTTGCACAAGTTTAATGAGTTTGGTTCATGGCCTGGTTCAAGTGGTTCAGCGACCTTTGGTTCAAAAGTCCATCTCTCAGTTCAAACATCTTGGTTCACCAAGTGTTGAACCATTGAACCGTTGAACCAATTTTGGTGCAACGGGCTTGGTTCAATGAGCTTGATTTAAAGGGAGAAGTTTAAAGGGAGAAGTTCATCGGCCTTGGTTCACTAGTTCATTAACACGTAATGGTTGAACCATTGAACTGTTAAACCATTTTTGGTTCAATGGGCTTGGTTCAAGGGTATGCCCTTGGCCAAAGGGGAGTCTTCAAGTTCAAATGCCCTAGCGGAGGGTAGGTGCTTCAAAATCAAAGGACCTAGGTAAGGGTAAGTTTGGTTTTGCTCAAAAATCAAAGTTCAGAGTTCAAGTTTGTTGAAATTGACTAAGTTATAAACTCCTTTAGACTTTTTGTTTGAAGGAATTCCTTTGGACAAAAAATCTGAAGGAATTCGAGTGCAGCTCAAAGCAAAGACAGAGATAAACCCAAGGAATTTCTATGGACTTTTTGTCCGCAGGAAAATGTCTACAAACAAAAGTCCATGGGAAATACATAAAGCCTGCGGGAGCCCAGGATACCATTCGAAGAGTCAAAGGACCCACCGAAGGACCCCAAAGGGTAGATGCCCTTGCGGGGGACTTCTGGCCCAAATACAAAGGGGCACTAAGCAAAGTCAGAGGGGTGCCAAGAGGAAGCAAGCTGCAAAGAAGCCATGAAGACCCAATAGTGTTTTAATAGGAGCAAGGACATCCTAGAGGCCGTCAAAATTAATAAAACAAGTTAGCCATTGGTTTTTTAAACTAATGACAGCCGTATGGATGTCAAAATTAGTGAAAAAAATGGCCATTTTCTTTCAAACTGAGAGAGAGCTAACCAAGGGGCCAGAATGTAGCGACCTGCTAAGAATTCACCCTTGAGGGCTGAAGGAGCTAGAAGAGACAAGAAAGGGAAAAAGACAAAGTGACAAGCATGGAATGAACAGGCAGTTAGTCCAAGTGGCAAGAGGAAGCACCAATTTGAGAAGTGACTTTGGCAGGTGAAAGAGTGGTTGCAATTGATCACTAAAAGATAGGAGTGGCCAACCGTGTACCCATTTTTCTCCATTTCATATTTATGAGTAGACAAGCTACATAGGTGCCTTCAAGATACAACCTTGGTTAATGAGGAAAATTGCGCAACCACGTCAAAGAAGGGCTGAAGTCAAAGCAAGGGTTGACACATCATTTACTTTTAGGCAGCTTGCTCTTCCCAATGAAGGGACGCATGGGCCACTTGTAAAAAAGGAGTGCCAAATGGGCCTCCTTGCTTCTCCTATATATTGGATACTTGTCATTTTTAAAAGATATCTTCCACATTTTTACAAGGTGCAGCCCTGCTAAAATTTCCACTTGAATCTATAAACATAGTTTTTACCTCTTCTTGGATAGATATTCTGTGTATGTCCTGAGTGTTAATTTGTGTTTAGTCATTATCTTTAGATGCTCTCATAGGTTCAACACCAACACACCAGTACAAGGTGCCATTTTGTAGTTGACAAGAGGAGAGCAGTATTTGAGAAGTTCAGAATAGAGGAGATTACTTACAATGTGCATTTTATAGTCCCTTGGTGAAGTCTCTATTTTTTTGTGTTTTCATGAGAGCCTCCCTGCCATTTTCTTGTATCCTAGTCTTTCTACCAAGACTAAAGCATATGTATGCATTTGTCTGGTTTTAAGTGTGGATGTGAGAAGGTCATTTCATTTTGGTGTATCACCTCTTTAGAGTAGTTTGTATTCCTGCAATCTTTCTCCCTTTTCATCCCACCAATTTATATATCTGTATATGTCTGTATTTGCACTTGTTGAAACAAACACGATGCATCAAAGGGATTTAGCCCTTATCTAGAGACTCTCCCCTCCATCTTCGCCAGTCCCACAAGTAAGAGGGGAGTTTCCATAGTTGCGAGGAGAAGGCAGGAGCTCGACCTCCTGCCAAGGGTGCAATTTCCTATGTCAACAGAACTCAAGCTGGGGTAATGATCAAGATAGTCGATTAATGAGACCTTTTCAATGAGCAATAAAATCATCTATAGACTCATCCTTGAATTTTTGAATAGAATAAAGGTCTGTGATTGAGACATTTTTAGAGATATTGATCAAGAAATGATCTAAAAATTATTAAACAAGTTGGGTAAAGGAAAACAAGGAGTGAAAATTAATGGAGCTATACCAATCTAGAGCATCACCCATAAGGGACATGGGAAAAGTCAATGTGTCATCATGACTTATGAGGTAACAAACATGTCTGAATACTCATAAGTGATGCTATGGGTCTTCCTTGATTTAAAAGAGAGTGAACTTAAAAAGCTCCCACTAATTGGGATAAGGATGGATAGGTACTGAAGGATGGATGGGTTCATTGCATATTTGAATCATATGAAAGAATGTTCTTTGAACCCAAAATAGATGTCTCTAAGCTAGACATCTTATCCATTACCATCTTGATTAGATCTAAAGAGGGATTCATTTGAGAGGCACTTCCCAAGACATAGGGGCCCTACAAAGATCCCAAAGTAGTGTATGACATAGATTTTTGTGGTTGGGTAGACACAACATATGGGTAATGAATCATAGGCTGAGGGGTAGAAGAGAAAGAGGCTTATCCCATAGGATTCAAAACAAAACTTTAACTAGGTGGTACCACTATGGGCTAGGTAATAACAATACTAGATAAGGGATAGGTAGTTACTCTTGTATTAATCGGTGTAAGAGTAGTTGGGATTAACACAACCAAGTTCTAAAATGGAGTCTGACTTGGTTGAGTGGTTTGCAGTTATGAAGTTAAGGAAACCCTAGTGGAAGTTAGGTTTGACTACATGGTTGGAGAAACCAAACTCTAAGTGCTGGATATGGCTAGGTTACTTGTCGAAGTGGTGGTTTGAGTAACCACGAGAAGAATGGTAGAAACAACTAACACTGTCTCCATCAAGGAAGTGGGCATACCATAAATAAGATCACTAGAAGAGTTATATGTTTGACTCATGACAAGGTAATGCTATAGGGATTTAGTGTTATGATCAAGGAATCAAGTGAAATCCTAATCACCCTCAGACACAATGGGTGGCTGACTAGGACTGACATAGTTAGGGGAACCTTCCACACCAGGATCATGCTCCTTAGAAGGATTGGAAAGAGGAGGTGAAGGTAGAAGATGTTTTCAACTTATCTGATCAACAAGAATATTTGCTTGCTTTCATGTCAAGACCATGTAAAAGGGAAAAAATGTTTATCATACCCTATATCTATGATATAAAATTAGAAAAACCCAAGTTTAATTAAAATAGGTAGGTGATTTGAGCTTGCTATTTGAGGTAGATTGGAAATCAAATAAATCCATAGAGATCGATATCGATTGCCTAACTAAGGTTGGTATGCAGTAAGGACATTGACATTAGTAGCCTGACTGAGGTTGGTTACTGTTGACCATTTTGGCCCTATAGGCAAAAAATTGGTCCCCTTCTTCCCTTGCTATTTAGAACCAGTCAATTTCATCACTCAAGTTTAATGCTTTGGCACTTGGTTCAATCGCTGGTTCAATCAGCACTTGGTTCAATCGCTTAGTTCATCAGCTTTGGTTCAATCAACTAGTTCAGAACTTAGTTCATTGACAAGTTCAAGCAGCTTCAGGTTCAACATTTGGTTCAACCACTTGGCTTAGCATGCAGTGTTAAACCATTGAACTAGTTCAATGAGTGGTTCAAACGAATGGTTCAATGGGTTAGTTCAATGAGACGTCCAAAAGATGAAAGGCAAAAGCCCTTGCAGAGGGCAATTTCTAAGTTCAAATACCCTTGCGGAGGGCAAGGAGCATTTCAAAGCAACTGAAGGTTATAAAGGGTGTGGAAAAGACTTAAGGCTGAATTCTTTCAAACTTTTTATCCAAAGGAATTCCTTCAGACAAAAAGTCTGAAGGAATTCGGAGGAAGGCCACCACCCAATAAGAAAGCCAAAGGGCCTGAAGCATAGAAGCCACAAAAAGGGGCTGAAATAAAGAGCCCAAAATGAAAGGACAAAGACCGAGACAATTTTTGCAAACTTTTTATCTGCGGGAAAAGGCTCGATGCAAAAAACCAAGAGGAAAAGGCCTGATGAATTTTGCCAAGGATGGTGACATCTTAAAAAACATCAAAATTAAGCACGTGAATTAGCCATTGGGTTTTCAAGCATTGACAGGCATGCAAATGCCAATTTTTTGCAAAAAAGGAATCATCAAAAGAGAAGAGTAGATAGATACAGCCACGTGTCAACTTCCACTTGACTCTCGAGGAACCTGCAAAGGTGACTGGATGCTGCCACGTGTCCCTTGTAAGGCTTGGTGGAAGTTGACAAGTGTCAACATCTGTGGGTTTCTCCTTTTGCTTCATTATTCAAAGGGAAGGCTGTGGTGGGCCCAAATGAGTTGCTAAGTGCAGCGGAAGCTACCAAGTGTCAGCATCTGCGAGAACCAAAAAGGGCCACAGAAGTTTTTTAAGGTAGCTAAAGGTTCTATGGAAGTTACCATGTTTCACCTTTTGTAGAAAACCCAAAAATACTTCCAAATCCTCTAAGTTAAGCAGAAAGAGTATGTAGAAGTGGCCATGTGTCAACTTCTACCTAACTCTCAAAGGACCCTCAAAGTTAAGTGGATGCTACCACGTATCTCATCATCAGCTTAGTAGAAGACACCACATGTCAATGCCTACATTTCAAAGTGTCTTTTAAGTTCCCAAGTAGTAGACTACGACACATGTCAAAAGCATCTATGCTCTCAGCTAAGAGCCAAAGGAATAGCAGAAGGAACTAGAGGAGGCAAAGTAGCCAAGCATAGAAATAGACAAAGCAATCCAAGTGGTGTGAGAGAGTGTTGATTTAGGGAGTTTATGGTAGTTGACATAGTACCTACCATGCGATCATCAAGAGGCACAAATAGTGAATGGTGCGACTTGTTTTCCTTCAATATGCATTGATGAGCAAGTAAATGGTGTGGCTCATAATTTTGAATCTTGACAGGAGCTGACATAACATTATCTTCAGGTGGCTTCCTCATCCCAATGCTTAGAAGGCACATGGGTCACTTGTAAAAGGGTGCCAAAATGGCCTCTTTCTTCCTATATAAATTGTAAAATTCTCATTATGAGAAAAGAGGATACTCTCAGCCTTAAGGCAAAACTCTGCCCAAAAATATCTCAGGTTTGTAAGGCAAAGCTCTACCAAATTTTTACCTTGAATCAAAACTTAGCTATTTTTACCTCTATCCAGACTTGCACTTTTAAGTATATGTCTATTTTCTTCTTTTGTGTTAAGACATTATCTTTCATGCTTTCACAGATCGATCACAACATGTCTAGTGCATTATGAAGTCTCCTTTCATAGGTCTACCAGAAGTGTCTACAGAAAGGATATAGGTGCCTATGAATAGGCTGTCAAAGTGTATCCTAGAACACCTTTGCTAGTTCCTTCCTCCCTGTACTCCCATGGACCCCTGGTTGACTGTTGTAGAAGAGCTTCCCACTTCAAATGAAGTGTATAAACACTTCTTTTTGGTGAAAAGTGTATGTTCAGGCTGGGTGGGTCACATTTTTTGGTGTATCACCTTTTCATTTTTAGGCTTAGGTTCTATTTTCAGCATCTCTCTCTCTCCCTTTTTATCCCCCCTTTTTTTCATTTTATTTGTTAGCAGTAGGAGAAACCAGGACCTAAAAGATACATCAGAGAGAGCTAGACCTCATTTTAGAGACTCTGCCCTCCATATTTGCTAGTCCCATAGGTGAGAGGGGAGTTTCCATTGTTGTGTGTGGAAAGGCAAGAGCTTGGCCTCCTACCCTCAGGTGCAAATCCATTGTGTCAATAGTTTTTGGCATGCCCGGTGGGACCAACTAGGACAAGTTGTGTCCACAGAGTTAAAGAATTTTTGGTGTGTTCCTCGACCAACCAGCCTTTGGAGGCTTCTACATCAACACCAATGGTGAATCTAAGTTAAATCAATTGGTTAAGCAGTTTTGGTACTGTACCATCAAGAAATAATATTTTGGTATGTATAATCCCATCGTTCAGAGCCATGGACCCTGTTTTCCTTGGCTAGCATGGCTATGATCATCACTAGCCTTATGTTTATCCTTATTAGGTCCAATATGACTAGTCCCAACCCTATCATAAGCTATATCAGCCTTATGCCCAGTCTTCTCAATATGTCACTTCTCCCACTCAACCCAGTCTCTTTGCCAATCAACCCATTTCCACCTTCAAACGAGCACTGTTAGGATACAAAAAATATGTAATAGATCTTGACACCAAAAGGGGATGTGGCCAAGAAATTCCTGATCACGTCATCCATCAAGTGAGGAATGCATTGGATCAGGTTAAGAAGGAATGGGTTCCTATTAAAAGAGCCAATTGGCACAAGCTTACAAGTGAGATGCTGGATGTGAGTGGTTTGATTGCATCTTTGGAAGAGATGCTAAGTATTCATGAGAGGTAGCCTTACCAAGTCTATCAACTTGCATACTCACTGCCCCAAGTATCATCAGTCATATACAGCCCCTGCTTATGAGCCAAGTCAAGCCTATCAAAGTCCTTTCCCCAATCATGTTGAGGAGAGTTTTGAAATAACAAATCTTGTGTTTAAGGCTAATATTGATAGACAGATCAAATTGGAAAACCTTCAGATGTAATAGTCCATTTTGTTAGTGAGGGAAGTGGAATCTAAATCTTCACTACCCTCTCACATTGTGGCCCCATCACCCCCAGAGGAGATGCCCAATCCGAATAGTTTGAGCTGGAATAAAGTGGTTGAGTCATGGAATAGCAAGGAGGAGAAAGACATTATCCAAGAGTGTGAGGTACAAAATGAGGTTAGTCCTTTTCAAGTCCCTCCCACCCTTCCTCAGGAAGTTCCTTGCATTTCATGGCAATCTTCATGCACTCCCCATCTCTATGATGACTCCCACAAGCTCCAAGAGGTACAAAATGAGGATGATCTGGCCAAGCAGATTGAGGAATTAGAAAAGAAGATGAGACTGCTTGGAGAAAGAGAAATGGAGTTTTCAGACTTTGTAGAGGAGTTGATGCCAAAAGACACCCCTTCCACCAATCCACAAGCTAATTTCAATATTAATGAAGTGTTGGTAAAGTGGAGGGACGAAAATCAAGAAATCTTGGCCTAAGGTCTGTCCCCTCCTATTCTAGAGAAAACCCCCTCTTGTGTGCCAAATCCTTTCTATCAGATGGCACTTGTTCATTCTGACTCATCGGATGCATCAATCGATCCTACCCTCAATCCTGTGCACTTAGCTTTTCAGCACACCTCTTTTTGGATACCTATTCCTATACATGAGCAGACCCTCCCAAATCTTCTCGAACCTCCTCAAGTCATTCAACATGATCTCCAAATTTTGACCTGGAAGAAGGAACATCATGAACCAGCTCAAGACCTTGAAGAGGATAAAGTTGCTGCCTATTCACAGGAGTAAGATTCCAATCCCAAGATCATGAGTTGGAAGCAAATAGTGGAATCTTAGGGTAGAAAGGAAGAGGAAGAGAAAGGTTTTGCTCAAAACCTTGAAGAAGATGGGGCTGCTCCTACTTTTGATGATGATTGTGACTTCCAAGAAATCTTTTTCTAGGAAGATATGGATAGGCAGATTACAGAATTGGAGTCTAGAGTAGGTCTCCTTAGTGAACGTGTGATGGACATTTCAAACCAAATAGCTGATTCCATGTCTGAATACAATCCATCCACACACCTCCAAGAAAGCTATCAGGCCTTGCTTGATATAGATTATGCTTAGTTTATGACTGAACAGGGAGACTTCATGAGTACAGATGAGGAGGAGATCACCTTAAGTGACATGGAGGAGCATGGACAATGTCTTGTTCATGTTTTGAATGATTCATTTGAAGTCATTGGGGCAGGCTGCACTATTCTTCATGGAGGCTATGAGCTAGATAAGAGTGGAGAAGGTGGCATTGGGACTCAAATAAGTATGTAAAGGGGATGTAGGCTTTCAAATTTACCCTTTCAAGGGGTTAATGAATCTAAAGATACCTTCTTTGAAATTATCAAGGAGGATGGTCATACCATGGAACTCGAGCATGAGACAAAAGAGAACAAGCCAGTCAATGATGCATATCAAGGGGCTTATGGTGATGAGCCAGTAGCGATTGATTTCTTGATGAGACACACCAGCCTAAAGAACCAACAGGAGGAAAGCTTCTAAGAACAAATAAAGTATGTATACGTTGGAAGCATGTTTGAATCTGATCCACTCAGATACAAGCCAATCCAGGTGACAGGCAAAAGGAGCAAGTCACCAAATCTCCTTTTCATTCAGCCACTTGTTTGGCACCATAAGTCTTATTGCTAGGAAGGGGACTTAAGAATTTTTCCCTTTGATCTAGGAGGGAGGCAAATGTACCTGGTTAGTTGTATATAGTAGTTGTTTTTAGTTTTTTTTTCCTACTTTCCCTAAGTGCAGTTTGCATAGGTAGTGTTTTTAGCCTTGTGTGCATTTTACTTTGCATGTGGGGTAAAAAGCTTCATGTTTGATTTTGGGATCCCTCAAGGTAGTGACTAACCTTTCTTCAAAACTAAATTCTAACTCTGTGCCTAATGGACTACAAGGCAACTGGTCCTTAAGCATAACATGCATGCTTCCCCTGGGAGTCGCCAATTTGTTGACCATTTTGGCCCTGCAGGCCAAAAATTGGTCCCCTTCTTCCCTTACTATTCAAAACTAGCCAATTTCATCACTCAAGTTCAATGCTTTGACACTTGGTTCAATCACTAGTTTAATTGGCACTTGGTTCAATTGCTTAGGTCATCAGCTTTGGTTCAATCAGCTAGTTTAGCACTTAGTTCATCAACAAGTTCAAGCGGCTTTAGGTTCAATGTTTGCTGTTAGGTTGTGGAGCTAAACGCTTCAACTGTTGCAGACATGGAGAGGTTACTAAAGTTACAGAAGTACTGGCATCGGTAGTGTAACCGATGTCAGTCACATATAGTGCATAAGGCAATTGGTGTTGGCAGGGAGTCGACCGACATCGGTTAGCACCAGATAGACAGGGACTGACGTTGGTCACCTATGGCGGTTCTAGAATTGTTGTTGATGAACAGTCAGTTAAGTGAAGTGAGTGTTTGCATGTTAAAGGGATAATTATAGTCTCAAGCTGTGTGTCTAATTATTGTAATTAGAGGTCTATTTTTGTATGCATGGGATCCTATTTAAAGACCCATGAGGCATGTATTGTAATTAAGAAGGCAAGTAAAGCATTGAAGCAAGGAAGCAAGGTCAAGGAGATCTACAAGGTGTAAGGTCAAGGAGATCAACTGAAGCATTCAAGGAGGGGATAACAACTCAGGTTGTTGAGTTGGTTGTGGTTGAGAAAGAGAGAGAGGGAAGAAGGTCTTGAGGTGTGGCAAGCCTTTGAGGTGGAAGAAGAAGTGGCATCTTCTTTATTGTATTTTATTCTAAGAGTATTTAATACAAGATTGTGTATTGTCTCTCAAATTCTTTGCTGTTTCAAGTTTCTAATTACTTAATCATTCTGGTATAATTCCATGTTTAAATTGCTTATAAGAAAAGTAATCAATTGTGCTTCCTTGGAGGGGTTCCCAACAGTTGGTATCAGAGCTACGGTTTGCAGGGAGCAGGTTATTATTTGATTATAGGTCATTCACAGGGGTTTCTATTTGAGTGGGAGTATAACAATGGCAGAAGAAAGTAAGCTACGAATGGAGAAGTTTAATGATAAGAATTATCAACATTGGAGGATGCAGATAGAAGATTATCTGTATCAGAAGGATTTGTACTTATCGTTGGGTGGGGTTGCATGCAAGCCCACATATATGAAGGATGAAGAATGGAATGTTCTTGATCAGAAGGCTCTAGGTTCCATAAGGTTGAGCCTTGCATCGTCTGTGATTTCCAACTTATCACAGTGCAAGACAATGGAAGAGTTGATAAAATCTTTGGCAAATTTATAAGAAAAGCCCTCGGCTTCAAATAAGATATTTCTTATGAAGCAGTTATTTACTTTGCAAATGCAGGAAGGTGGATTGGTACATACTCATCTTAGTGATTTCCATGGTTTGGTAAACCAGTTAGCTTCAGTCAATATTGTTTTTGATGATGAAGTAAAGGCTCTCTTAAGTTTATGCTCTTTACCTGAAAGTTGGGATAGTTTGGTTATGGGAGTAAGTAATTTTGTGTCTGCTTCTAAAATCTTAAAAGTTGATGATGTTGTGAGTGTAATCTTGAATGAAGAAATACGTAGGAAAAGCACATGTGAATCATTAGGGAATGCTCTAAGCATAGAAAGCAAGGGAAGGCAAAGAGAGAAGGTCGAGCAAAGGAAATCAAGGTCGAAGATGGGAAGGAGATCCGAATCCAGAGGTGTCACCTACTGGTTTTGTGGAAAGAGAGGACACACAAAGAAAGAGTGTTGGTTGAGGGATAAATAAAATCAACATGAAGGTAATGAAGAAGCAAAGGATGCAGGTATTGTGGCACAGGATGCTCTCATACTTTCTTTGGATAGTTAGATAGAATCATGGGTTTTAGATTTTGGTTCTTCTTTTCATGCATCCCCAAACAGAGATTTGTTCCATGAGTATGTCCAGGGAGACTTTGGAGTGATTTATTTAGGGGATGGTACGCCTTGCCAAATAGTTGGCAAAGGGAAAGTGCAGCTGAAATTGCAGATGGACAACACATGGGTGTTGAAGGAGGTTATGCATGTCCCAATTCTGAAGCAGAGTTTGGTTTCTATAGGAAGGTTGGGTGATGAGGGATGCATAGTAACCCTCACAGTGGATTCTTGGAAGGTTACCAAGGGTGCACTTGTTTTAGCAAGAGGTAAGAAAGTAGGTACTCTTTATCTATCTACTTGTATTATTGATTCTACTTCTGGTGTATCTACTTCAGCTGTAGATTTGAAGATGTGGCTTAATAGGCTTGGTCACAAGAATAAGAAGGGAATGGACGTTCTTGATTCAAAAGGTATGAGTTCAGATTCGGAAGGCATAGATCAAGTTCATTGTAGGAAAAGGAAATTTGATGCTTTTGACAAGAACAGGGAAGCCTTAGTGTTTATGGAGGAGATGATGGATAGAAATCAGTCACAGAGGCTGAATAATTCTGAGCAGGGAAGTATGGATAGGGGTTTGATCCAAGATGAGCTCGCAGATAAAGAATTCATCACTTACGGGAATACACAGACACCAACATCGGTCACTTGGAACTAATGTTGGTCAGGTAGATACCAACATCAATCATGTGCAGACCAGCAGGGTCGATAGAGTCGAGTAGAGAAGACCAACATCGGTCAGATAGGAACTGATGTCGATAGAGGGGACATCAGTGTTGGCTAGGGAAATGATGTCAGCAGTCAGGGTTAGTGTAGGGAACTGACATCGGTTGGTTGTAGACTGGGAGATGGCCAAGATCAGTCACTAGAACGGATGTTGGGCAGACAGCAAGCTGTCAAGGAGTCTCAAATGCCCATATGGAGGTCAAAAAGGGTATGTGAACCTCATATTCGTTGTTCACCTTCTTTATTTTATTTGTTGCTTATTCATGATCGAGAACTAGGAAGATATGAAGAGGCAATGCAGGTAGAATCTAGAAACAGTGGGAGCTTGGCATGGATGAGGAGTGTGAGTCCTTAGAGAAGAACCAAATAGGTATTTATTGGTGGAGTTTTTAGCTGGAAGAAAGCACTGGATGAGGGATGGATTCCCAAGTTAGAGAAGAGAGTGGATGGATACGTGAGATAGAAGGCTAAGGTATATAGTCTTGAGTAGGTTGTAGGACAATGGAGGTTTGACCATTGTATTTATCTTTACCAGGTTGGATAATATTAGCTACATTATCCTATTACTATATTGTGTTACTTGTTGCAGTGTTACATATATAGGGAGTTTTTGAGTTAAGGGTAAAGTTAGTTCAGAGGTATGTCATGAAGAATTTGGGACCAACAAAATTCTTTTGGCATAAGTGACAGGTATATCATCACAGGTTTTGTGGTGGTTGGTCTTCAAGAGTGACTTTGAAGAGGGATACAAAGCCAAGGGAACAAACTAGATGGTGTATAAGTATAGGTACAGTTGCAGCTGTTTATCTCCAAGTGGGAGATTGTTAGGTTGTAGAGCTAAAAGCTTCAACTATTGTAGACATGGAGAGGTTGCTAAAGTTCTAGAAGTACCAGCATCGGCAGTGTAACTGACGTCGATCACATATAGTGTAGAAGGCAACCGGCATTGGTAGGGAGTTGGCCGACATCGGTCAGCACCAGATAGACAGGGACCGACGTCAGTCAGCTCTGGCAGTTTCAGAAATGCTGTTGATGAATAATCAGTTAAGTGAAGTGAGTGTTTGCATGTTAAAGGGATAATTATAGTCTCGAGCTATGTGTCTAATTATTGTAATTAGAGGTCTATTTTTGTATGCATGGGATCCTATTTAAAGACCCATGAGGCATGTATTGTAATTAAGAAGGCAAGTAAAGCATTGAAGTAAGGAAGCAAGGTCAAGGAGATCTACAAGGTGTAAGGTCAAGGAGATCAACTGAAGCATTCAAGGAGGGGATAACAACTCATGTTGTTGAGTTGGTTGTGGTTGAGCAAGAGAGAGAGGGAAGAAGGTCTTGAGGTGTGGCAAGCCTTTGAAGTGGAAGAAGAAGTGGCATCTTTTTTATTGTATTTTCTTTTAAGAGTATTTAATACAAGATTGTGTATTGTCTCTCAAATTCTTTGCTATTTCAAGTTTTTAGTTACTTAATCATTCTGGTATAATTTTGTGTTTAAATTTCTTATAAGAAAAGTAATCAATTGTGCTTCCTTGGAGGGGTTCCTAACATTTGTTTCAACCACTTGGCTCGACGCACAGTGTTGAACTGTTGAACCAGTTTAATGAGTGGTTCAAATGAATGGTTCAATGGGTTGGTTCAATGAGACGTCCAAAAGCCGAAAGGAAAAATCCCTTGTAGAGGGTAGTTTCTAAGTTCAAATTACCTTGCGGAGGGCAAGGAGCATTTCAAAGTAGCCGAAGGTTTTAAAGGGCATGGAAAATACTTAAGGCCAAATTATTTCAAACTTTTTGTCTGAAGGAATTCCTTCAGATAAATTTTTTGAAGGAATTCAAAGTAAGGCCACCACCCGACAGGAAAGCCAAAGGGCCTAAAGCACATAAGCCACAAAAAGGGCTGAAAGAAAGAGCCCAAAATGAAAGGACAAAGACCAGGACAATTCTTGCAGACTTTTTTTCTACGGGAAAAGGCCTGATGCAAAAAACTTAAAGGAAAAGGCCTGATGAATTTTGCCAAGGACAGTGACATCCCAAAAACCATTAAAATTAAGCATGTGAATTAGCCATTGGGTATTCAAGTGATGACAGGCATGCAAATGTTAAATTTTCACAGCAGAGGAATCATCAAAAGAGAAGAGTAGACATAAGCGGCCATGTGTCAACTTCTGCCTAACTCTCGAGGAACCCTCAAAGGTGAGCAGATGCTACCACGTGTCCCCTGTAAGGCTTGGTAGAAGCTGACAAGTGTCAACATCTGTGGGTTTCTCCTTTTTCTTCATTATTCAAAGGGAAGACTGTGGTGGGCCCGAATGAGTTGCTAAGTGTAGTGGAAGCTGCCAAGTGTTAGTGTTTGTGAGAACCAAAAAGGGCCCTGAAAGTTTTCTAAGGTAGCTAAAGGTTCTATAGAAGTTTCCATGTGTCACCTTCTGTAGAAACCCCAAAAATACTTCCAAAGCCTCTAATTTGAGCAAAAAGAGTAAGCGGAAGTGGCCACATGTCAACTTCCACCTGACTCTCAAAGGACCCTCAAAGTTAAGTGGATACTACCACATATCCCATCATCAGCTCAGCAGAAGCCACCACATGTCAATGTCCACATTTCAAAGTGTCTTCTAAGTGCCCAAGCAGTAGACTGTGACACATGTCAAAAGTAGATGCGCTCTTAGCTAAGTGCCAAAGGAATAGCAGAAGGGACTAGAGGAGGCAAAGTAGCCAAGCACAAAAATAGACAAAGTGATCCAAGTGGTGCAGGAGAGTGTCAATTTAAGGAGTTATTTTGGTAGTTGACATAGTAACTACCATGCAATCATCAAGAGGTGCAAATAGTGAATGATGCAGCCTATTTTCCTTTAATATGCATTGATGAGTAGGCAAACAACATGGCTCATAATTTCAAATCCTGACAGGAGCTGACACAACATTATCTTCAAGTGGCTTCCTCATCCCAATGCTCAAAAGGCACATGGGTCACTTGTAAAAGGGTGCCAAAATGGCCTCTTTCTTCCTATATAAATTTTAAACTTCTCATTCTGAGAAAAGAGGATACTCTTAGCCTTAAGGCAAAACTCTGCCCAAAAATATCTCGGGTTTATAAGGCAGAGCTCTGCTAGATTTTTACCTTGAATCAGAACTTAGCTATTTTTACCTCTATCCAGACTTGCACTTTAAAGTATATGTCTATTTTCTTCTTTTGTGTTAAGTCATTGTCTTTCATGCTTTCACAAATCAATCATAGCATGTCCAGTGCATTATGAAGTCTCCTTTCTGCAAGTCTGCCAGAAGTGTCTACAGAAAGGATATAGGTGCCTATGAATAGGCTGTCAAAGTGTGTCTTAGAACACCTTTACTAGTTCCTTCCTCCCTGTACTCCCACAAACTCGTAGTTGACTATTGCAGAAGAGATTCCCAATTTAGATGAAGTGTATAGGCATTTATTTTTGGTGAAAAGTGTATGTATGGGCTAGGTGGGTCACATTTTTTAGTGTATCACCTTTTCATTTTTAGGCTTAGGTTCTATTTTCAGCATCTCTCTCTCCCTTTTCATCCCCCCTTTTTTTCATTTTATTTGTCAGTAGTAGGAGAAACCAGGACCTAAAAGATACATTAGAGGGAGCTAGCCCTCATTTTAGAGACTCTCCCCTCCAACTTCGCCGATCCCACAGGCGAGAGGGGAGTTTCCATTGTTGTGTGTGGAAAGGTAGGAGCTCGGCCTCCTACCCCCAGGTGCAAATCCACTACGTCAATAGTTACCTTGTAACCTATAAAGGTAAAAAATTCACTATTCAACCTACTTAGACACAAGATTCAAATATAATAATAAATATAACAAACATGTGTGTCAATAGAAAACACTTAGGGGGACTAAAGCCAAAGGTTAACAAGTGTAAAAGGCTGAGAAGACTTAGTTTTGATACAAAACATCCTTACCAACTCAAAAGTACAATAAGCAACAAAAAAGGTAGAAAATATCATACAACCAACTAACATTAATTCCTAAGAATTATTTTTAGTTTCTTATTGGCTTATACCTTAGCTAGATTATGTGAAGAGGAAGTTGGATAATGAAGGTCCTAGAAGCCACCTAGAGATGGTTTTAGGAGTTTTGTCTAGGGAGTCCTTAATATACTATTAGGTGTGGGAGGAACAAATATGCGACTTGTGATTTAGTCTGGCCAAAACACTAAACTGGCTTCATTTACCCAGTGATGAAATCTAGGTAAATCCCATGTGAGGATTTGGGGAAATTTTGAAATGTGTAAGTTGATATGTGATTTGGAGGTGTGTGACAAAGTGTGCTATGATTTATTAACCAGCTAATTAGTTCTATGTGACTAATCTAAAATAAGTTGACCAATGATGCATTAAGTTTTAAACCTAAAAGCTGAAATTTTTATTTTAAAACAATGAGGAAATGAAAAGAGTATGTCTTTCACTACCTTGATGCACATGTAATGAGGTAAACAAAAAGAAGTTTATTTTTAAATTTTCAAAAAGAGTATGATCTCATTTAGAGGCAATATAAGAAAAGGTGAGAGAGAAGAGAAAGTTTAGTTTATTCCCTTAAGCTGAAAATGAAAGGTGTGGTAAATTGATTTTATGGCAAACAAAAGGAGGGAATGCAATAATGAAAACATCACTATTGATTCACCTATATTAATTTCATTTTTAAAATCAAATAATGAACTTAAGATAAACTCTAGGGTCCCATCGGGCATGCCAAAATCTTTCTACTAGTTTAGCTATTTATTCTAAAAGGAAGAAACAAAAGTATGAATGCTAGGGATAAGTGATTAAGTACCCAAAATGATGCACACCATTCTAGAAATTGTGAGAACTCCTCTTTAGATGTGGAGGAAGACACCTATATATAAGAAAACACTAAACAAAATTGATGTTAGTAGAGATTTGCATAGGTTGCCAAGCAATGTGCTTGTTCCAAGAAGCATAACACTTACCTAGGGATGACATTCTGTTATTTATAAATAGAGTTTAAAGCAAACATAAATGAAAAGAGAGAGAGAGAGAGGGTTAGAATATTGTTTACCATGCTAAAGGTCTGAACATGTTAGTGAACAAATGCAATATAAGTTGGGCAGGGGAATTGTGTTTTGGTGAGGTTATTGGGGAGGTTTTGGGGTTGCTAGTATAAAAACATAGTGATCGATGTCAGTTAAGTGATTGATGTCAATTTAGTTCATCGATATTGGTTTGGATAATAAATATATGTTAGGAAAATGATATTGGTGGGGCTATAGAAAGCTTTTTTGAGAAGGGAAAAGGAGTTGTGGTTTGGTAGAAGGGTCGTGAGGAGCTGTAAGGGGGTGAGTAAAACTTAGGAAGGGAAAGATAGAGGTTGATATATTGAGGTAGAGAGATGGATGTGGGGGAGTGTTACAACTCCTCCACAGAGGAAGCTTGAGTTTTATGAATAGTTAAACAATATATTTGTAAAACCAATATAAAATGACTATTTAAAACATGTGAAAACACCAAAATGTACTTAGTTAGGTTGGATAAGTGAGAAGCTATGATAGATAGATGGATCTAATGAGGCTTGATGAATTGGTGCATGATCAAATGAGGCAAATCATATGTCTCTAATATATGTTGCTCAAAACACTATGTAGTTTATCAATTCTTGATCTAGAATAATTCGTGTAGAGTGATGGTAAGCCTGGATGTTGATAGTGATGCTAGAATGCTCTAATAACAAAAGCTCTATGTGAATCAATGATTTTGTAACCCTATGGATAATTTGGAAGTAGGTTTAAGTAACTGACATTGGTATGCCTACCAACATCCTCCAAGGGATAACCAATGTCAGATCCCCAAGACTAGGTAAAATAGGCTATATTTAGCCTTTTAGCCCACTTATTACTTCAATAAATGGCTTTTCCCATTGGAAAATAGTCATAACATGAGGTCAAGAGGTGGCTAGGTAGATAAGGAGTTATGAGGGGGAAGACTAGGTCCTGGGTGATTAAGATAAAATGACCAGGTCCTAGGATGAGTCAGAGGGTGAAAATTGGTCATAGGGTGAGGTACCCAGGTGAGGTGGCCAAAGGAGATTTAACCAATTTAATTAAAAGATTAAATTAATTATATGTGCACAAAGGGTAAAGACATAGGTTAGGGAATTAAATAAGAAAGGTGCCAAGGGGTAATGTGACATAGGTAATCATGCAATAGATTAGCATAATTCTAGTGTCTACACTAATATTTGTTGATAAAATAAAATAAAATGAAAATAATTTCTATCTTCTAGCTCTTGAAGTTACATCACAAGAAAAACTCTCTAGTTTGTAGGATATAGAGATAATATTATAAGAAGAACAAAAAATATGAGTAATCCAAAATAGAGGAGGATCTTATTCTCATAGGCTATGGAAAATGTAGATGAAGATTGAGCCACTATGAAAGGAAAATGATAATAGGCTCTCTTGATTTGAAAATCACATTGGGATAACTTTGAATTTTGAATCTATTAATAAATTTTAGATGGATTAAAAAAAAATTAAAAAAAAGATTTAAAAAAAAAAATTACAAATTGATGTGTGTTCAAAACATACAAAAATTTAGATTTTTCTTAGTTATTAAGTTCATGAAATAGTAGACTATATGATCAATATTTTTCTTTTATTTTCATCACAATAATTTATTGCTATGAATTACTGGACTATTTTGGAAGATAACATAACTCCATTTTTGCATTTAATAACATATTTAAGTCTCATGTGCATTTTTAAATTTTGAATGGAGTGATGAATGTTGATTGACTGGTATTCAAAGCTCCTTCAAGCCTATTTTATTTTGATAAATTTTGAGGAAGTAGTTTGGGGTTTTTTGGTTGAAGGCTCAAAAGTTCCAAAGAGATAAAGTTAAGATGTCACAAAAAAATTATTTTTTATGTAAAAAAAAGTGTAAAGTTTATTAGGGATGGAAGCTTGCATTTGATGCACCATCTTTAGAATTTCCATCATTCATTTCCAAAATGAGTTGTATGCATTTTTTTTGGAGAGGTTTCAATAGAATATATTATACCACTTGAATAGGATTTAATGGTGCTTAGTAGTTTCTTGATTATTGAGTTTGGAATGAAATTGTATTATGTGAAAACAACAATTATGGATTTTATTATGCTAGATTTTTTGAGCAACAATATAGTTTTACAATCTCCATAATCATAGATAATTAGCCATAAACAATAATGGAAAACTATAATTATATTATTGTTACATTATTACTCTATGAAAATAACAAAATTAGTCTTTTCTCTACTTGTTATTGAAATTAAATGGCAGAGGCTTTTGATGTGATATGCTAAGAAAAAACATTTCTTCCTTCACAATTTTCCCCACTAAACATAATATAATTGTTTCATGGATAATTAACATACTGAAATTTGAGAAAGCATGCTATATTTCAAAAATGTTACATTTGTTTTTAGGCTTGAGAGGATCTTTCTACAATAAATTAATGAAAATTCATGAAATAATAGATTTATATAGTTAGCATAAACACCAAAGGGATTATATTGATCACAGGCCACGTCAATGGGACAACCTCCTTTGAGCTAGTTTAATACAATAAATTTGTGGATGCCTTCATTGGCCTTAACACTTACTTATATACTTAGTCTAATCTAAGTAACTACTACTTCTCATGAATGTGGGATAAAACAAAATGCTCATTGGATGACTTGAAAAGCATATGCATCCATATCAACTAATATACTAACAAAGTAAAAAGAAATAGTAGCACAAATTTATATCATCCCCTCCCTCTTATAAAAATCTTTCAGCTCAAAGCTTCAGATATGGGAATTGGTGCTGAATCTAAAATAGTGGTTCCCATGTTGCATCCTATGGTTGCATTCTGTGCCATTGAATTAATACCTTTGTAATGGAGTGGGAGTGAAGTTGGCATGTGTGCCTATCCAAGATTGCCTCTTGATAAAGAAGGATAGATCCTTCATTATCAAATTCTAGTAAAATAGTTTTCACTCTGATGTTTGTGCCAAGAAATTTGTTCAAACAAGAGACATGAAATACTAGGTGAACTCGGGAAGAACATGGGAGCTCTAACTTATAAATAATTAACCCAATCTTTTGGAGAATCTTATATGGCTCATAGAACTTGGGAACCAACTTATGATACCCTTTGAGTTTTAGGGAGAATTGCTTGTATGTCTATAGGAAAATAAAAACCATATCACCTACTTGAAAATTGCACTTAAAATGATGCTCATCAACTTGTTATTTCATTATATTTTGTGCCATATGAATATTGTCTTGTAGGGTACTAAGGATCTGATCCCAATTTTAGAGAATTGTGTTGATTACTTGAATTATGAAAATACTAAGGGTGTATGGAAGGAGCATTGATGGTACTTAAACATAGACTAATTCATATGGAGTCATTTTAGTTGAAATTTGGTAAGAGGTATTGTACCACCATTCAATCAGTGAGAACCACTTTGCCCACTGATGTTGTTGTTTTGAGGTGAAGCAATGAAGGAAATTTTCCAAGCATTTACTAACAATTTCATTTTGGCCATCCATTTATGGATGATACCTACAACTCATCTTTAGTTTGGTGTCAGTGCATCAAAATAGTTCTATCCAAAAATGGTTGGTGAAGGTTGCATCATGATCTAAGACAAGGGAAGAAGGAATGCCATGAAGATGGAAAATCTAGTCCAAGAAAATTTGTGCAACTATAGAGACAATATAGGGATGATTGAGGGCACAAAAATGACTATATTTATATAGGTGATCAACCACAACCAAAATCACTCTTTTACCTCTAGATTTAGGGAGCCCCTTAATGAAATCCATAGAAATATCTATCCAAATCCTAGTAGGGATGGGTAAGGGTTTGAACAAGCCAAGAATGAGTGTTGTTTCACCGTTGTTGTGTTGTTAGGTATCACATTCAACCACCATTTATTGAATTGCCTTTTTCATTCCCTTTCAAAAGAATTTGAATTTTTCCCACTAGTAATTTTTGAGAAACCCTAAGCTCTCTATAGATAAAGAATCATGGAGTTCATATAATACAACCTATTGAAGATCTATGCTCTAGGGAAGAACTAGATGACCCTTATATCATAGAGAAACACCATCCTAAGAATAATTCAATATGATAGAGGGGTTAGTGGCCAAATATTGAATGATTTGAGATAACTAGGAGTCATTGACATACCCCTAATATACAACATCCAACCAATTTAGAATAGGTATGGAAATAGTTGAAAGAAAAGCTTGGTCCACAAATGTGTGATATAGAGAATCAACCACAATATTATCCTTGCCCTTATTTTAAGTGATCTCATAGTAACAAACCATGGGTTTATTGAACCATTTCTATTGTGATGAGGTAGAGACCCATTGTTCTAGGAAATATTTTAGACTCTGGTGATCAGTTTTGATGCAAAAATAATTCCCTAGTAGGTATGGCTATCACTTCTATGCTACATGAAAAATGGCCATCATTTATTTATCATAAGTAGAGAATACTAAATTGTTTATAGAAAGAGATTTTATGGTGAATTTAATGGGGAATCCTTCTTGGAGGATAATATCACCAAGTCCATTATTGCAAGCATCACTCTTGTTAGTGAAGGTCTTGGCAAATCTAGTATAGCTAGAATAGGTGTAGTACACAGCTTGTTTCACTTATTCAAATAGACATTCAACAAATTATATCTATATGAAATCATCCTTTTTAAACATATATATCAATGGAGTTACAATCTTTTAGTAATCCTTGACAAACTTGTGGTAGTATCTAGTTAGACCCAAAAAACCATAGAGGCTCTTGAGTGTCTGAGGATGAAGCCAATTTATCATGGTAGTTATTTTTTCAAGATCCACTTGAATCCCTTGGGATAAAATAATATGCTTGAGATACTCCACTTTGTCCTAGCCAAAATCACATTGGACTATTTTTTACAGAGATGATGATCAAAGAGAAGTTACAATGTGAGCTCCAGATGTTGGAGATGCTTCAACCATGTTGTATTATAGATGAGTATATCATTGAATAAGACCATAATGAATTTACATAGGTAGGGCCAAAATATTTTATTCATCAATGCTTAGAATGTTGAGGAAGCATTAGTGAGGCCAAAGGGCATGACTAGAAACTCATAGTGGTCATCATGCATCTGAAAAACTATCTTAGGAATATCATCCTCATGAAGTTGGATATGGTGATATCTAGAGTAGAGATATAACTTGGAAAGAAAATGAGCACCATGAAGCTCATCAATAATAGGGATCATGAACTTATCCTTTATTATGATGTTATTAAGTGCTCAAAAGTCAATGTAGAGGTGCCATGACCCTTTTTTTTTCTAGACAAGGAGTACTAGGGAAGAATATGGGCTAGTACTAGGGCGAATAATGCATTGCTTTAGTAAGTCTCAAATGAGCATCTATATCTCAATATTTTGCTAAAATGGGTAGTGGTAGGGCTTGATATTGGGAGGAATACTTATAGGAAGGAGCTGAATATAGTAGTCCTTTAGCCATGAAGGTGGAATTCCCACTAGTTTGGAAAAAAATAAATGCACATTTATGCAAAATAATTCATAGATTAGGAGTAGTGGAGACCATTGATGGTTTAATTTGAATGGAATGGAGCTAGGAAATGATGCTGTGTGAATTATTCTTAAGTAGATTTTTCATAAAATTTGAAATTATGATGTTGAGAGAGCCCAGGTGTAAGCCTTTCAAAGTGTGTTTTTGCCCATTGTCTAAATATTTCATCTAAAGTTTAGCAAAATCTCATAATATATATCCAAGTGTTCATAACCATTGGGCTCCCAAAATAACATCACATCTACCTAAGAGTAAGGCAAACATGTCAAAGAGCAAGTTATAATCTACAATAGAGATACACACATTGTGACACTTTCATTTTTAAGGTAATGTGCCCCTATTAGCAATCATGACTTTAAAGTTGGACCAACGATGGACAAAATAATCAACCTATTTGGTGATCTAAGGGTCAATAAAGTTATAAGTGCTACTAGAATCAATGAGTATTATGAGATGGATATTATTAAAATAACCCTTCACCTACATGGTTTTTTGGGTGGTGACTCTTACTAAGGCATGGAGAGATATCTCTAGTTGGTATTCCTAAGAAGCAGGTTCTAGAATCAGTTGAGCTTCTTTCAGATCATCTACTATATCTTGAGCATCTTCCAAAACTTAAATTTTTGGTGGAGAGTCTACATCTACTAGGTAGAGATTTTTCTTAACACATCGATGTCCTCAAGTTAATTTTTAATCATAATTATAATAGAGTCCTATTTAACTATGTGTTCACATCTTTGATTCAATCAAATGCTTAATAAGAGTGGTTTTGGGGGTTGATATTATGTGAGATCATTATGGAATTGTATTTTTTAATGGAGCAAAATTGGATTTAAGTCACTGCTAAGCTATGATATTATCTTTTGCTAACTTATCTAATCTTAGGGCTTCCATTATCATGCTGGGGTGGAACATTTTGACCTCAGATCAAATTACATACTTTAGTCCACTAACAAAGCAACTCCTAAAGTATTCATCAGATAGTCCTTCATGTGATTGGCTAGTTTTTCAAATTTTATTTGATATTCTATCATGGTTTCTATTTATAAAAGTTTAGTAAGTGCTCTAGTGAAGTCATCAAAAGCACTAGGGCCAAACCATTGTAATATGAGTGTGAAAAAATTGGTCCATATTAGCTCATCATGAGCCTTGATATACCAATGATACTAGTGAAGGGCTTCATGTTCTAAGTGAAAGTATGAAAGTGGGACTCTATTGGCATCAAAATTATTATGTAGATTAAACTATTATTCTACCTGATAGATCCATCTAGTTAGATTTGCATAATTGAATCAAAGAAATCAAGCTTCGACTCATGAAAATTGTTGGAAGAATAAAATCTAATGTTTGAAGAGGACTCTAGATGCCATTTGTTGTTCAAGGTGGTATATTAAAGATTGAGGCCAAGAAAATTTTAATCAATATCTTTGATTTGGGTCTTGAGGGTGATAATTTCATCCTCTATGTTTTTTTCTCCTATTTGGGTTGCTACCATGGTTGGAATAAGTGATTTTTTTCCTAGTTTTTGGTTTTGTAGTTTCTATCAAATGGCTGGCTGCAAGTCCTTTGATTGAGAGTCTTCTGATACTCTACTATTAGTTTTCTAAAACTAATAGGATGAAGATTTTTTAGTTTTTGGTTTCTATCAAATGTCTGGATACAAATCCTCTAAGAGTCTTCTAGGAATATCTTGAAATTAGTATGGAAAAATATACTAATACTCTGTTGGTAATATGCAAAGATCTGATATGGCAAGTTTTTTGATACTCCACTGGTAATATTCTAAAACTGATAGAAATGGGCCCCAAGTTTTCATGGTTACCTAAGTTTTTAAATATATTTCTCTAGACACCAATTCCATCTGAGTCAGTACCACTCTCCAAAAAATTTCTAGCCATGGATTTACCCCCAAATGATAGCTCTTGGTTTTCCTCAGGGGTGGGAACTAGTCAATCAAGATGGGGCCATTACCCATTTCACTGGCAGTCCTCTCAATGGGATAGCTATTTTGGGGTTCCTATGGTACTCTTCACAATGAGTTTTAGGGATTACACCGAAGCACTTCCCATAGTTATGTGGATAGGTATTTACCCTGAGTTGAAATAGATTATTATGATATAGAAAAATACTTAAATGAATTATGTAGTAGAATAGAAAAACACTTTAAGAGAAAAAAATTTGGTCCTGAAAAACACTTTGATACTATATGAGAGGATCTTCCTATAACAAATTAATGAAAATACATGAAATAACATATTTAATGAAAATGCATGAAATAAAAAATTTATATAGTTAACAAAAACACTAAATGGATTATATTGATCACAAGCCACTTAGAGGGGGAAACCTCCTTTAAGCTAGCTCAATACAAAAAATTCATGGATGCCTTCATTAGTATCAACACTTACTTATATATTTAGTTTAATCTAAGAAACTACTACTTCTCATGAATGTGGGATAAAACAAAATGCTCACGGGATGACTTACAGAGCATATGCATCCATAACAACTAATATACTAACAAAGTAAAGAGAAGGGGTAGCACAAGTTCCTAACAAGGCTAGCATGTTACACTATGGTTCTATTGACTTATTTAATTCAAACTAAAATCCTTTTTACATATTATGATTATATAGAATAAAAAATCAATAATGGAAAACATCATTGGACTTTTAACTTTACGAATGTTGTCATCCCATTTCTACAAATTATAACACATTTTTTTTAAATATAGAGGGTATTAAAAGATTTTGAGATCTCAGATATAAACACACCAAGGTAGTGTAATTTTAGTTGATGTCCTCTATGGTGCATTGAATTTTGATTCTATATAATTACTATACAATTATATCAAGTGAAAGTCATAGTGTAAGTGTACAAATAATCATAAAACAACAAAGTTGTTTAAAATATTAATTCAAGCTATTTCGATATGAGTAGAATATATGAATATGTTGTAAAAGTTAAAAAAACCATTAGGTTTATTTCATATTTATGTTCATCTTGTATTCTTTACAACATATTCAAAGTAAACGATAAACTCTTATGCTTCAAAATTTCATAATGACATACCTATTTCACTTGTAAACAACTAGAGGGAATCACTCCCACATAGTGATAAGGAATGGAGTATTGAATACTTAAAAAAAAATAAAAATGAACTTATCCAAGTGTAGAGAGAATGGGGATTTTAATATTTTGCATAAGTGTATTTGAAAAAAAAAGTAGTTTTCAAATCCAACCATAAATATAGATTGATGAGAGCTTGTATACCTGAATTTTTGTATATTTTTTTTATTTTTTACATTTCTTGATTGTGGGACACCCAAAAAAAAATGGATACATCAATTTCAATTTATGTATAGATGTTGATCAAGTGATATTTATAGGTTAAGTTCATAAGCATCATGGAAAATTATAAGAATGATAATACATGAAAATTAATATATTAAATTAATACATGAAAGTCAATATATTAAATTACTTATTAACATGAAAATCTATGCAGATAGTTTCTACACCACACAAGATATCATGAAATAAATGTAAGAAACTTCAAACATCATGAAATAAATGCAATATAAAATTTGTAATGAATTTTAATATGTGATTAATCACTTGATAATAAATACAACAATAGGAGCCTTTGATATGAAGAAAACACATTTGAGTAAATATTTAATTTTTTGTATTTTCATTGTATCATATAATCACCCTAATTTAAATTTATATTCCATGTTTATAGATTGTAATTTCTATAATGCTCCTTAAAATTTAATAGTTATATTTTACTACTATTATGTTTTTCTCATTGAACTAATGGAAAACCAAAGTTCTATGAGATTGTTTTTACATTTCTTTGAATTTATAATTCACAATTATCTCCATCACCATATCACACTCAACTAGATCATCTATAGCTTACGTGAATAATGTGATCTCATTGAACTCTATAGATTCTATGCCTCTATGACCAATGTTCACATAGTAGGCGTAAACATTTCACATTTTTTGTCTAAGTCATATGACTATTCATGCCTTGACCCAAATTATACATACATTTTAACATGTGTAAAAACTATATCAAGTAAGTCTCAACAACCCATGTGTTCTTAGTATGCCATCTTGGGATCATTAAATTATGAATTTTATTTTTAATGTTCTATTCCTCTCATGAACTCCACATATGTGTTATTTCTAAATAAAAATTTATGTTCACTCAAGGTCAAAACTTTTCATTCTTAAGTATACCATTTCTATGTGGCAATTCCCTATGTAGTGTACCATTTTTGGATTCCCAATCCTATTTTAACCTTTAAATTTACACATGATGTTAGTGGTGGAGTGCAAATACCAATTCTCTCAAACAAACTTAGGTGACATGTAGATGTGAACACATTTTGATTTTTGCTAATCAACTACGCTAAAGTTATTGCCTAGTTATTGTATTTTGGTTTTAGCTTAAGCATATGGAATTATGTATAAACAAAATATAGGTTGACATAATTGTGTGCTAAAGATGGATTCATAGGTTAGAGTGATAACAAACTTAAGGGTATATATTTATTTGGGATGTAATAGAATAGGTTTAGATGTTATATAGTTATTATATATTGTGTTGTATAGTTTCCTCAATCATGTTAAAAATCCTATGTAGATCAAAAATCCAAAAGAGATTAATCAATTTTTAGTGAAAAAAAAAGACATAACTTCTCAAGCCTAATCCCTAAGTTTGAGATATGGAGTAATCAAACAAGAAATACAAATTCGAAAGATAAAACAATAATTAATTTTACCTCCCTTGAAGATATATTTGAAAATTGGTTTGAAGAGGTTGATCTCAACTTATGAATCTAGGAGTCCTTGGTGATGTCAATGCTTTGTGGGTAGCACCTCCCCTTGTTCATTTGTGATTTGAATTGGCATGAGAATGTAGAATATGTTGAATAAATTGAAGCATCTACAATAATTTGTACATAGTAAGTCTATAATAGAGAAGCTTTTCTAAATTTGAGGAAGAACCTCTAATTTATATACTTTTGAAATGAATGTGAACCATCCATCTTAAGATTAGAATCAAGAGCCCAAAATGTCTCCTACATATTCATGATGAGGAATGTGGGACATGTAAGAAGAGGATATACTTTTGTAAGAAGATGTAAGATTTGTAATAAGGTGTTCCTTATCATGTGATTTGAATATTAAATTGGAATTTTTCTTAGATGATGAGGATAAATAGGAATATTTATTTTTCTATATTTTTAATATGTACATTTCATGTAACCTTATTTAAAGAATAAGATTACCTAATTAATTTCTCTTAATTAACCAATGTAATGTGATGAAAATTTGATAGGATAAAATTTGATAATAGAATAAATAGTTATAATCAACATGAAGTGTCTAATTTTAAGTCTTTAAATTAAAAAGGTAAGAGCTTGAGAAAAAGGGTTGAACAAATTGACCACAAAAATTGAGCACTACCTACATAGTCCATATGGACCTTAGGTAAATATAGTTCCACCCATAGGGTTTTAACTATTAATCAACAACAGGGTATAAAATAAGAATGCTATAAAATAAAATAAACGGTATAAGATTTGGCAAGGGCTAAATAATAATGGATGACAATGAGGGAAAGGACTAGGAGTCTCCAAGGACTATGTCACATGAGAACCAAATGTGCATAGTTGTCATAGTATCATATGAATAATAGGATAGAATGTTTCCCAAATAGGTCTCAATATACCTTCCACTACTGTAACAAGGTCAAGATGGGAATAATAATGGTCATAATAAGATGGGCTAGGATGAATAGGATCAAATGGCTAAAATGGTTTGAAATGGTAAGAGAATGGGAATAGTCTATAGTGTAAACAGGGATGCTCCCATGTGTCAAGGTACTTATAGATAATTTATTTAAATATAACGCTATAAACCTAGTTTTCATCATGATACTTGTCCAAAGTGCCATAAGCATGGTTTTCATAGTTGGATGAATTATTTCTCTTTCTCTTTTGATTTCTTGATTTATTTTTTTGAATTTTTTGTTTTCTTAAACATCTCAACTCAATGAAGGATTAAGATATATGTAATGTATACCCTTTTTTATATAACTGATACCTACTCGAAATAGTTTCTTTGTCTAAATCCTACTACTGATGTGAACTATACTGCTTCTTTCATGTTCTTTGTTGGTTGTTGATTCTGCTTCCTCCAAATCGCTAGAAAAGATTTATTCATAGCATCTAGAAAAAAGAATGATAATAAGAAGGGTAGATAAGGGTAAGCATGGGATGAATGATCTAATGGGATAATGGAAAATAGGACTTGAATAAATAATAAGATTAGAATGGAATGTATAATGGTTGGTGGACAAATACAAATTGGGATTTTTAGTCACACACATTATTTTTATTTATAGATTTGACTTGTCCTTAGTTGTGGTAGGGCCAATATTAAATTCAATAATGTCTTTATCACATGATTCATAAATTATATTCTCATTTATTAGCACCTTGAGGAGGTTTTCACCAACAATTTTTTCTTGATTTTTTTGATCTAAATTTTCCATTAACACCTCGAATAAGGTTTCACTAAGGGATGTTGATAAATAATTTTTATTATACCTTAGTACCTTAAGTAAGTTTTCAATAAAGGATTTTGAATTTTTATTTTGATTATCATCTAATGTCTCAAACAAGGTTTCACTAGATGATGCTGAGTTTAGACTTTGAATTTTCCCTAGCACCTTGAACAAGGTTTCACTAGGAGATTGATATTTTTTTTTGAATTTTGTCTTACTTCCCCAAAAATTCTACCATTGAAATGTCACCATGAAATAAGTTTAACAATGTGTGATTATTTAGGTTCTAATTGATGTTTGTGGGAGGTGGAATGTCAATATAATGGCTAGGTTGATTAATGGTAGAGGCATGTGTAATGGAAATTAAAGGGGAAAGATTAGGAAAATCCTCATAGAGGCTACTAGGAGAACTTGCATTCATGCCAAAGGAATCTTCTTCAAAATTAGTGGAAGAATCACTAACATCTTCAAATTGATTAGTTATTATTTTTTGTGATGAGACTAATGCAAATGTTGATATTGATATAGAAAGTGACTATGAATTCGATGTGGTATTTGATGCTAATTTTGCCTCAAGGGGATTTGAATCTAATGTTGAGACTGACATTGATTATAATTTTGATAGTAAATCTGATATTGGTTCCATAATTAAACCTAATTTTGATATCAATTCTAAAATAAAACTTGATTTTGATGTAAATGTATCTACAAAAAAGAGTTGTTGAATTGCATTGTCCACAAGCACCTTATTCACATTTTTATTAAAAATAGAGGCTTTGGAATGAAGAAATGTTTAGAAATTGGGAATATTTGGCAATGGAGGAATAAGGGATTTATCTTAACAATAATAGGTTCTTCAAATATGGGCTCATCAAAGATGGGATTAATGCTAAATAGAGGCTCTTTGTCAAAAATAGGTGGATCATCAATGGTTTGATTATCTTGATCTTGATTTGAAAGTGGATATATCTAATAATGATTGGATCATGATATATACTGATTAATTATATATCAAAATTAGACACACTTGGATTTTCAATGGATACTAGCCCTTGGAGGGGTAATTACATAATAGGTCTATATTGTTGTCTTTATTTTGGTCTCTCTTTAGGAGATATAATAATATATCATAGGTCCTCTATAAGAAAGCCATATGTAAGTTTAGCACCCATTTCACGCAATCTAATAAGATAGTCATCCTTGTAGTCTAAGATTTGTTGATTGAATTTTTCTTCTTCATAGTGTGTACTAGATTACATATTTAGAAGGTATTGTTTTTTTTTGGGCTGCAAGAATCGGTCCAACACGGGCCCCTATAACCTGCAATACACCTAGTAAACTTTTTAATGTGACCGGTGGTGCTAGCATGACATGACCTCTAGTACCACGGGGTGAGGGGGGACTAGAACCCATGACTAGTACAACCACAACGAAAGTACTTAACCAACCGGACTAGGACCCCCACCCTTTACTTAGAAGGTATTATTAATGTAAAATGGTATGTTGAATTTGTTGTGGTTTTAATATTGAATTAGATTTGAGATTAATGACTTAAGTGTCTAAAATATATGTAAATTAGTCTATTTGTTAACTAAGCTAAGTGATTTGATCTGTTGTTTTTTGACACATGAATGGCCATGTTAGAATAGGTTTAGGATCATAAGATGCCATCACTCAAATTAACCTTGGATTAATTCCACCAAGTAATGATACATGAAAAGGGAAATGGATTGGCATAAAATTACCCCAAAGAGAGTGGACTTGGTCTTAATGTAATTAGAATGGGCCCCAAAGAGTGCAGTCTTGGTATTGGATTGAAATATGCCCAAAGAGGGGGGTCTTGGTATTGGATTGAAATAGGCCCAAAGAAGGGAAGTATTGGTTCAATGTAATTGGATTAGAACCAAAAATGGAAGAATATAATTTATTGGAATTTCTCAAAATAGAGTGGATTGACATAAACCGGAATGGGTCAAAATGGTCTTGATTTGATTGGCCCCAAACAGGGTAAATTGACATAGATTGAAATAGGTTAAAATAGTCTTGATTTAAAATTGGTCACAAATGGTTTTGATTTGGTTGGACCCAAATAGGATGAATTGGCATATATTTGATTCAAATGAAATAAAGGATAGATGGAATGAATTTATCATTCCCAATTGACATGTGCAGGAGATTGAATGGAAAGATAAGAAGTGATTTGAATTAGCATGTGATTAACTCAAGACAATAGTTAGATTTAGATGAAATAGACTTGATTTTGAATTGTAATGTGGTTTGGTTTTTAAATTGACTATGGTTAAAAATTACCTAACCTAGAATTAGAATTAGAAGGTGGTTCAAGATGAACCTGATCGAATTGAAATGGCATGGTTTAAAATTGGTTTGGTATTTGGTTTAAAATGAATTAGATTTGGGATTTTAATGGTATGATACATTATTCAAGATGAACCTAATTTTGAATTTGATTATCTTAGTACATGGTTCAGGGTGAACCTGATGTGGACTTGGAATAGTTGATGTTGGTTGAATTTTGACCTTGGGATTAAAACTAGAATTGACATTTACATTTGGGTTGAAATAAAATAGACAACATAATGGTAATGGTTTAGATAATAAATTATATTTTGATCTTGAATTGGTTTAAAATTTGATTTTGGATTATAATTGGGTTGAGGTTTGGAACCAAATAGATGACATAACAACATGGTTTAGATTAGAATTTGGACATTAATCTTAAATTGGTTTGAAGTGGGAAATTTGGATTTGCACAAGACTTTTAGTTTAAATTAGGTAGCCTAATGGCATGGTTTGGACAAGAAATGTAGGTATTTGAACTAAGTTTAGACAAGTCACTTTTGTTTAACCCAAAATTTTGGAAAATTAATGCTTCATTATGTGGGTATAAAAGTAGTTTGGAATTGGACTTGGTTTATTTGATTTTTTTTGATTCAAAAGTACCTATATATATAAAAAGTTATGGTAAAATGCTAATAATACAAAAAATGGGGTGGAAAAGTCACACTCCATGAGAAAAATCATATCAAGGGTAAAAAACCCCTCAAGACAAGTCAGATAATGACCACACCCACAAAATATTGCATCATAGTAGTAGTTGCTGATAAAGTAGAGAAATCAAGGTATAATTGATAATAACAAGAACATTTAAGTAAAAATAACAAACATAGATGTCAAGGGAGGTAGAAGAGATGACAGACCTTGAGGCTTATCACCCCATCCTCCCAGAGTAAGAGGATCCTTTTTAATAGGTAAAGACTCCAAACCAGTGTTTTGTTGAGCTTCCAAAGTCTTATTTTAATTTATTTTAGTAGAATATCCAGACCATGCATGGGAATTTGCCTTAGGGAGGTATAACCTAGCCTCTGATATCACCATCCTAAGATGGGGGAGGAGATCCCTAACCCCTACCATAACCTATAGATTTGGATGAGCCACTCAAGCCACCATGATGAAGAGAAGACCAATGAGGTGGTGACCATTGTGGAGAGTAATTCCTACATCTATTTCTAGACCATTTTTGACATGACCCATACCCTCATCCCTAGTGGTGAAGGATGCCATGGGGGTTCAAGAGGTTCCTAACTAACCATGCATGGATTATTTACCTAGTGACCGAGTAAATGTTGGAGGTGGTTAAGTTCTAGACAAAACCTTGTTTGTTTGGCTTTGTATTTGAAGAGTAACATTAGAGAGAGTAATAATTTTGTTGGAAACATAAAAATTACATTCCAAATCTTCATGATTAAAGTAAGATTAATTTTTAGCTTTTCAAATTTGAAATAAAATGTCAACTTAAAAGATCTACCAAAAGTGATTATATTTTGTAGGCAATAAAGACAAGTCCCCAAAAAGAGCTATTTGCATGTGAAGAATTTAGGATGAAAGGGCTCAAAAAGGGAATGTATCCAACACCACATAAATTTGCATACTGGCAAAACTAGAAAAGGCACTTAATATTATCTAGTTACTAACAAGCTAAGAAGATGGGGTTAGGCACACCCATATGCTTGAGTTAGTCTACTAAAATTAGGCCCTGATAGAGAAGGCACCATAATAAATGAACATTTTTTGGGCTCAATAGAAGTAGACCACACCGTGGCAAATCGATGGGCCCATATCTCTTATTTGGAATGAAGATTCCATCTGATATTGAACATATCAACTAGAATATGTTTTGGATCAAGTGAATGACATCCCATCCAAGAATAATATCAAGTGAAGGGAGTGTCCATAGGCCAATGCCAATATTTCCATCAATGAACAAGGGAATTGACTCCAATTTTATGCAAATACTTGATATGTATGGAGCCTTGAATTTATATAATGACATTTGCATCTGAGTTTATTAAATGATATTTATTATGAATTTGTTGACAAGTGAGCTAGACCTTATTTTATTTGAAAAAATATCATTGATAACCTTCTCACCTTTTTTGAAAAGGCATAACCATTTAACCCAACGATCTAAGGTAAAGGGACTACTTTGAATCTTTAGGCAAGGTGACCACCAAAGGGACTAGCAATTAATGGAGAGACCATTCCTAAACCCTTCACCTAGTTAACTAAGGTGAGGCTTAAGCTTCTATTAATCCTTCCATAAACTTTGAATTACAAATGATCCCTTAATTTTGAAAGGCATTAGGGTGATGAGAAGAGAATGAAGTCTTAGGCCTTACCAAGCCTTTTTAATACATGAGAGTCCTTGAGAGATTCAATGGTAGATAATAATATTTCATGATTTATCCTTATAAATACCTATGATAATCCATTTGGCATCAAGAACAAGTCCTTGGATTTTAATATCAAGGAGACCCATTCCCCTAGCTTCCTTGGGATGACAACAAATGTTTCAGGCAATTCTGTGAAAGCCCTTATGCTGCTCAAAATTATCCCAAAGAAAATATCTCAAATTTTTTTCTAATTTGTTGTAAGTATCATTATAAGAGGCCCAATAAGAGGAATAATATACATGTGTAGCTATCAAAACTTTAGAGTAGATTTGAAATTTGCCAGCAAGAGAAAGCGGCTTAATGATCTAGAATGAGATCTTTTTTCAACTCTCTACACCACATAGGACCATAAGTTAGATGGAAAATCCTAAAAGGCAAAGGGAATACAAAGAAACTTAAATTTTACTCTTGGTAGAATCCACTACCATTGAAATTCCTAAATCTAAGGAGGTTTAGGGCCTAGGGACTATCTGTAATAGTGGATATTCCTCTATTGAATAAAAGAGCTTGAAGACAAACATAAAGTGTGTAGACATTCCATGACATTTCTAATATATTCTTGTTCTTCTATGAGAGTGAGAAAAGAGTCATCTATGAAATGACCATTTAAAAGTTATCTATCAAACTAAGGGAGGGAGATACCTTTCACCAGACCCCTAGAAGCATAGTTAATTAAGAGGTAAATAAATCCTACAATTGTAAGCACATATAAAGAAGGGTCTAAAGGACAACCTTGATGAATAGAACATTGAAATTAAAACCAAGAAGATTGGGTGCCATTGGTAGTGATACAATCCCTATGTCTTGAAAAATCATAGTAACAGTCTGAACAAATTTGGGACCAAAACCAAGTGCCTATAGGATGGCCAAAATGAATGGACACTCAATGTGACCATAGGATTTATAAAAATTAATCTTAAAAAATAGAGCTTCTTAATTGAAAATCCATTCCCAAATAGTAATGACATTATCTAGAATGAACATGTTTTGTATGAAGCCTTTTTGGTCACTCCTAACAATTAAAGGGAGAATGTGCTTCACCCTGAGAGATAGAAATTAGTGATAATATTATAGGAGACTTTGAAAAAATTAATGGGCCTCCAATTTACGATAGTTTTAAGATCACTAGCCTTGGGAATAAACTTTATGTTACCTTGATTAATAAGGGTTCCCAAAGAATTGGTTAGAATAACATTAGAATACACTTGGTGAAGATCAGGACCAACAATGTCCCAAAGAGTTTGATGAAATTCACATGATAAACCATAAATTCCTAGATATTTTTCCACTACCATATATTTAATATCCTCATGGAGGTCACTAAGAGATAAGGGCCTATCACATGCAACTCTTTGAGAGTTGGAGAATTTGTAGGGGAAAACTTGAAGACATTGAAGGAGAACTGCCTCCATTTTTAGAAAAGAAGCTTACAGTGATAAAAAAACATGATAATGATGAGAAAAGGCTTGCATAATTTTAGGGAGTTGGGTAAGTCTTATGTTTCCTTCCTTGTGAGCTTTGATTCTATTAGTATCTCTCCTAGAGTGTAGGGAAAAAAATCCTTAGAAACCTTGTCACCAATTTTTAACTAGTGCATACGAGCTCTCAGGTGAGCTCCTTTGGATTTGTGTGTTTACTAAATTTGGAGATTATGTCTCCATTGTGCCACTTGATTTTGAATGTGGATGTTAAAAGTATCTTGCTCCATTTCCTATGAGGTTTAGATATACTCATGATTTATAGCATTATGCAGACACCATCTAAAAATGATCACTTGTTTTTCATAGATCTAAAGAAAGGTAAAAGTATGAGAAAAAGCATCAAACCACCATTTAATCCAACTAGTGTATCCCTCTAGTCGAGGGACCAAGTTCTAAATTTAGACAATATGCCCTAACTAGTAGTAGATTCATAATCTAATATACTTCTCTTGATCTAAATAACCAAGGAGAGTTACCAAAGCCCTATATCTTCTACTTCATTTAAATGTCAGTTTGAGGATGTAAAATTGATAGGATGATGTCACTATATGTTCAAACTTAATATTCTAATTTAATATTATGACAATTTTAATCTAGGATGCTAAAAATCATGGAAAAATGCTAAAATTGAACACATACAAAATCATGAATTAAATGATTATACTATTTTATATTCAGAATCTTCCTTAAACAATTATATGCAAAGCTAAACAACACATAATTCAGAAATAAAACACAACACATAAATGAAATAAATAACATGCTTAGCTAATTAATGGTTGGATTGTTATTGCAAGACTACCAAAGGGAGCCCTTCCTCCTGATTCTAGTTTCAATCCTTCCTCTTAAAATAATGAAATGGATTGAGAAATAATTGTTCATATTAATTAAATGCACCAAATAATTGCTACAGGGAAGTTACAATAACAACTATCTTACAAAATGTGTTTCTACTATATTTCTCTAATTAATCTCTACTACCCTCTCAAGCCTGGTGCTACCTATATATATACACAAAAAAATAAATAGGGGATAGTCTTATATAAAAAAAATACATTCTAAACTAAGAAACATTCAATTGTAGGATAATAGAAATTAGTTCTTTCTACTAACGTTGCCATTCATATGGATCTTGCAACACTTCTTTAGGAAAAACCAAGTTGTTTTAGTATTCAAATAAATATTTACTATGTTACATGAAAGTTATTATAATTTCTATGAGTCAGTTGAATTAGGAATCAAATTTTGTTTGTTCACAACTTTAGTCATGCAATGGCTGTAGGATGTGTTCTTGTGATGAAATCCCTTTGTTGTAGGATGGTCTGTGAGATATACTTATTTCTTCAAAACATATTTAAAACACATTATAGAGAAAATCATCCTATAGTAAAAGATAATTATTATACACTTAATTCCAAGACAAAATCCTAACTATTCAAAGATATATGAGATCATAGTGCTAATTGTAAAACATGGTTGTCTGAGGATTAAAACTTATGAGAAAATATTTCATAAACATGATAATCAAGAAAGGTGAGTATGGAAAATGAGGATAAAAGCATAATATTTTTGTGGATCATCATACCCCCAACATAAGACTTTGCTCATCCTCAAGAAATAAGATTATTCATTTCAAACTCATAAATATATCTAACATCTATAGGCTTAATGATGCCACTGGATAGATGAACATAAAACCCATGCCTTTGTTCATACAACTAGCAATTTTTTACTTCCTTGGCTACATCTAATGGAGTTATATCCTACCAATCTAAAATAAGATACCAAAATAGAGGAGGTTAGAATCTTATGCCCAACAATTGGGCTCCTAATTCTCTTATAAGCATAATATATCTTGTTACTCTATCAAATGTTTCTTTTAAATTGAAAGGGGAGTAACGCTCTTTCCTTTTTAGCTCAGGATTGAACTCATTCCATATTTCTATGTAGGATTCACTTTCTGAAGGTCCAATATAAGTTTTCAACCCCAAATAGAAGTCCTAATTTTCATCACTATTTTTGGCAAACCAAGCCCTTACTTCCTTCTATAACATAATGTTATCCCCTTCTGTCAACACAATCTCAAGTGTTGCTAACTCTCCTCTAATAACCATTTGATTTTCTCTTTCTTTATTCCTTTATTTATTAATCTCGCATCCTCTACTATGCTCATTCAAAATCTATGATAGAAATGACTTTAAAAGGAAATATCTAATATACAAGTTAGGATTTCATTCCCTGTCATGTGGTATGACATAGTTATGAATATAGAACTCACATAGTTATGCTTGTTCCTCTTGTGGGATTTATTTATATAATTGAAATAAAGAGAGAGGATCAATTAATTCACATGGAATATCATAGTAAATTCTCATGAACTTGAACTTATGCCAATGTTATTCAGGATAAACTAAATATATCCTTGCAAGAGGCCTACAGTTGAGGATATTTTGAGTGAGATTAACCAGATCTTCAAATTTATATTATAGTTTGGAGATAATTTATTCTGTAATCTTGACAACTTCCTTTAATTTATTATTTTCCTTTATTAATTCTCTAAAAATTTCACACTAGCTATCCCTATCATCAATTTAGAAGACATAGCAGATGAGGAATTATACCTAACTACTTGTGTAGTTATGGGCTTTGCCTACTACTTTTTTGCTACAAAAGGATATGAAATGAAAACTATAAGATGACTCTATTGAGGGATACAATTGAGAAGCTACTAGAGCAAGTGCATCTAGTCTACTTCTTGACTAGTCCTATATCTTCTTTCTTAGTCATTCTATCTCCTGCATAACTTTCTCTAAAGTAATAAATTCACTTGTATATAGACTTGCTCCATTTATTTTACCTCTATATGTCTATGCATTGGTTCTTATTAAATTTTTTCAAGGCTATGTATTTCTTACTCTATTTAGTTATTTCCTTCTTGAGAACTCTCTTCCTTGTCAATATCTATTTAATCAAAACTAGATACCTCAAGTGTTTCATGACTATGGGTAGTTTGTTCTTATTTAGACTCCTCACTAATTTATATAATAGAAGAAGGTTTAGTTCTTGGTTTTCCTCTCATATTTCCTCTTAGTATGTGGGACCTTTGAGGAGTAGATGTGACCTTGGCCTTTTTAGGGGAAGGCATCATCTCTTCTTTAGATTACTTAGAGTCAGGTTGGAAGATGAGTTTCCTCTTCCTTATTCTAGGCTCTTTGCTTATTAAAGCTTCGTTTGTGAATTCTATCCTTATTTTAGGTTCTTGTGTGGCTATAGGAGGGTCCTTTTTTTTAGGTTATTTTTTAGTTATAGGATGGTGTTTTTTTTAAGGTTCTTCGGTAACTATAGGAAGGTCTTCTTCTGTAGGTTCTTGTTTAGCTATAGGAAGGTCTTATTATATATCCATATGTTCCTCCATTTTCTCTTCTACCTCTATCTCTTGTAGTTCATGTTATTCATTATTACTTTCTACATATCTAGGTATTTGAATAAAATATTCCCAACTTATATTGGGCCTAGTCCTCTATAGGCAATCTTGAAAAATTAACTGAATTAAATAATGATGGGAGAGAACTTTGGGATTACCTTTCTAAAATATCTCTACCATTCTTGTGATGATGTTAAATAAGAAATTGGTAATGTTTATTTCAATTCCATGCTGTAAATGGTTCATGATTTTGAAATGAACACCATACAACATTGAGTATCTTTTTTCATAGGTGAAATATCTGAAGATGAATACAATAACACTTTCCCACCTTCTTAGTAATGATAAATGCACAGTTCCCTATTTTGAAGTCTCCAAGATTTCATCCCCTCTAATGAATTTCTCTCTCTCTAACTCAACACTAAACTTTTCCTACCATAATTTTCCTATTTGGGGCAATCCAGTTACTCTACTGATGATGGTTTCAATTAGCTTTATCTCCATTCCTTTCACTATTTATAGATTATTGTATAATGAGATGGTAAATTCTTCTACAATTCCTTTATCAAGAGAATTTATCCTCTCAAAATATTGAGCCCACCCTACATTTTGAAATAGGACCAAGATATCTAGGTTACTAGTTAGAGGAGAGATATCGAGTGGCTCATGCTTGAGTAAGTCCCCTCCCATATTATAAGATGGAATTTTGGTTGTAGGGTTTATGCTCTAACAAAAAGGGTTATTTAGCTTTGGGGAGAATGTTTGAGATTTTCTTTAGAAGAGAGATATTTAGTTTGAATTATAGAAAATCCCCCAATTTAAAATGGTCGCTTGTCCTTAAGGGACGTAGTTGACATGCACGAATGATTTGTAAAAATGACAAGAGGTAGTGACAATAACATTCAATGGTTATGTTAATTAGTGAAAAATATAATTTCTTAGGATGGCATGAGTAAATGGAGATATGGTGGAATTTAATAACATTAATACCCATCATCTTAGAGAATAATTAAAACTTTTGAAATAAAATAAGTACAATATAGTTACCTTAAACTTTTAGGAGTATCTTTCCATTAATGCATGAATGATGAGTCAAAATGGTAGATATAAGGTTTAATGGTATGTGTCAGCCTTTTATTGAAAGTAAAAATGTTTTTTGAAAAATACAATGTATGATGGAGTGAAAAAATTTCATTTGACAATGAGAAATGTGTTCTATGGAAAAAAGGAGTGACCAATCATGAGATTGGAAATTCTTAGTCTTGATTTTCCTATCATGCCCACCCACTTAGTGTCTTTACACTACTTCAGTGTGATGAAGTGCTTCCTTCCAAAGTTCATCAAGTGCATTCAACTACATGATCCTATAGTATTGATCTTGGGAAAGGTCCAGCCAAAATCAAGTGTTTTCCTTAATGTTTTATGCTCAAACTCAATGGACAAAACAAGGATTTTACCATAAAATAGTTCATATGATATGAAACTAGTTGTGGTTTTCCAGGTGACTTTATAAGCCCAGACTACTTCCAAAAGATAAGTTGACCAATATTTTTTATGCAAGTTGACAATCTTAGTGAATATATTTTTTAAATATCTATTTGTAATTTCCACCTAATTATTTGATTAAGGATGGTAAGGGGTGGACTTTTTATGTCTAATTTTATATTCTTTTACCAGGGAAACTATGAGATCTAATGTGAACTATGGTCCTTGGTCTGTGGCTAATTCTCTTGGTACTCCATAGCAGGTGAAGATTTATTCATATAAAAACTCAAATACTTTATCATCATGGGCATGGGTTAAGGCCTTGACCTCAACCCATTTTGTGACATAATTAGTGTACACTAGTATATATTCTTTATTGTTGGATTTAGGATCTATGGGACTTACAAAATCAAGTCCTCATTTATCAAAGGTTTTAGAACCAATTGTGGCTATAATAGCATTTCATTAGAGTGAGTGGGTTTCCCCATATGTTAACATTGATAACATCTATGGGTATATATCATGGCATCCTTGTGCAAAGAAGGCCATTAATATTTGGTAGTAAGTATTTTCATAGTAGTCCATTTGGCAGAAAAATGACCCCCACAGGGTTCATCATGGTAGGTTTTGAGAATGTCATAAGCTTCATCTTCTCAGATACATCTTCTTATAACTAAATTTGGTCTAGTAACAAAAAGCTATCCTACAATCTAGGAATAATGTCTACTCTTTTAGATCAGATGCTATCTTTTTCTAGGTGAAAAATGTTGTGGTAGTGATCCTAAAATAAGATAGTAATTTCTGTGAACCAAGGAGATTGAATAGTTACTGCAAAAAAATGCTCATCAAGAAATGAATCATCAACAATATGACTTTGCTCATAATTTCATAGTTGAGTTATAAAATCTGCTACTACATTAACCTTACCTAGTCTATCCATAATGGTAATATCAAACTCCTATAGAAAAAATAACAATCTAATTATCCTTCATGTTATAGTAGGTTTGTTCAATAAATACTTGATTGTTGCATGATCTGTGTGGATGAAAAATTGGTAACCTATAATGTAGTGTCAAAATATGTTGATGGCATAGATGAATACAAGAAATTCTTTTTTTATTATAGTGTAGTTGAGTTATCCCCTTGAATATTCTTGATGATAAAATAGATTGCATAACTCAAAGATTCATCTTTTTAGCCAAGGACAACTCTTAAAGTGGTGTTAGATGCATCTATGTGAATGTGAAAAGGATTCTTCCAATCAGGCCCTTTTAGAATAGGATTTGTTATGAGAAGATCCTTGAGTTGCTGAAAGGTAGTTTAACAATCATCAGTCTATATAAATTTAGCATCCATAGTAATCAATCCAAATAATGGGATAGAAATTTTACTAAAGTCCTTAATGAATCATCTATAATAACCAGCATGCACTAAAAAGCTTTTAACATCTTTCTACTTCTTTGGTGTGGGTAAATCCTTAATGATACTTATATTTATTGGATCAACTTAAATTATATTAGGGGAGATGTGATGCCCCAACAAAATCCCTTTAGTCATAAGCATATAACACTTTGCATTGATCAAATATAATTGGTCTTGGGAGCATTGAAGAACTTTTTCCAAGTTGGTAAGAGTTTCTTCAAATATCTCCCCATAGACAGTGAAATTATCCATGTAGATTTCAACATAGTCATGGGAGAGATCAAAAAATATGCTCAAAATAGCCTTTTGAAAAGTAGTTGGGGCATTGCAAAGACCAAATGGTAAGATGACATAGGCATAGGTTCCCTAAGGGAAAGTAAAAGTGGTTTTGTCTTGGTCTTGTGGAGCTATTCATATATGATTATAACCACTATAGCCATCTAGGAAGGATAAATACTTTTTCCATGCTAATGTATCTAACACTTGATCAAAAAATGGAAGGGGAAAGTGATTCTTCCTAGTAGCAGTATTCAACTCTTAGTAGTCAACACAAATATGCCATTTTCCCCCTTTCTTAGGTACAATAACCAAGGGAGAGACCCACTGGCTATCCAAAATGGGATAAACAAATCCTACATCCAAAAGTTTTTGAAACTCAAATTTGATAATGTCTTTAACTTATGATTCATTCATCTTTGGGGTTGGTAAATAGGTTTACATTTTATTTAATATAAATAAGATACGTGCATAAATCTAGGAGTATTCCTCTCATTTCATGGTCATCCTAGAAAAATGTTATTTTATGCTTTCTCAGCATTGTAAGTAACTATATCTCTTATTGGTGTGTTAAAGAAGTTCTCATGGTAAGATTTTTGTTTGGTAGAATGTCCACTTGATTCATTAAAGAAAGCATGGTTTCCACATTGGTAATTAAAGGAGCATAGCTACATTGATGGGGAAGCAAATGATTAAATGTCCAAATATATTTTATAGTTTTAGTAAGGTCATTTTTAGAAAAAGTATTCTAAAGTGGGCATGGTCTACATTCCAACATGTTTGTGACTACAAGATACTACTAATAAGTGTTTTACAGGATACCAGAAAGGACAGTGTCTTCTTCTTGTGCCTATAAATTTGGACTTTGGTTAATTATACACAAAGTTTACAAGGAAACAACTTCCTTAAAGTCATCAATCCATAGAGTTGGGCCATCATTCTCTGAAGGCTTGGTTGGTGGATAAAGATCCAATTTCTTGGTGTTATTTCTATTGGAAATTAACATTTTTCCTAACCTGCAACTAATAAAAGCATCAACGGTGGCCAACCATATGTGGCCAAGGATGAGAGGATAACCTCCTAATTTAATTTTTGGCTATAGGAAAATAAAATATACTAGGTATTGCCAAGAATTCATAGTGATAACTATGTCTTCAATAATCCCTTCAAGCTTAATAGTTGACCTGTCAACCATCTGTAGGATGATGGATGTTAGATGGAAAGTTTTAAGTTTTAGTTGATGCATGGTATCCATGGTAATTATGTTGATGGCTACACCCAATTTAATTTAATTATTATAAATGGGTTATTTGTGGATACTAACATTGTCTAAAAGACTTCCAAGATCAAATTATTCTAGGGGAACTATGTTTCCCAACATAATATCTACTAGTTGGCCAATAACTTGGACTATTTTAGGATCCTTCTTCTTTCTTCCCAATTTTTTCAAACATATCTCTCTAAAAACATTATTATAAATAGGAACATATTTTATTGATTGAAAGATTGAAATTTTTATGCACACATTCTTAAGTTGTCCAAAGATATCAAATTCAGGTTCTGGTTCAGGATGTGAGATGCTCAATCTCTCCAAAAAAGGAGGATCAATAGGTTATTTTTGGTTCTCAGGTGGACTTGGTCCATGAGTGGTCATGGGTGGTTGTGGATTAGTATGGATTGGATTAGGTTCTTCAAAATGTTCTGTGATTATGGTTGAGGTGGGTTATAGAAAAATGCATCTTGAGTGAAGATAGACTTGATTGATATCCAAGGTGTATGTTTGATATTACATTATTTTGATAGATTATGTTGGTTAAATTTACTTAATGGTAGGGTTAGGGATGGGATAGTCAAATAATTAAGTGGTTATAATAGGTTACTAATTATTTGGAACTAAGGCCTAGTATTGTGCTTATTAGTTTTTATGGAGGTAAGACTTGATTACCTCTCCATAGCTGTTGACATGGATTAGAGGGAAAGATCCATTATTGGTTTTAAAATATCCTAGGTTGAGGTTATTGTCCATTTTATTGTATCCATAACTAATTCTGGGGTAACTACCAATTTGTGTGGGGCCAATTTTGATTGGCCATATTTGTCCAAGAACCATATTGAGGATTATTTGAGAATTTAGAATTTATGAAAATAGAGTTTAATGGTATACCTGACCTTTACATCCATGGTTTCCATTGAGCCACATAAAATAGTTGGCTATCATCACCTACTATGGCATGTAGATCCACTATTCTATCATTATCCTTAGTTATGTTGGCTACCCTAGATTTCATAGAATGGCATGTGCATTTTACCTTCTTTTTTTTGCATTTAAAGAAATAGGTGGCTAAGGATTTTTTAAAGTTTTCTTGATTATTTCATGTATGTAATATATCAAGCTAAATGGATAGGTGACTAATAATGTCCTACTTCATGTCCTATAGTAGGTTGATGACTTCACCTTTAGATAGTCCTATTGTAGATGCTGTAAGAAGGGTTCTGCTCCTACTTTTGTTCATGATTGATTTGGAGTAGTTTTTACATAGAATTATTAGTTTGTTAAAGGACATTATAGAAACATCACCACCAAACATTAAGTCTAGTACCTCTAGATAATCATATCTAATTATTTTCAAGAATATTATCTTAATATTTTCTTTCTCCATTATATTCTATTTGTACTTTTGTAGGATGAACAAAAATCTTTCCATATATTCCTCTAATTACTCATCATTAGCTTGTGTCATTTTGAATATGTCATCTCTCCTATAGTTTCTACCTCTACAATAGTCTTGGTATTTTAGTAGAAACTTCTCCTTCATTTATTTCAAAGAAGAAATGGCATTTTTTCTAAATCCCATGAACCATCTAAGTGATACATATTTGAGTATTATTAGAAATAGATTCAGTTTTTGAGCATCTTGATTATAATAATCATTGTGGCATAAGATGTTGAACTCAAAAATAAGTTTGTCTAGATCTTTAGATGCATTTCCCCTAAAAGTAGGAAGGGAAGAGTGAGGAATATTATTCATAGGTGCATTTCCTTTAGGAGTAAGGATAGGAAATTCAAAGTTAGCAGACTCATTGGTAGTGTTTTTTTCTAGGAGATCCTTCATGAATAATCTTTATGTTGGTAGACTGGAAGTTATTTCCACCCACTTCTCAAAATTACTATCAATTATTCTATTTACTAGGGTGTATAAGATGGATAATTTATCTTATTTCTTAGGAATATATGTATTCTTATATAGTGGGGATGGTGTAGAGGTTTTAGAAGATTCAACTTGTATCTTGACAAAAAGTCTTTCTAAATTGGATGATTCTATTGGCCTAGTATTTCTTCCAAGAGGAAAAATAGCCTTGAATGCCTCCTTAACAAGTAATTTAGGTGACAGAGGGAAGTGAAATTCATTTTCCTAAGTATGATGTGATAAGGTAGGTATCCTCAAGGGTGGTACATGTGGGTCTCTTTTATGTGTATGAACCTCTTCAAAATCTCTAGCTTGTGCTACCAACCCAACAAAAAATTCCTCCTTTTCTACCTCTTCTATTGATAACTATGAGTGATATTTAGGGATTTTTTCACACACCTCAGTTAGTGAAGGATGAATTTATATTCTTGTAGCAATAGTTGATGATTCAAGAAAAAATATTCTTATATTATCTCTTTCTCTTTGCATATACATCGACCACTTTTTTAAAAAAAAGTTTTTGCCCACCCTACATGTACAAGGTTAGTTATATGGGGTTTTTGAAAATTTCCACTATTCTAATTTGAAAAAAGGGAAATTTAAACTATAAAAATAATAAATATATAATTTATAAAATAGAAATCTCTAAAAATTAGAAAAGTAATAAACATCCATAAATAACCAGTATCAAGATTGAAGATTTCTAGTTATGACACCCTCCCCGATAATGGCACCAAAAATGAATAAAAGTAGGTTCAAAATATAATATACTTATCTAGATCTAAATGAAAAATGAGAGTTACCAAATACTTATATATTATACTTCATTTAAATGTCAACCTGAGGACATAAGCTTGATAAGATGATGTCACTATATGTGCACACTTAATCTTCTAATTTGATATTTTGCTGATTGTAATTTAGGGTGCTAGAAATTATGCAAAAATACTAAAATTGAACACTCATACAAAATCATGAATTAAATTATTACACCATTTTATATTTTTAATCTTCCTTAAATATTTAAATGCAAAATTGAAAATCACACAATTCAAGAATAAAACACACAACACATAAATGAAATAAATAACATGCTTAGCTAATTAACGGATTGGATTGTTGCTATAAGAATTAAAAAGGGGGACCTTCCTCCTTCCAAATCCAAATTAAATCCTTCCTATTACAACAATGAAATGGACTCATAAATAATTTCTCATATTAATCAAATGCAACAAAGAATTGCTGCATGGAAATTACAATAACAGTTGTCTTATAAAATGTGCTTATGCTATACTTCTCTAATCAATATCTACTACCCTCTCAACCATATTGATACATATATATATAAAATAGGGAATATTTTATTATACAAAACAAAATACATTCCAAACTAAGAAACATTCGACTGTAAGATAACAAAAATTAGTTCCTTCTACTAAGGTTGTCGTTAATATGGATCTTGCAACACTGCTTCAAGAGAAACCAAGCTATTTTAGTCTTCAATTAAATATCTACTATGATCCATGAATTTTTTATAGTTTTTAAAAATCATTTGAATTAGGAATCAAATTCTATTTATTTTCAACTTTAGTCATGCAGTGGCTATAAGATGTTTTCTCATGATGAAATCCCTTTGCTACAGGGTGGTCTATGAGATATACCTATTGCTTCAAAATATCTTTAAAATACATTATAGAGAAAAGTATCCTATAGTAAAAAATAAATATTATACACTTAATTCCAAGACAAAAGTATAACTATTCAAAGATATATGAGATCATAGTGTTATTTACAAAACATGGTTATTTGAGGATAAAAACTTATGAGAAAATAGTTCATAAACATGATAATCAAGAAGGGTGAGTATGGAAAATGAAGGAAAAAACATGAAAATTCTATGGCTCATTATGCCTCACCATTATTTCATACTTGAGGTGGGTAGTATTGAGATAAAATTATGTAGAAGAAAGATTAACTTGAGGATAATTTCATTCAATGTTAAAGTAAATATGGTGATGATCTAAGAGAAGGGTATCAAGAATGATATATACTAGTCTATCAGGGACTAGATCAAAATAGAACATATTTTCCTTAGCCAGTAGAGCTCTATTGAGGTGATGAAGCACCCTATCTTATCCCTATCAAAAGTTAGACTAGGTGAGCTAGGGGAGTGTGAATCCTTCTTTTAGTGATGGTTAGGATCAAACACCCTAAGCTTTTTGTGCATATAAAACCATGTTTCATGCTCACTAGCACACCACTATATTTGAAGGCATCCTTATTTATCCTCTGTTGACTCCACCATGTTAAAGTCACCAGAGAAGATCCAATGAGCATCTAGGAGAGATTTAACCAATCACCTCCACAAGTTGGCCTACTCCATAAGATCATTTGAGGTGTATAAATTGACAAGCCCAATAATGTGATTATTAAAGTCAAAAAGGGTTCATACCACCTCTAGGTGGGGTCTGAACCCCATGATTTAATAATCTGAGTGAGCTCTAGAACCAAAAAAGTGATGGTCCCATCACACCTAACATCATGCCTAGTGGCCTAGAAAATGGCCCCAGGCTAGATGATTTATGTTACATTATATAGTAAGAAGCTAAAAATATGGACCTATTACAAACAAAGAATTTTCATGTTGTATAAAAATTGGCAACTATTCCTGATTGCATACTTACATGATAGATCAATAAGACATCAAACATTCCAAGAGTACACAATCATTAGGTAGGATCAAGGTGTATATAATTCTCCTCTTTGAGACATTCTAGCACAACAAACTTATTATACATGAGTTTGTTGGGAATGCAATCTATCATTCTAAATGGTTATCATTTGTGTGCCATTTATTATTTTTATTTAAGAGATAGAAAGGGGATATGAGAGTGATAAAAAGTTATTTTACAATCCAAGGTGACCAGGCTCCTTTCTTCTTCTAGGGCACTCAACTTAGGAGATTGTTGTGACTGTGGTGCTGAAGGTGGCCTATCAACTAGTGAGGTAAATACATGTGGTGTATGCATAAGAGGAGGATAAAATTTAGTAGGAAAGGTAGATTTTAAAATATAAGTCAAAGCAAAATTATTTCCAGTAGGTCAGAATGAAGAATTTTATGACCTATCACCACCTTTGGAAGAGCTATTGTTTTTGTTGTTGGTGATAATAGTCCAACCATCATTGTTTCCATTCTAAGATTTATCTTTAGATTCAACTTTTTCTTAAGGATTAGGGTGTGTGTGTACCATCAAAGGGAACTCCCAATTCATGTGTTTTGAGGACTAATACCAAAATCAAGTATTCAAGAGATTGATATACAAGACACACTAAAAAAAGTGGTTAGAGCCAATTGGTATATCAATAAGATCTTTCAAATCATGGGATAGATCCAATTTCACACAAACCCTCTTCTAAGGATGAGTCATAAATAATCTATTCTACTCATGGCATATGAAATGCCATATAGGCTTCATAAGCTAGTCTATAAAACCCCATAGGGGGAGAGGCAAGCCAAGAAATTCAACCCATATGGGGAATTTTAGTCTTGCTTACTCTAAGACTTGAAAATCTCAAGTTTAGTGAGAAAAGACAACCAAAGTATTACAAATGAAATAAGTACCATGATTGACAATAGGTTTTAGTGCTCTAGGTTATAAAAGTGAAACAAAAAAAATCTTTTTGTAAGGGTTTGGACTCCTTAATGTTTCACACCATGGCCTTGCCAATGGTTATGAATCTATTATTTTATAAGGCTCTAAGGGGGAGTCAACCAATAAAATAAGCAATAAAAGTAAAATTATCAAATAAAAGACAAGATTTGTCAAATTTGGGCATGTCCAAAATATCATTAGGTAATGAAGAGTTAGAATCATTAGTATTACCTCATGGAAGACCTTCAGGATGAATTCCCTTGCCTAATTTGGGGACATGGTTGTGATTTCTCACCCTATATTTATCTACATCCATAGATGAAGATATGGAGGTGGAAGTCTTTAAATTAAGGGTACCCGCTACTACATAAAGGGAAAATTATCGATCAAAATCAATAATTAATGAAAATAAAGTAATATCCTACCTAGATCTATGATGATCAATAGTATGGTAGAGGCCTAAAAGTTCATCAGTGTAGAGCTAACAACCTAGGGTTTCATTTCCTAACTCCTCCTTTGCATTTGGTTTATTTTATTTGGTATTGGGTGTGAATAAGATTTCAACACAATAATCAAGCAACAACACACAAACATTACAATACACTTTAATAACTGACATGGGTTTGCATCACATCCATTAAACCTTTTTAAACATTTACCTTGATATAGGATTATAAAGTTTAAAGTTCATTAAATAAATTATTGAAATTATTGGTAGGGTTTTTATGCCCCCTTTATCTCAAGGTTCATATGATAAAGGCAAATTTTAGGGTTGTTAACTTTACAACCCTATATCAATGTATGATCCATTACAAATAGACATCTAAAAGTTTTTAAAAATGGGCTACCTATATGGTCCTTATATATAACACATAATAGGTGGTACATGGGCAAAAAATTTGTCAACGAATAAGTTCACTCTTGTTGATAAGATTTATCCTTTCAAGGGTACCACACCTTGACCTTGAATATTGGAAAAAACTTCTTGAGATTAATTTCTTCACATGACTTTGTGCAAATATAAAGCTAGGTCTTAATGGTGGTAAAACTCCTCAATTTATATACCCTAGTAAATAAGTAAGGTTTGGTATGATGCTAGGTGATGAAATACCAGGTCAATGCACCCCTAAATACTTGTGGGAAGGTGGTGAAATCTACCCCACCAAGTCAAATGAAAAATATGGTAAAAGTCAAATAAAAACTTTTGCATTTTTGAGTCACCCAAAAAAGGGATAGCATACACAAAAAAATAACCCCATGACACAATCAATCCAAAAGAAAAACTTGTAAGAAAGTAAAGAAATTGAAGATGAACAAGTTTTGTTATACTCAAATAAAAATGTGAATTCATTTTTTTAATGCCTAAATCAAAATGTGAAGTAAAATTTATTTGTTTGACTCAAAATGCCACTTCTTTGGCCAAGATATTACATGAAACCAATTAATAGTTTTCTTTGGTAGTATTTAGTAATGAAAAATCTAAAAAAATAAAATATTAAAAATATCCCAAACACCAAATATTTGCAAGTTAGGATAGACATGTGAAAAATAAACTTGCAAGTTAGAAAATAACCAAATGAGATAAAATAAAATAAATAGATAGTATAAAAATCAAATTATTATGAAATTTGGAGAGCATTGAGATAAGATAAATACATGTTCACTATAAAATTTTTAGAGGAAACTCATTTTTATATTAGAATATATAACTTGTTTAACCGTTATTTTTCTTTAAAAATAGATGGTGATTGATTTAAGAATATCTCCTAAAATAATAATCAGATTGATATAAAATTTGGATAACATTGAGATAAGTCAAATATGCACTTCTTATATAAAAATTAGAAGTTTAAAAAAAAAATAAAAATTAGAAGATATGACCTGTTTAATAGTCATTTAAAAAAATAGATAGTGATTTATTTAAGCACAAATCCTAAAATAATGATTAGATTGATATGAGATTTGGAGAGAATTATATTAACACAAAAAAAATACACATACCAAAAATCAGATAAAAGTATGAACTAGTTAAAAACTAGATCTATTTTACCATCCATTTTTTTCTTTTTCTTAATACAAGAAAAAAGAAAATAAAGATTAGATGAAGAAGAAAATGTGAGGTGCACAATCGAGTCCCACCAGGCATGTCATTATGTAGATAAAAAATCCAAGAGATATTAGTCAATTATAAGTGATAAATTAAAAAACCAATATAAGACATAACTTCTCAATTCTAATCCCTAGATTGAGCTATGGAATAATAAAAAAAGAAATACAAATTGGAAAGACAAAATAATAATTAATTTTATCTCCCTTGAAGATATGTTTGAGAACTAGTTTGAAGAGGTGTTATCACTTGGATTTTCACCCTTTGATGAGATGTCTCAGCTCTCCTCATCCAAGTGGCACAATTGAAACACCTCTAGGTTATGGGTAGCCTAAAGATGAGGTGAATCTCTAGATAGGGTTAACTCGCTTGATGTACCACTTTTGGATCACTACTACACCTATGATTGTAAGGAAAAGGGAGAAAAAAATAAAATTAAAGTATCCTAAAGGAGGTGATACACAAAATTGATTGATGACTACCAACCAATTGCATGTCTTACATGAAACCAACAGACTAACTAAGCATACACTTCCCTAATTTGAATCTTCTCACATTAGTATTTCATTATGAGGTTTTGATGAATGTTTAGGATATGAGTATTAGAAAAGAGGCCTAAAATGGATATATTTTAATATACTAACTCACTCAGCCTTAACACTTCATAGAACACTTCACATGACCTAAAAGAAGAAGCTTTGAAGCTATAAATAGGTGAGAAAATAAGATAACAATGCTAAGGAAACAAAAGTCATCACTAATCAAGATAAATCATTCAAGTGAAAAAACTATGAAAAATATATAAGAGGTAAAAATAATTAGTATTTATTGATCCATGATATGCAAATGAGCAGGGCTTCACCATACTCAGGTGGAACATATTTATAAAGGCCAAAATGGCTAGTTCTTATAAAAATTGAGAGAGAAGTGAGGAAAAAGGAGTATAAATGTCATAAGTAAAATTGTAATGATGAGAGGAGTTACATGTACATGATAAGAGAATGTGAAATTGATAAAATAACACAAGTGTTAATCCAAGGCATGAAACTCTTGAAATGTGCCATGAAATTTCTTTTGCTGGCTCAAAAAAATGTTTTCATCATTCACCCCTATTGAAACATCCAAAAACTAACTAGGGGTAGGTATAATTATTGGAATGAGAGGGAAGGGTTATGAACATGATCTTCCATGAATTGGCTACATTATTAATCACCTAGATTCCTTTGAAAGTGAGCCATCACTGCTTGTAGTTAAATAAACTCCTCCTTCACACACCTCTCAAAATTAGCCTCAAAATTAGATTTAGTTTATCATTAAAATAAATAAAATGGAGTGAATTACACTTTTAAATACCATCCATGGCCTTATAATACTTAGGTAGACCTTAAAAGGCCATCCACTTGAAGTTCTCACCCTTCTCACTATCATGCTCACTATGCCAGTTCTGATTGGCTGAGATGAGAGCTACCATTGAGACACTTAAGAGTTTTGATTAAGAATTAAATGGCCATAAGGAGTTAGGATAAGTCTATATATTCCTCCCAAAGTTTATTTCATCTCTTGAAATCTCTTAGAACCTACATAATGCATAAAATAGTCAAGAAAATCAATACTATACCCTATCCATATAGATAGGGAACAACTCAATTAGATGGGAATGGTATATAGAGAGTAATTTATAAGATAAAAATCATTTACTAAGCCATTATAGTCTATTTGGATGTATTTCCTTCCTTGTTTTTCCAATTGGGTCCTTATCCAGGGTTTGTAAGGGGTTTAAGTACTTTAAGCCCTTAAGCTTTGTTTATAAAGATGAAATGTTGGTGTTGAAAAAAAATTCATGAGAGTGGTGTTAAGGACCCTTTATAACCTCTAAAAACTCCTTATATGCCCATGAAAAACCTCCAAGAAGATGTGAACATCTAAAGTTACCCTATCAAGCTTGTTTTCCCATTTGCATAGGCTCAAATTATCCTAAAGGCCAAAATGGATTTTTCATGGCTTCCCCTACATCCAGATATCTTAGAAATATCTAAATTAATCCTATAAACATGTTTCAATTAGTTATAAATCTCACTAATAACTAGAAGTGAAGTTGGACCCCCAATTGGCTTTAGGCCTCACACAGACCTGTTTGTATATTTGAGGTTCTAGAATACCTTGTTAAAGTTTATCCTTATATTTAAGGTTTATCATGATTTTATATATGTCATAAATATTTTCACATATTATTTTAAAGTTAAATCAGATCCTATTTCATCCATTTCTCTCCATTCCTCAAGACTGTAAGGTTTGCTCATAAAGGGAGTGCCTTCTATCTAAGATAAAACATAGGGCACTCCCCTTGCTTAATCATAAAATTTGAATGTTTAAGAGGAATATAAATGTTATGGATACCATATTAACCAAATTTGGTCCCTTCTTAAGGTGATTTTACCCCCCAACTCCTCAAAATTCTAAGATAGACTGTTAGAAAAAAGATTATGTGTAGGATTTTGGAATGTAGACTATATATTGTTTATTTAGGCCCCCTCTATAATTATTATAATATCATGAGGGTATTTTAATATGTTTTATACCATGAAGATATTAAAAATTTTCACTAACTGTTATGACCCATGCTTGCACCTTGAAACATATCCTTAATCGGTTAGGCCTGACTAGTACATTGACCCTCTCTATATATTTCCCTTGCTTGTAGGTATAAGTCACACTTTTAGAGATTCTTACATTGATATAGGTATTATTTAAACCCTTAAAACAATCCCATAGTCCCTTGAGTCATCTATTCCATATATTTTCTAATCGAAATACCTAGAACAATCACCACTCAGGTCACTATCAACTGTAGGTGGATAGTCTAGGCCATTTGTACGGACTATCTCCACCTACTTATATGGAAATAAGGTATTGAAATGTCATCAGTATCCACATAATTAATATTCAATTCATATAATCATGCTCCATTCTTAATCACTTCTTTAAAATATGGGTTTAGGTATTCTTACCTTCCTTGACCTACAAGATTGTGTTTTCTTTCCTAAGCTTGGTTGTAGGTGTACTTAGCAAATTTATGATGTAATTTGATTTTAAAATTTATCTTATTAGATTTTTGAGTTATTAAAACTATTTGAGACTTTTTTATCTCCTTGAGAAAAATCAAGAAGTGCATGAATAATACTTTCAACCTCAGTTTCATTACGCAATGTATCTCCTCAACTTCTACAACTGTGTATATTGGCTATAGGTGTTGTTTTTAGTCTCACTTAGGTTTACAATGCCTTTTTTGTCTTTAGTGGATTATTAACCAATTTTAGAGTGTATGGTTTACCTAAACCCATTTAAGACTTCATGAATACCTCAGAACCTTTTTGCTTTCAATAATTGACAAATCTTCTATTGGTTGTAGACAACACTGAGTGACTTCAGTGTCTAGAAGAGCAACTTGAGGGCTCTTAAAAACCATCTTCCTCTACTCAAAGACCTCCCTTATTTTTAAAATTGATATAAATAAGTGGTAAATTGAATACAACTATACCTGGAGGTCCTAGAAACCAATGCAACTATGTATAAGGATACCCAAAAAAGGGCCTAGACCTCTATTTTGCTAATTTTGAGAAAAGGTCCCTGAATCTAGAGTCATCTCTCATTTTTGAAGTTACTCATATTTTGCATACAAAATCAACATATGCCATGGGTATGTTATGATATATATAACAACTAGGATCCCAAAAGGAGTTTCATCACTTGTTTTCATCATTCCCATATGACTCTCTAGCTCTCTATGGTATCACCTATAGGTGGCCATTTTCATGTACAAGTAGTAAGTATAGTTATAAATAATGTGTGTTAAATTTTACTATCTAATGTTTTTTTAAATATCTCAAAGATTTAAAATAGAATATCTTATTTATCAAGGACCTTGTTCAGCTCAGATACTTACTTTCAACATGATTTCTCTTCATGAAATACATGTAGGTGTATGTTGATGGTAAAAGACTATGTGATAGTGTTATATATGACTAATACAATATTACATAAAAAATTTAATGCCCAACTAACTACTTCATGTTGATAAAATATATACCAAGGCTTTGAAACCTTAATAACACCTTTGTGAACATGCTAGATAGGCTCCATACACATGCTTCACCATGACTGAAAGTAAAAGTGGGTAAAGAGCTAACTAAGTCTGATAATGGACTAAAGGTTTGATCCAAGCATGATATTATGAGATTGAAAATGAAGGGATGTGATAAATATGGCATTGAGACATGGGAAACCTCATATCTTATTCACATGAGACCTCTGTAGAGAGCCAAACATTCTGCAAACAAGGAAAACTTTGACTGAGACCTCACCTAGTGACACCTTCCTACAACATGAGATGACTTGCCTATCAAAACACCATAAAACCAAGGATGGAGAGAATTTTAGGAGATATACAACGTCATCTAGAATCAACATCAAAAGATAGATTGTACGGACTTGTCCAAATTAGAGCAAAACCTATAGGTTATAGGAAATAGTGAGAAAAAACATAGTCAACTTATTAGAGATGATTCATAAAGCATAGTTGACCAATATTTGAAAAATTATTATGAAAATGAATATCTCTAATTTTAATATCACCCCTAAAGGCATTTGGTTTGAAACCTCCTCAATTGGTCATACTAAGAATAAACCTGTTGACCACTTCTATGTGTCTAGAAGGGTGAAGGAGTAGAATAGTTTTTGACCCTTTTTAGCACTTCTAAATCATGTTAAGCACTAATATGAGTTTGAAAAATATTAAGAGACACTACATGACCTTCTCCCATGTGTCACATTCCTTTATGGGACGTACAAGTGCCAAACTCTTCCTTTTTAGTTAGTTTCTTGAGTTTAAGCTAGATAACCTACAAGATTTAGATGGGACTGATATTCATGATAGGGAATCTAACTTCTTGGATGTTTTAAAGAATAATAAGACACTTGGACACCTTAAAAACTATGCCACTTGCATTTATGACCCCTAAATGGCTACTAAGTGACTCAAAATGACATAAACTAATTAGACCATTATTAAGGCTAAAATAACATTAAATTACTTCAAATGAGTTGTAATAAACCCTATGACATAATACTAGACCCTTAAAAATGTCTAAAAATCAAGTTTTTACCTATAAGGGTCCCAATTTGACTTGTAGGGTCAAATTTGGTCAACAAGAGGTTGAGCTCAGATTGTGCAACTAGGAGTCCTTGGTGATGTAAAGTATATATGGGAAACACCTCCATTTTTTATCTTATTATTTGTCTTGGCATGAGAATGTAGAAGATGTTGAAGAAGTTGAATCTTTTAGAATAATTTTTGCATAGTAAATCTAGAATATAGAAGCTTTTTAAATTTGAGAAAGAATCTATGATTTATAGACTTTTAAAATGAATGTGAATCATACATCTTGAGATGAGAATAAAGGGCCCAAAATGTCTCCTACATCTTCATGATGAAGAAAATGGGACATTGAAGAATAGGATAGGCTTTGTAAGAAGATGTAAGCTTTGTAAGAAGGTGGGCCTTACCGTATAATTTGAATATTAAATTTGTTAGGATGTGAAGCTAAAAGCTTCAACTTGATGCAGATGAAGAAATGCAGGTTGCTGAAGATTCAGAAGAACCAACATGGATAGCATGACCGATGTCAGTCGTGACCAGAGCAGAAGGCCACCAGCCATAGCAGAAAGTCGACCGACGTCGGTAGCACCAGGCAAGCAGGGACCAGCGTCGGTCGCTTGTGTGTTCTAGAACTATTCATTGCACAAACATTTAGTTTAGTGAATGAAGTGTTTGCATGCAAAGGATATTTTGAGCCTTGAGATGCGTGGATAATTATAGCAAACTAAGAGTCTAAGTTATTATTCAAGTCTAGGATCTATTTATAGACCCATTGGCATGTATTGTAAACTTGTAACTAGGGAGTAAGAGAGCTACAAGCTCCTTCTGAGAGAAGAGAGCAATGGGGTGTTCCTCCTAGTGCCACAGTACCAAGGTGGGTACTGGTTTGGAGAATTAGTAGGGTTTTTCATATTTGTATGATCTTAGTCAGCAGGTGAGCATGGCTTCTTTTAGAGATCGACAATGGTGAGTAAGGTCTAGTGATTTGCAGGTAGCAACAAAGAGCAGGAGATCTACTTGGAGTACAATTGTGTACTTGATGTACTAGTAGCGTGATACTGACTGGTTGGAGAGGTGAACATCAATTCTGTATTGGAGTTGATTATTGGGACCAAGAGAGAGAGGGAAGAAGGACTTGAGGTGTGGCGAGCCTTTGAGGTGGAGGAAGAAGTGGCATCTTCCTTATTGTATATTCTTCTGAGTGATTATTAATACAATTGTGTATTGTCTCTCAATTCCTATGTTGTTTCATATTTCTAGTTACTTATTGATTCTGGTTAAATTTCATGTTTAGTTGCTAATACAAGAAGTAATCATATATATGCTCTATTGGTGGAGCAAGATCCTCACATGTGGTATCAGAGCATGTTTATTGTTCTAGGTTCCTGACAATGGTATCAGAGCTTTTGGTTGGGTTGACTAATAGGTGGTTTCAAATTTGGTAGTGTTTTTTGATTACAGGTCACTCTCAGGGGTTTTAGATTGAGTGGGAGTATAGTAATGGCAGAAGAAAGTAAGCTACGAATGGAGAAACTAAATAGCACAAATGGTCTGATTGATGGAAAGAAAGAGCAGGTAAAAGGAGATTGTTGGTCGGTAGAAGATCAACGTGTAGAATCAGATGTTGTAGGGGTCATTGCACAAGTTGCTCTAGATAAAGTAGAATCTTTGTTTATAGATTCTTTTGCCTCTTTCCATGCAGCCCGAAATAGAGCATCTTTTCATGGGTATGTCTTTGGAGAGATTTATTTAGGGGTTGGAGAGCCTTGTCAGTTTATTGACGAAGGGGAAGTGAAGCTAAAATTGCAGGTGGATAACACATGAGTGGTGAAGGAAGTCATGCAGGTACCAGTCTTGGAGATTAGTCTGATTTCTTCAAGAAATTTGGGTGATGAGAGATGCACTATAACTCTCACAGCAGATACACTTGAATTAGATGTTGGTAAGAAAGTAGGTATCCTTTATCTATCTACTTATATTACTAATTCACCTTTTATTATAGAGATGTGGCTTTGTAGGCTTGGTCACATATGTAGGAGGGGAATGCAGGTTCTTAAGCGAAAGATAGATGTTTTTGACAAGCTAAAGAACTAGAAAGCCTTGGTGTTCATGGAGGAGATGACGGACAGAGATCAGGTGAGGGAACTAAATTATTTTGAGCAGAGTAGGGTTGATTTGAATAGGCTTTTGATCCATGGAGAGCTCACGGGTAAAAAGTTATCATTCACAGTCAAACATTGGTACTGGCGTCAGTCATATAGTAATCGACATCGGTAGAAGGAAGACCGGCGTCGGTCATGAATGAACTGACATTGGCAAAAAGGATACCATTGTCGGCCAGGGAAATGACGTCGGCAGTCAGGGTCAGTGCAAGGAACCGACATCGGTCGGTTGCAGACTGGGAGATGGCCGAGATCAGTCACTGGAATGGATATTGGGTGGACAACACGCTGTCAACAAGTCTCAAACGCTCATATGGAGGGCAAAAAGGGTAAGTGAACCTCATATTTGTTGTTCACCTTCTTTATATTGCTTATTAATGGTCAAGAACCAGGAAGACGTGAAGAGGCAATGCAGGTAGAATCCAGAAATAGTGGGAGTTTGGCATGGATGAGGAGTGAGTCCTTGGAGAAGAACCAAACAGGTGTTTGTTGGTAGAGTTGTCAGCTGAAAGTAAGCACTGAGAGATGGAATGGATTCCCAAGTTAAAGAAGAGAGTGGATGGATACGTGAGACGGAAGGCCAAGGTATATGGTCTTGAGGAAGCTGCAGGACAGTGGTACAGGTTTGACAGGTGGATGACTAAGCATGGCTTCTGTCAATGTCAGTGTAACTATTGTGTTTGTCTTACCAGGTGGATGATGAGTCATGAAATTATACAGTTACTATATGTGAATGGTATACTAGTTATAGGTTTAGAGATACAGGGATTTGCTGAGCTAAGGGTAAGGTTAGTTCAGAGGTATGTCATGGAGAATTTGGAGCAATGAAATTCTTTGGCATAAGAGACATGGAGATTTTATCTCCAGTGGGAGCTGGTGTGAAGATGGTGTTGGCGGGGTTCATGATACAGGATGCAAAATTAGAAAGCACACCAAGGACTGGACAGTTCAAGCAGAGCTTAAAACAAGTGTTCGAAATCACATGAGGTCTAGTGTAGACCTGAGTTTTCCCAAGTAATGGGAGTTGTTAGAAAGTTTTGAGCCAATTCAGGGAAAGAAGTACTGGAGGGAAATTTAATGGATTCTTAGAGGGACCAGCAGTAGGTACACATGTTATGCAGGGTCAAGTTATTTTCTACAGGTGTTCGTAGATGCGGATATGGCAAGAGATTTGGATGACAGGTTTTGCACTACAGGTTTTGTGGTGGTTGGTCTTCAAGAGTGATCTTGAAGAGGGATATAGATCCAAGGGAACAAACTAGATGATGTACAGGTATAGGTACAGTTGCAGCTATTTATCTCTAAGTGGGAGATTATTAGGATGTGGAGCTAAAAGCTTCAACTTGATGTAGATGAAGAAATGCAGGTTGCTAAAGATTCAAAAGAACCGGCGTCGACAGCATGACCGACGTCAGTCGTGACCAGAGCAGACGGCCATTGGTGATGGTAGGAAGTCAGTCGACGTCAGTAGCACCAGGCAAGCAGGGACTGGCGTCGGTCACCTGTGTGTTCCAAAACTATTCGTTGCATGAATAGTTAGTTTAGTGAATGGAGTGTTTGCATGTAAAGGCTATTTCGAGCCTTGAGCTGTGTGGATAATTATAGAAAACTAAGAGTCTAAGTTATTGTTCAAGTTTGGGATCTATTTATAGACCCATTGGCATGTATTGTAAACTTGTAACTAGGGAGTAAGAGAGCTACAAGCTCCTTCTAAGAGAAGAGAGCAACGGGGTGTTCCTCCTAGTGCCACAGTACCAAGGTGGGTGCTGGTTTGGAGAATCAACAGGGTTCTTCATATTTGTATGATCTTAGTCAGCAAGTGAGCATGGCTTCTTTTGGAGATCTACGATGGTGAGTAAGGTCTAGTGATTTACAGGTAGCAGTAGAGAGTAGGAGATCTACTTGGAGTACGGTTGTGTACTTGATGTACTAGCAGCGTGTTACTAACTGGTTGGAGAGGTGAACATCAATTCTATATTAGAGTTGATTGTTGGGACCAAGAGAGAGAGCGAAGAAGGTCTTGAGGTGTGGCGAGCCTTTGAGGTGGAGGAAGAAGTGGCATCTTCCTTATTGTATATTCTTCTGAGTGATTATTAATACAATTGTGTATTGTCTCTCAATTCCTGTGTTGTTTCATATTTCTAGTTACTTATTGATTCTGGTTAAATTCCGTGTTTAGTTGCTAATACAAGAAGTAATCATATATGTGCTCTATTGGTGGAGCAAGATCCTGACACGTGGTATCAGAGCATGTTTATTGTTCTAGGTTCCTGACAAAATTGGCAAGTCACTTGAATGATGAGGATCAATAGGAATATTTATTTATTTTTATTTGTAATATGTGCATTACATGTAACCTCATTTAAAGAAGAAACTTAGCTAATTAATTATTCTTAATTAACTAATGTAATGTGATGAGTATTTGATAGGATAAAATGTGATAATAGAAGAAATAATTATAATCAACTTGAAGTGTCTAATTTTATGTGTAGAGTTCTACATACATACATACATATATATATACACACACATATACATACATACATACATACATACATACATACATACATATATATATACCTATATACATACATACATACATACATACATACATACATACATACATACATACATACATACATACATACATATATACATACATACATACATACATACATACATACGTATGCATACATACACACACATAAATACATACATGTGTGTGTGTGTGTGTGTGTGTGTGTGTGTGTGTGTGTGTGTGTGTGTGTGTGTGTGTGTGTGTTATATGATCATTTTTCTTGTTGTTATAAGTAATATCAATGGAGATTCATTAGGATGTGTAATATAAATCTCATATGTTTTGTCCTTATTTTATATAATTATCTGAATAAGACTGTATTTCAATTGTATTCATTTTGTTAAGAGTTTTGATTATCGTATAATTATAAGGGGTTGTTATGTAAATACCTTTTCCTATGTAAATACCTATGATATTCCTTTAAAAGTTGTCAATTTATCTCTATCTATAAAATCATGTAAGTCATTCATTATATCATAAGGATAACCTTGTAATTAACATGTTCTAGTGAAACCCAAAGAACCTATGCTAACAATGGTGTGATGAGCATGAATCTCACTAGCCAAGGAGATGCTTAGATGGCTACCTAGTTAAAGATAGGTAAAAAGATGGATATAATAGAAGATTCATAATTTCACAGAGGGAAAATCCCCAAGAATAGAGTGTAATACAAAATAAATTATACAAGAACACATATATGGTGAGATCTCTAAAATATTTTGGTGTGAACTACCTAAACTATTAAATTATTGGTTGGGTCACTTGGAATATCACTATTTCCAATATAGAGCTATAGATGCTATTGTATGGACTAAAGAGAATCTAGAGTGGTTGTAGAACCTAGATGCTAGTTGGACTCATGTGATTGACCACTAGATCACTATTATCATTGATAGATACATCAATAAGTTCATAGTGTAGGGGTACATAACTTTTGAAGTGGTAAAGGATATATTTATTAGATAGATAAAAAGTAAATTGTTGTAATGGCTACTACTATTGATCAAAATGTTGGCTATGAAAAATGCCATGGTGCTTATTCCATCTAGAATAAAGTAATCACTCTAGGTGTCATGGTGATGTGTGTAACATAAGGGTGAATGGTAATATAATAAGCATATATAAATTGAATCTGAGTTTAGAATAGAGAATTAATAGGAGAGATATTAGAATAAGAGGATGGACTTCGAAAGAGAGCTATGATAATAGATATGGTGGAATAAATAGAGCAAGACTCAATAATTTCAAAAATATAATAAGGATATATTGTAGAATAAAAGAAAATAATGAGAGAGAAATAAGATAGGGATAAGTGAGGAGATGAGTTGAATAAGGAGCCTATGCCTAATTTGGAGAGAGAAAGAGAAGATGATAAGGATTAATTAAGAGAAGTAGAGGAAAAAAATAGTGTATAAGTAAATCAGGTAATTAAGAGTTTGTAGATGTATAAAAGAGTATTCTAGGGGAAATAAACAAGATTGATGTATAGTCGTAAACTTAGCATAAGTTCAAGTTATGAGAAATATGTTGTTGGAAGTATAGACCATTCACCATGGTAGAACACATCCCCTAAGCCTATTTTTTTTTAAATCATAACAAAAGAATACAACTTTAGAAGATGAGGATTGGCAAGGACAATTCACTAAATAAGTTCATCAGAAAGGAATTGAGGCATAAAAGTTAGTGCATCATGACTCCTTATGTAATTTTACTAAATAATAGAAGAAGAATATACAAGCATTAATATTGATAGAGACAAACCCCATGATTCTTGTGCAAGTAAAAGAGTTCATTACATATACTAAAATATTATAACAAAAATAGGATGGTGAAGATAATTCTTAGTCTAGGTGATCACAAGAACAAGTAGGAACATAAAAAACATCAAAATCATAGGTATTTCCCTTTGTCATAATAGTAATAATAGCACTTCCCTTTATCGTGATAAATCTAAAGATACCAGTTATTTAATAACCAACTATGAAACCTATGAAAATCAACAATATGGTAGTTTAGTTGGGATCCTTTGTCAATCTAGCACCTTATAATGGGTCTACAGACCTAGAATATTACTTTCTCACTTGCAATATGAAGTCACAGGATAAAGGAATTATCAATGATGTGTAAAGAAGTGTGAATTGATTGGAGCTTTGAGTGGTTGTGCATTAGAATTTATATACCATATATATGTTAATAAAGAAGACCTATAATATATAAAAGATATGATTATCATAGAATTTAAAATCACAAAGTGTTTTAGTTAGACCATACAAGATTTGAAAGAAATCCAATAGGGAGAAATAGAAACTATATATGAATATGATCACAGGTTTTCAAATGTGAAGAATAAGGTAAAATTTGGTCTAGAAGATAAGGATAAAACAACATGGTTTATGTAAGGATTGTGAACAAGAATATGATTCACCATTGTATAGACCCAGTTTAATGCTAAGGCAAATGCAAGGGAAACTACGATTAGAGTCTAATATATTTAAGACTATGGTGATGCATCGACCTCAACCTCAAAGATAGAAAACACTCTAAAAACATTACCAAAAAGGATAGATCAATATCAAGAGTGGGGAGACATGCCTAAGTCATGCTTATGGTGCAAAGAGTGCTAGAAGGAAGGGCATCATAGAAATAAGTGCCCAAGAATCAAATAGAGTTTTACAAAATCTACAATGTGATAGGACATGCGATGTCTCACTATCAATTTCTACAATAATATGTCAAGAATCCATAAAACCTGTATCATAACTTTTTCAAGTCACATAATCATGATGAGAAGAGTTGTATATCTCTCTAGGAATTAAAGGAAGACATTACAAAGAACATGTTTATGATCACTACAGAAAAAATAGCTAATACAAACCAAATGATTCCCAAACCAGAATTTATCATGGCTGATTGATGTAGAGCATAAATCAGAAACTCTCCCTTTATAAAACTTTCTCTCTCTTCAATATTGTTCTTGTTTTCACTTCTTGGTAATAGCTCACAAGTTCATTTGTTTATAGGGGTTAATGGATTCAATACCTAATTGGATGATTAAAAACACCTAAAACATGATTATCACAATCATATTACAACCTTTAATCAATTTACACACTTTTCCAAGCATCTATTGCTTCCTTTACCTAACTCTTTCCATAATCACATAGTCCTTATAGCCCTATTTTTTAGGATTATTGGCTTTGTACAGATAGGTATGGATGTTATGTCAAAATACAATGATAGTTATAGACACACTTATTTAAATTCAAATATCCATGAAGTGTGGTGTCTTAACTCTCCCATTTGACCCCTTTTTAAACTCAATCTATGTCTCTATTTACCCCTATTAGGCCTCTTAGGTTTATTTTTGAATATAGTCTCTAGTATCTATACATAGAGGTACATTCACTCAGAATAAATTTAAAAATAAATTCAATCATATTGACCTTAATATTTTCACAAATTTTTACTTGAAATGGATGGTTGAATCTCCCTATTCTTTCAAAACCCTAGGTTTAGGGCTTTTTGGTCATTATCTCAACCAAGAACACAAAAATTTCAACTGTAAGCTTTTTATATAGGCCCAAAACATGTTCATTAGGTATATATAGACCTTGTGTAACTTTTAAAATTTATAGTTATTGATTTACAATCAATTTTTAATGTTTTCTAATTCATTTTGATATTGATTGTGTAAGGGAATTAACATTTTACCGGTCTGTGTTCCTAAAGAAAGGAACATGTCACAATGTCATAAAAACAAAGCTTTAAGAAATATTTTATCACATTAAAAAATAACTTATTTTAATTCTTGAAGAACTTGGATGTCATTTAAATTACCATTTATTTTAATGGATTACACACATAGTCCAATCACTCAACATCTACTACACAAAACAAGGTTTCCATGTCTAGTTTCAAAAAAACCAACAATATTCTTATCCTTACTTCAAGTTTTCACCTTTAAAAAATTTAAAAAACATATATACTCATTTCAAACATAATGAAAAATTTAACCAATGTCTCTTCATGCATTAAAAAAGGCATTTAGTCTCAGTCATAGTGAAGTTATCTAGGAAACATGGGTTTTGTTATACGAACATCAGAATACAAAACCTAATTTTTATTATATATTGCACAATATAAACTCAAATACACTCAATAAATACTTCAATATCATGTTAAATAATAATCAAATGTATTTTGATCCTTTATCTTACCAAATATAGTATACACACAAATCAACATGCACAAAACAAGGTCTGTGTTATCTCCTTCCAAAATAGGTGATATTTTCTTATATTTATCTCTTCAAAGTTCATTTAAAACAAAATATATTAGTTTCCAATCACACATGAAAATAATTATCAATCTCACTCATCCATCAACATTACACATGCAATCAACAACAATAAATGATCTCAAACAAGATTTGTGCAAATTCTTCATTCCAAAATAGAGGCTAAAAGAACATCAAAACCTCCTTATTAAAAACTTGTCGATTTATTCATTCCTCTTCTTGAATGGAATTTCCATCTACCATCCAAAATTGAATCCTACACTCTTAAAAAAGGATACATAATTGATTCTTGGCCTCTTTTCCCATGTAGAGGTTTCTTGGTTACATTACATTTTTTTGATTTACAATATATGGCATATCTAGAACCATGACACTGGAATCATGAATATTTTATGGACATATTAAAATTACAAAACCCTTTGACTATATTAACACATCTTTCCACCTTAATAAATGCATAGAAAATCCTTAGAAGAGGCTTAACAAGATTCAAATTTTCAAAAATAGCTTTTGGCGGGAAAAGATAGAATTCAAATTTTATGCTCATTATGACAACATATACTCCACACATGGAATTTTTATGACCTATAATACATATAAGATACCTAATAGACTATCTTGGGACAAAATTGAAATAATTTTATGGTCCTTATAAGATGGCCCTGCATCATACTACTAAGCTAGAAAAATGTTTACCATTATGATTTTGGTGATACACTTGGTGTATGCTATTATCTAAATACAATACACCTCCTTATAGAAGGTATTAGCTTCTACTTACCTCTCATAGAGGTGAACATGTTATTGGGCCCCATATTCAGGCCTTCTTTACTTCAACTCCTTCAATAACATACCTACTAATACTTGGATTTTCACCCCTTAGGAGATGCCTAGATCTCCTCATCCAAGTGGCACAATGGAAAAAATCCTCTTTCTATGGGTGACAATGTTGAGAGATGAATGTCTAGAAGGGCTAGTTCCCTTGATGCACTCTTTGAAGCACTTCCTTACCTATCAAATTGTGGATGAAAAGGGTTAAAAAAACAACTAAGAAAAATAAAAAAGGTGATGCACCAATGTTTAATATCCTCTTATTTTATTGAATATTTACTACTTAAAGACAAACAAAGTCTCTCTCACACAATACTCACAACTCAAAATGCATTGTCACATCAATGTTTCATATGTTATATTGAAGAAGGTATTTTATACTGAAAAGAGTAATGGATTATTACATGAGGGAATGAAACCATAAAGGAATTTGAAGACACCTATACACTTATAAAATAATAATAACAAAGACCTACAACAACAATCTTTCTACACACTTGGTAGACAATCAAGGATACCATGTTAGAAAAAAGATCTTCTACTAGACAAGACCAGCAAGATTGCACTAACACTTAATTTCATAGCATGTAAGTAGTAAAAAAACTTTTTTATTTATTCAATATTCCTTCAAATTCAAAATTTTGTAGGATTTCACCTTCAACCAATGGAGGTTTCTCAAAAGAGCCAAAAGAATACATATTTATAGCTTTTGAGAGAGAGACAAAGCAAAGAAAGTCCAAAGGTCACTTGGACATGTGTAAAATTGAGAAAATAAGTTGAAAATTCATGGAAAAGAGATATTAAATGAGCCATATAATCTTATGAATTCCAATTGTCCATAAAAGTCATGAAAATTGTGAAAAGTGGTATATAACTCTCAATCCTGGTAAAAAAAACTACCTTCATAATTTACATCTATTTTAACATCCCACCACTAATTAGGGATAGGTTTGATTATTGGGATGAGAGGGAAGGCCTTGATTCATGAAATTCTATGCATTGGTTCTGATCCTACTCATTTGTAAACTCTTGGAAAGAAGAAATCATTGCCTGCAGTCTTAAAAACTCCCTTTTCTGCTACCCTTCACATTTGTCTTCAAAAATGCCTTTAGTTTCCCATGAAAATCTATGGGAGGGAGTGAAAGACACATTTAAATATTATTTATCCAAAACTTATAAGCTTTGTTTGAAATATACTTCAAGAAACAAGAACAACATAAACTATAATAATGCTATCTCTGAGAAGAGATGTTTTATTATTCAAATTTACAGACCCAAACATATGCCTATCTCTGAGAAAAGATGTCTGATTTCCATTTTAGGTTACATATTAATTTATACAAATTTTTAGGGTAGGAGGAGGATGTGGAAGGTCACCTATATCAAGGGATATTAAGTGGTTTGACTTTCATGATTTACAACAATACAAAATTCAAGGAATTACTATTTTTAGAAACTTACTATTTTTAGCCTACACTACTAAAATTGAAATTTGGGGCACTTCCATTTGGTTTTAGAGGGTAAAAACCCATTGAGTTGAGATTATTTTCATCTCATGGTGTTCCCCTCATTATTATATTTCTAATGGTTCAAACGGTGAGTTAGACAGAGATATGGTGTAAAAGTTATGGCTCTCAGAAGTTATGCCACCAATTGGGGTAGAACCATCACCTAAAATATTGCTTGGATCATTCCTCCCTCATTGAGAATAAATGGTACCCATTACATCAAGAATTTTTTTATCAAGTGTGGAAGTTTTATTTTTATTTGATTCTTGATGCATAATTGTAATGGACTATGCTTTGTGGAGCTATGCTTTATGGAGCTATGTAGGGCCCAATTATTCACCATTTCTGTCTGACCATCTGTCTGTGGATGGAAGGCCATGCATTTTTTTTACCTTGGTATTTATTTTATCCTATTATTGTGTTGTTTGTGTATTCAAGACAACAACATAAACCCTTTTGGATTATTGTGGCTTGACTATCATGAGAATGAATTTATTAGCACTAATCAGGGAGACATATGTAGAAGGTGGTACCTCTAGTACCCTATAGTGCCATGTTCCAAGAGTGATGGTGATATTTCAATTTTTTGATTCATTTATTCCATGTTGATCATACATGAATGGCTAACTAAAGATTACATCATAAACATCCATATTGACCACATCACATAAGACCAAATTTTGGAAAGGTTTTATTATATATGAGAGAAGACATTGATGGGTGACATGGAGGTTTCTCCCTAGACTCAACCATCCAATAATATATGGATTTAGGTGAGGCTTCATGGAAAAATTTAGGATTTTCACAACATTATTAGAGATTAAATTATTTTGACTCCCACTATTGAGAATGAAATGCATAGGCTTACCTTTCACCCATAACTTAGAGTGAAACAACCTTTCCTTGTCATCTAGCCTCTCCTCATGGGTCCATGATGAAGCAATGATGTCATTAGGCTCAACATCTAGAATATCTTCTTCATCCTCTTTAACTGTAGGGTGTGTATGAGGCAGAGTAGTAGATGTTAAGGATTGTGACTCAAAAAGTAGGGACTTGATAGCTCAACATTCTTCTTTGGAGTGTGTTCCAGATTTGTAGTAATCACACTATTTCCTAATTTTCCCTTCATTTTGCTTCCAATTTTAGCCTCATGTTTGACCTTCTTTATCACTTTTCCATTTTTAAAGATGACTTTTTGTATTCATTCTTCCATGCTTCTGCTCAATCTTCATAGTGAACTTGTATGCCTTACTAAGGGTTTCCAGATTGAAGAGTTCCATCTCCCCCCATATATACCATTATAGTCTACCATGATATTTGAGAACCCTGTGTTTATCACTTTCATAGATGCCCAATATCAAAGATAGAGAATGAAAAATGTTAGTGTAATCTTGAATAGACTATTACTTACCTTGGTAAAGTTATTGCCACTATATATATAGATCATCATATGCTCTAATGGGGTAATATTCTTCCTTTACAGCTTCTATGAAATCATCCTAGGTAGGTTCCACCTCAAGTCCATTATCATCCATACTAAATCTCTTCTTGTACACTTCCCACCAATTTTTGATAGGCAATGATGCTTTCAAAATTTCAAAAGTGATCTTCTCTTTATTGATGAATTTATTTATAGAAAAATAGGAAGACAATTGATCCAAATAATTTTATACTACATTAGCATTTATTTTGCATTCAAATGTAGGGATATCAAAATTCACCTAAACCTTAAAGGGTGTTGGGGCATTGAAAAGATGTGGGAGTGCAGATGAGGAGCCAAAATTTCCCATTGAGATTTATTAGATAATTTGGGTGAATTACTATAACATCTACACTTGCTACTATTAGAGGGATTCATTCACCATTTCCTTGAAAAGATTATAAATCTCAGTGTTATTTTCCATTTGAGGTCATTTGGAGTGAATAGGTGGATAGTTTGGAAGTTCTATTGTTTTACACCTAAGCTTCTTGTAGCTTGATCTCGTCCTCAAGATCATACACTCTTAAGACAAACTATTCTGATACCATTGATCCAAAACTCAAAATCTTTGGTTGAAAGATAATTCAAAAAAGAAGAACAACACAAATTGTAATAATGCTATCTTTGAGAAGAGATGTTTTATTGATCAAATTTGTGGACCTAAACATATGCCTATCTTTGAGAAGAGATGTATGATTTCCATTTTGGGTTATATCTTCATTTATACAAATTTTTAGGGTAGGAGGAGAATGTGAAAGTTCACCAATCTTGAGGGATATTAGTGGTTTGACTTCCATGATTTACAACAATATAGAATTTGAGGAATTACTATTTTTTAGACTACACTACTAAAATTAAATTTTGGGCACTTACATTTGGTTTTTTGGGGTCAAAACCCATTAATTAGAGCTCAGTTCCATCTCATGGTGAGACTCTCATTATTATCTTTCCAACAGTTCAAATGGGGAGTCAAACAGAGCTATGGTGCAAAAGTTATGGCTCCCAAAAGTTCTACCACTAATTGGGGTAGAACTGTCACCTAAATTATCACCAGAAATATTGCTCAGATTAATTATCCATGGACTTAGACCCCTAAACTTCACCTTAAAAGGACATCTAATTAAGGTTTCCACACTTTTCACCGTTGTGTTCACCATGTTAGTTTTGACTGGCTAAAAGTAAAGCTCTAGTTAGGACACTTAGAGTTTTTTTAATATAATAAAATGACATATGGAGTTATAATAAGTCCTTATCTTCCCTCTAAACTTGATTGAATCTCCTCAAACCTCATATAACCTAAAAAACATAGAAAATGGAGAGAAAATACTATTTTTCATGCTACTCATATCATTTCATACATATAATTTGCATGTGTGATAGATTTTGTTAGTCCTCTCCATGATACAATAGGTTTCCTTTCCAAACTATGCCATTAGGGTGGCTCTCCAAGCTCATTTTCCTCTTCGAGTCATAACTAGGGTTTTAGGTAGTTCTAGGTCTTAAGATTTGTTCATAAAACTTGAACATTAAACCTACCTCCAAATTACACAAACTTGATTCCAAGGGACCCTAATAAATTACCTTAATCCCTATGGTTCCCATGCATAACCTTAGAAAATATATGAATACTTTGAAACACCCATTGAGCTTGTTTTCCTCTCATTTTGCATGATTAGACAATGTTAAGGCTATAAATTTCTCTCTTATAGGTCTATTTTCACTCCAAAATATCAAAAATGTCTATTTACACCTTATAATCATGTTTAAATCAACAATATATCTTTCCAAGAGTTAGACATGGAGGTAGACCTCAAAACGGTTCTAAGTCTCTTGAAGGCTTAGTGGGCTTAACATATCCTCTGCAAGTTTGGCTCATTTAGGCTACTCTAACATGCTTAAGATGGGTTATCACACATTTTTCACACTTAATTAATACTTTTAAATCCATAACATAACCTCTCCAACACTCCTTTCATCACTTTTCCTCTCGTTTGCTAACTTGGCCTAGTGGAACACTACAAAATTGGACTATATGCATGCATAATCAGGTCACTCTAATGGTTTTGAGAATATGTGAGTGTTACTAATAATAATTAAACCTTCCATACACATCACCCAATGTTTCTTGAATATCCCAAGGCCTCATCTTATGTCATTCATTCATTTTCCATCTTTTGCTTGGTAGACCAAAGTTTTGATTTTCATGAGTGGCTGATCTCTGAGACCAAAAAAAGAGATATATATTTTATCCCCATGGAAAATTGAGAGTTTTTATAGTTTTATAAGTTCATAACAAGGATATATACCAAAGGTAAAGGTCATACTCCCTTTTTTAGCTACCTAACCAACTCAAAATGACTAAAAAAGGTGTTAACAAGCCCTATTTTCTTGTATTTTTGTAAAAAACAATTTAATTTTATAATCTTACTATACATGTTCCTAATATTAAATTAATTCTTGTGGAACTTTGGGAACCATCAAAAACACCTTCTCCATTAGCTTTCCTGTACTTGCCTAGTGAACCAAAGGGTTTCCAAGCTTCTTTGTACGGACTGTTGTCAATTTTCCAAATGAGAAAGATGTTTGGGAATATTTGGAGGGTATTAGGAATGGTATTAATCTTATTTAAGTCACTCACACCTTCATTTCACTCTTAGAGGTTTCATGATCCATTTAGCCCTCCATTATTTGCGTAGACCTTGCTGTAGGTGCATATAGGGATCTTAAGACCCTGTGTAGATTTGTGCTTCCACTAAAAGGGTTGATGACACCAATAAAATTATTATGGATGTGGTCATTCACTATTTCACTAAGATGATCTCCTATCTACTATATCAATTCATCTTATACCAAACTAGATTCCTTCCTATAGGTGCATTGTTTTAGACCTTCCTTTGTTTATTCTATGCTTGCCCTCTTCTTGATAGGATATCTCAAGGTCATATTGAAACCTTAAAAATAATTTAACCTTATATCTATTCCTCTATATCATCAAGAAGGATATTCCATTTAATAACTACTCATTGACTAAGATAAACCTTGCTTTGGCTGACCCTTATTTTACCCTTGACTGAGACCTTTCTCCTGTAGGTGAATATTATCTATATTACTTGATCATGATGTTTTGAAGTTATTTATTCATCATAGAGACAACCTAATTTCATATCCATACTAGTGACTCAGGCTTGAAGGTATTTAAACACCAAATAATCCTCAAATGAGATCATTATGTACATATCTTGTTGACTGAGACAAAACCTCCTGTTGGTGAATATAGGAATCTTAGGACCCTGTTTATGATGTGAGAAGGATCATTATGTTCATATAGGAGTCAAATTATACCTATATAAATAAAATGAATATTTATTATCTTTCCAAAACATCATCTTGAGTCAACTTTCAAAACACCTTCCAGCCTAAGTAGTTTGCCTACAACCCCACTTATAGGTGTATGTTGGATTTGTCACTGGCTCTATTCATGATGTTTTGATTTTCCCTTGAAATAATTTGAGGTTACAAAAAACCATGTTTTATCCTATATTCCTCCCTTTAAGAATCATAAAGCATTAAATATGCATTAAAGTTGGAGTGGCTATCCTAACCCTACTATAGATATGCATCTTCTATACATGGTATATTTCAATACATTTATGGGATTACAAGGGAACCTTCATATCCTTTGTTGTGATTTCAAACCATCTGACCTCATCTCATTTTTTTAAAACATCCTAGCCCATATCAATCTCCAATGTTTTTCCTTCCAAGTAACAAATGGTCATTTTCTCTTTAGGCCTGTAGACTTCAATAAAGTATCTCAGTGCTTTCTTAGGCATATTGGAGGCCTTCAAAAACTTATCTCCTTTTACTCTTTAACTTCCATATTTGGTATATGTGTAGTAATATGATAGGGATACAAGGTTAATCCATTTATATGAATTGGAACCTCTAGGAGATGTGTTTAATAAGGTTCACAAAAACCCTAGGATCTCTATTTTCCTATTTTAGGGACTGATTCCTAGAATACTCAATCATCACTTTGGGAAGACTTCTCATAACTTGTTTGTCATTATATCACCTCAAAAAAGTTTTTAAAAGTCTATTAAATATTTAAGGGCTCTATATAGGGTTTCATTACATGATTTGGAATGTATTTTAACCTCTCAACCCCCTATTTAAGCCCTCTTATGGGTGAGCATATGACTGAGTAGGAAATTTGCTTAGGAAGTTGTGTAATAAAGAGCAACAATGGACTCAAAAGACTTATTAGAAACTTCAAAAAATATTTCACTCCCCAAAAATGGAAAAAGGAACTCATTAAAATCTTCAAGTCTTGGAAAAACCAAAACACCTCCATTACCACTTCATACATGAAATGAGCAAGCTTATTCATTGAAATCACTTGAAACTAGACATGAATTTGGCAAATGGAGCAAGACAAGCTTGAAAGCTACTCATAGAATGCCATGGTGAGATAAAAACATGAGAGGAGATGGTGATATAGCCATATACTTATAAACACTCTTTCCTAGTTAAAAAAATAACCTATAGGAGAGATACACTTAGCAAATCAAAACACTCCAACTAAAACTACACATGGTGACACCTCTTTGCATGATAGACCAATTTTGTTCATCCAAACATCATGAATCATGAAAAAAATAATTAATACCATATAATCAGGAATAAAATCCTGTAGAGCAAACATAGACAACTATTTTATGCATATGGTATAAATGGAGTAAACCCATTAGGGTTCACCAAACAACTATTAAATCTACATAGTTAATTTGTTAGAAATTATTTGTATAGCATAGTTTACCAATATTTAAAATACATATATTAAAATTAAGGTATTGGATATTAAAACAACCTACCAATATATTTTTTTGAAACTACCTTTGTTTCCCATACTGAACAAAAACCTAATGATCACTCCAGTCTACCAAGAAGAGCAGGAAATGTGTAGAATGGTTTTGGCATCCAAACGACTATTCAATATCAAACCAATAATTTTGGTGAGTTTTATAAAATTTAGGAGACCCCCCATGATTATCCCCATGTGGTACACTTCCCAAGAATCCATACAAGTGCCATTTTCCCTCTTTTTGAACTAATTTTTATAGCTTTAGTTAGGGAAACTACAATATTCTGACATAACTAACATACCTAACATTAAAAAAAACCTCTTTGACGTTTTAAATTAATGTGGGATACCTAGGAACCTTTGTAACCATGCCAAATGCTTTAATGACCCCCAAAAGCTCATAAAATGACTCCTAATGGATAAAATGACTAATGTAACTAAGACTAAAGCTAGTGTGACCTTAAATGACATCATGTAACCATTATAATTCTTATAACAACATATTAGGACTCCTTACAATGTTTAAAATCAAAAATTTTGCCTAGGGGTGCCCAAATTTGACCAAAAGCCAAATTTGGTCAACAATCCCTTCACATGAAACCACATTGGTAAGTAAAACATTACTGCTGCTATCTTATTCTTGCATTGTAGATGTATACCACTTTTTATCCTCTATAAACTTATTCAATTCCTCTTTATCTCCATCATCAAACATTGCTACAAGTATGTAATCTTATTTCTTTATCCATGGTTCATGTGCTGTCTACTCCTTTTCATGCAAACATCTTCTTGGTCCTTGCATGTCACATGCTTGTGGAAACTCTTGATTTTTTGGTGTACACCTCCATCATGATTAATCTCCATCTCTTGCATATGCAAGGGCTACATTCTCACTTTAAATATCTCATCTCTTGAATTTGTCACTCTTTCATGTTTACCTTGGAATCTACTTGATTTTTCTTCATGGGCTTGCAACATATTGTCCAACTCTTTGAAATTCTTTTTATCTACCATTCCTTCTTTGGCTGCCTACTCCTTACCTACATGTAGATCATAAAACAACACATTAGACATAAAATTTTGAGCCTTCATGGATCTCTATTGGGATACCTCCTTGGAAAATTCAATCTCTTAGCTTGCTTGGTGTCAATCCCAAACCACTAATCATTCATCTTAGCTACAATCTCCACCACTATTTTTCTGTCATCTCTCTCAAATGTTTGGTTGCCCTTTTTTTTCTTTGACTACCCTCTTCCTTGATAACTCTCATTGGTGCTATGTCTTCTTCTATTTGATGACTATTTGATATGACCTTGTATTCTTGTTTAACCTCCTTCATGTCCATCTTTGTGGACTCACAACCTTTCACATGAACCATCTCAAGACAACTTACCTACGTTTCTTCCTTTAGTGCTTTGACCAAACCCAATATTTCCATGGCTTTGCTTCAATACTACTTAGTTTCCATTATCATTATCCTTTCATCTCTTTTTTCTCCTTCACCATTCAATGGGACAAGTGTGTGTACCTCTCCATGTTTCTTGAGGGTACATGCATTTTATTGACCATCATGCATTGCATGCCTATCAAATTGCCATGGTCTTGCTAGTAGCAGATGACAAACATATATAGGCATAATATCACATAACACTTTGTCTCTATATCATCCTATATGGAATTCAACCCAAATTTGATCACTTACTAAGATTTGATGTCCCTTATGAACCCATGCAACCTTGTATGGTTGTGGATGTGGCATCTTCTTCAATCCTAACTTCTGTACCATCTATAAAAAATATAATGTTGTTAGTGCTTCCTTCATCAATGACTAAATTACATACCTTACCTTTTTCTTTGCACCTACTTTTGAATAGACTTCTTCTTTGGGCTAGTTATTTGAATTGCTTTTTCTACTATATTAAGAGTCTTCTCATGATTAAAGAATCATTTATTTCTTGTCTTATCTCTTCTTTCACCTCTCTTGTACTCTGTTGTTGCATACTAAATAGACACTCTAATGATCTATGTCCCTCTCTATGAAAATGCCAACACTATCCCTAAAACATTTGTCTTGGTCCAATTCTCATAAGACCTTCATCCCTTTTCAATATGATACCTAAAAATGTTCTAACTACCCATGCATGGTGTTGCACTCCCATGACTTCTTAAACTACTGTTGCATGCACTTGTGGTTTCTCTTGAACCACTTCTCCATTTACTTTCTCATTAATCTTTAGATTCAAATGTGTTACTTGACCTTACTATCATCTCCTTCATCTCTCTCTATTAATGATATTTTTCTCTCTCTCTCTAAGAGCATCCTCAATATCCTCCATCCTCATGACCAATGGAGCAATCAACTGTGTCACTTGATCTACCACATGCTTGACCAAATAATTATCTTTGCTAACTCTCTCCATGGAATTATATCTTTGGTTACTTATCCTATAGTACACCTCAAAACACATGATTTCAATCTTGTTCACAATCCTCTATGAATATTTTACTAGATTTGATACCAAAATGATGCAGAGCATACACCAAAAACTATGTCTAGTTATCAAAATTTCTCTCTCTTCTATCTTGTTCTTGTTTTCACTTTTTGGTAATAGCTCAAAAGTTTATTTGTTCATAGGGGTTAATGGATTAAATACCTTATTGTATGCTTAAAAACACCTAAAACATGCTTATCACAATCATCTAACAACCTTCATTCAATCTACACACTTTTCCAAGCATCTATTCATTCCTTTACCTAACTCTGCTCACTATCACATAGTCCTTATAGCCCTATTTTTGGGATTATCAGATTTGTATGGATAGTGTAGACACCAATATCGTGTCAACCCCACCTTGGTCCTCTTCTAAATGTTAACACTTCTAACCCACACTTGAACCCCTTTCACCTAGACACCTCACCTAGACACCTCGCCTAGACACCTCACCCTAAGATCAATTCTTAGCCTATGAGTCACCCTGAGGCTAGGTCCTCCAAATCCTAACTACCCATGACCTATTATCACTCCCTAAGCAACTCCCATGCCTCATAAGCCTATGTTTTGACCGTTCTCTAATGGAAAAGGCACTTGGCAAGTGGAGAAATGGGAAAAGGGCTAAAAATAGCCCTTTTACCTATTCTCTCTCCATCGACGTCGGTCAACCCTTGGCCGATGCCAATGGGATCACCGATGTTAGTTACATAAGACTAGCTCTAACATTGAGCCCCCCCACCTTCTTGCACATTGATGTGCACATTTTTAGATCTCAAGCACCAGTTCTCAACTATCATTCTCCTGGCTACCGAAGCTTTGCACAAGTCATTCTAGAGACTGGATTGAAGCATTGTATGATGACCTCAACATCAGCCACAATGGGAACAAGCATTCTAACACCTTTGGTTCTTCATCTAATAGAGATAAGTATTCTACTTCTCATTTTAGTATTTTAGAATACATCATTTAATTAGTTTCCATTTGATATTTCTAAATTCTGTCAAAAGCCCTGACTTCGACTGAAAGGCCTTCCTCTTATTCTCATCCCCTTTACATACCAACCCTCTACCTTTACCCTTCCTCAGACCTTATTCACCTTCCCAAAACCCTACACAAACCTCTAAATTTATAGAAACTCATCTATCTACCATGGAAACATCCTGAAAGCCATCCAAGGCCAACAGCCCCTACCGACATCGGCACCTTTTACCCACTGACCTCGATAGATTAACCGATGTCAGCGACTGTCTTCTGGACTAGCAAACTAGAAAACCTATCCAGATAGCCCATAGGCTAGACAAAACCTTCATCTAGCATTCTGTAACATTCTAAGCCTGTAGAGAATAGGTATGTGCTATCTCTTTTTCTCTTTCTTGGTCATTTATCATTTCTTTTTATACAACACTTTTATCTTTAAACAGTGGACTGTCATCCCTTACAGAGCTTCACAATTCCAGGACCGAGCACATAGCTTGGCAGTCCACCATATCATCTTCTAACATTTTCCTTGTTTGAGTTTTATTCTTTCTGTAGGTGTTTCCTCCACAACCAAAGAGGAGCTCCCACAAAGCTTGGATATGGTGCGCACTAAATCCAGGTAACGTCAAACCCATAACTCTTAACCTTAGTTTCTTTCTTCTGAATGCAATTAGCGAAAACTTAGAGAAATAGATAGATACAAATTTTATGTGAAAAACCAATGATATTTATATAAAACCTTTATTTAAATTCATCTATCTATGAATTTTGGCCTTCTAACTCTCCCATTTGACCCCTTTTTAAACTCAATCTATGACTCTATTTACCCCTATTAGGTCTCTTAGGTTTTTTAATACAATCTTTAATATAAATAAAAAAAGGTACATTCAATCAAAATAAACTTCAAAATCACTTCAATCACATTTAAATTAAGCTTTTCACAAAGTTTTAATAGAAATGGACAATAGAATCTCCCCATTCTTTTAAAACCCTTGGTTTAGGGCTTCTTGGTCACTGTCTCAGCCAAGAACACACAAATTTCAATTGTAAGCATTTTGATTAATTTAAAAGACCCAAAATAAATTAATTAGGTTTGTATTGACATTGTATAATTAATATTTATGGCTTTCCAATCAATTGTTAATGTTTTCTGATTCATTTAGCTATTGACTATGTAAGGGAATTAATAATTTACCAGTTTGTGTTCTTACAGAAAGGAACAAGTCATAATGTCATATAAACAAAGATTAAAGAAATGTTTTATCACGTTATAAAATACCTTGTTTGACTTCTCCAAGCACTTTGACATCATTTAAATGACCATTTATTTCAATGGATTACATGCATAGTCCAATCACTCAACATCTACTACAGGAAACATGGTTTCCATGTCTAGTTTAAAAAACAACAATATTCTTATCCTTAAATTTTTCACCTTAAAACAATGAAAAAATAATATATACTCATTTAAAACACAATTCAAAATTTAATCAATGTCTCTTCATGCATATAAAAAGGCACTCAATCTCAGTCACAATGAGTTATCCAGGAAACATGGGTTTTGTTATACAAACATCAGAATACCAAACCTCTTTATTGTTATATATTTCACAATATAAAATCAAATAAACTAAATAAATACTTCAATATCATTTCAAACAATCATAAAATGTATTTTGATCCTCTATCTGACCAAATATAGTATGCAAACAAATCAACATGCACAAAACATGGTTTGTATTATCTCCTTCCAGAACAAGTGTTCTTTTCTTGTATTTATATCTTCAAAGTTCATTTAAAAAACATAAATTAGTTTCCAATAACACATGAAAAAAATTATCAATCTCACTCTTACATCAAAATTACACATGCAGTCAATAGCAACATTAAATGACCTCAAACAAGGTATGTGCAAATTCTTCATTCTAAAATAGAGGTTACAAGAACATCAAAACCTCCTTCATACAAACTTGTCCATTTATTAATTCTTCTCTATTTTAACTTCCATATACCATCCAAAACTTACACCTACACTCCTAAAAAAGGATACATAATTAATTCTTTGTCACTTTTCCCATGTAGAGGTTTCTTGATTACACTGCATTTTAATGATTTACACTATATGACATATATAAAACCATGACCTTAGAATCATGAATATTTTATAGACCTCTTAAAATTACAAAACCATTATAATATATTAACACATATTTCCACCTTCAAAAATGCATAGAAAATCCTTAGAAGAGGCTTAACAAGATTCAAATTTTTAAAAAGAGCTTTTGGCTGGACAAGCTAGAATTCAAATTCTATGCTCCTTAAGACCATCTAAACTCCACACATGGACTTATTTTAACCTATAACACCTATAAGATACCTATTATATGATCTTATGACAAAATTGAAACAATTTTGGGGTCCTTATAGGATGCCACTACATCACCAATATAACAGAATCAGGTATCCCATGGATTTCACAAGACCTCAACCTCAAACTTTAGGTATGGATAGTTGGCCATCACTGGCACAAACATGGACACCTAAATCCTAGAATTGGATACCTCAGATTCTATAGAAACCAAAATAAAATTAGGTTCCATCTCTTATATAGTATTAATATGGTGGGTATGAGGGCCTATAATAATAACAAAGGTGGAATGATCAATAGGAACTTGGGAGATTTGGGATACAACATCCTAATGATTGAGGATTATAAGAAAATATGGGAGGATATAAAGGAGGCTATAAAGGAAGATAACGCAATGGTCCATAATGAGGTAGGGGAATAATGATCAGTGACCTCCAATCTAATGTTATCTATATGGAAAATTTAATCATATATAAATAAATTGTCCCATGAACCCTCAATGATAATCCTACTATACTTACTATAGGGTATCCAACCAACATGAAACAAAAGATTATCTAGTTTTGGAGATATAATACATAGAAAAGGTAATAAATAATGTGAACATGGTTAATGTATACATAATATTTTCAAACTTTATTAATTACTGATATTTTCTTTCTTGTAAGAACCCGTTGAGTCTCAATCTCTCTAAGTGCACACCTTAAGGGGTGCATAGAGAAAGGGGTGGGTTAACCATTGGTTATTTTTAATATTGTTTTCCTTTTACTACTACTTTCTATCTACACAACTATCTCCTATAAACATTCCCCTAAGCTTTGCCTCTTCTTTTTCACCCTCCTCTAGTAATTTTCCACATTCATTAGCCCTTCCCTAGCTGAAAATAATTTTTGATGGTTTAAAATACAATTTCATCCCCATAAAACCTTTAATCTAATTAATAAAACTCATTTAGCATCTAGGTTGTCCCCTGGCTAACCTATACCAATACCTAATTTATTTTTGTCAATAATGATACAAATTCAATTGGGCTGGCCCTATCGGCTAAACATTTAGAAAGGACTAGGGTTAGATTCAACTATATAAACACATTAATTTCATCATTTATAAGGAATATAAGAGAATAATAAGAGATATATATTGCACATTTTATTATCCACCATTATACTTGAGGAACATAACTTAGGGTTTCAATACTTTCTTTGGAGATACAAAACTTATCTTATTGAGAATTGTTTTGGATGCATAGATAGGTTTTGTAGCCTAGAGATAATTTATTATTTCCATACTTAAATAACACAATAACCTTTTGCAAAACACCTTTGAAAAGGGAGATATTGAGGCTCGGTGGCTTCATCTTCAAAGATAAGTATTCCTGACTTTGTTCCTCCTTTGCAAGAGTAGATAAATTTGCATTTGCTCTTCTCTCCCATGCATTAGGATTTTTATACATTGCATGAGTATATATCTTGTATGCATGTTAAATTTTAATATTTATTAACCCCACTTTGTTAAAAAATATTTTGTGAGCACTAGATTAGACTTTACTTTGATTTTTTCATTTACTTGCTTAGTGAATAGGAAAACATAAGACCTAGTTAGGGTTATTACATAGTTTTACTTGATTGGAGGCTTTGGAACTCTCCATAGTGATATTATTGTGGTAAGAAATCCATTGTCTAGGTATACTGGATCTATCTTGGTCATGAATATGTGTATCTAATGTATCAAAAACTAGAAGTGTAAGTAGGATTTATTTTCTTCGATCTAGGATTGATTTATAGATCTGTTGCATTTCCCTTTGTATAGATATTGGTGAACTTGACATAAATATAAGCCTTGAAATTTTTATTTCATTCCATCGTTTTTATCTTTATATTTATATTTTTATATATTTGTAGTACTATATTGAACTAGTCAGTATAGTTCCAAATTTTTGTGCATAGGTTTAACACATAGTCACTTCAAAATGACTTTGTTCTATCTATGTAGGTCTTCATTAATTATAGGTTACTGGATCGAGTAGTTCAACATAATATTATTCTATACTTATATACTAGCATACATATTCAAACAATTAGACTTTATCTACTATTTTCTTCTATTAACATACAAGTCAACAAAGACTATCGAACATGTTGAATCTATTTTTTATTTCTTCTTCAACACATGGTTTTGTAAACTTGGTCAAACCAATCAACCTAGTTAGTAGAATTTGAAAGTAGATTTTTAACATATCAGAGTAATTTAACCTTCCTAGATTTTTAACATATCAGAGAATTTGTATACAGTTGGCCTACATGATTGTGTATCCTTATCAGAGTATTTAACCTTCCTATCTATAATACACAATTAACTTGCATGATTGTGTATCCTTACCTATTTATTGTTTTCCTTGGATTATACAATAGAGTTGACCAGTTCAAATCTGTGTCCTATTTTCTAACTTTATCTTTGCATCATCATATTTTTTTTAAAATTTCTTTCTTTCATCATTAAATTTTTGTTTGAGGATAACACAAAGTTAAACTCAGTATATATTATTAGCTTTACCAATCACAATAGGTTTCCCCATAAACAACTTATAGCTTCCACTTTAGATGAAATCAATGTGCATTTATTCACTCACACTACAAATTATGGGACTTCTCTTCATTCCTCTTCCATTCGTAACCATATTTTCTCCTTAGAAGATCAACTTGAATTAGAGTATACTCTATATATTATTTTTTTCATTAGTAAGTTTCCTCAACATAGGGGAAAATACCCTTCCACTATTTACAACCTTATTATAAGTGGTCAAGAAGAACCCCATTCAACTTACCCTACATTCTCTCATGAATTTTGTGGTGATACCTTATTTGCTTCACAACCCCTTCCTTGTATTTTGACTCCTTCTCATACTATGACCTCTTCTTCCTTGATGTATTCTACCTCCATGCCAAGTATCTCTATGAACATGATAGGTTAAACATCTAGTGGGACTTTTCCAACACCCACCCTTCCCAATCCCTCTACTAGTGCCTTGTTTACTACCAATGGTAATAATACTAATAGTGCATCATTTTATTCTAATCCTTATACTAATACATCTATTGATACACATCCTAATCATTCCACTAGTGATTCCTTTTATACCAATGCCTTTCAAGACACTAGTTTCACACATGCCACTACTCATAGTGGTACCCAAACCACTAATACTAATGCTAATGCCTCACATGATACACAAACTAGTCAAACTATTACTCAAACCCATCAAATTTTATTACAAAATATTAATCAAATGAACACTTTCCAAGCTTATAATGCCAACCAAATGTTGTAAATGCAAAATCACCTTATTCACCTTCAAAATCAACCTCAGCAAAATCCATGGGGGTACACAATCAAAATATCCCCCACCCGTCCTTAGGGATTCCCATGACAACCTCATTTCCCAACCAGCACTTGTTAAAAAAATGATGAAACATCTTAAAAATGGACCTCTTACACAAATTTATAACATATATATATATATATATATATATATATATATATATATATATATATATATATATGAGGTATCACACCTACCATCAGTTATAAGAGCTCAACTAATCTTACTTTACATTTAAAATCATTTATAAATCTTTACAAATATTGGGTTAAGTTAAACACTTTTGTCTCTACCAAGATCTTAGAGAAAACCCTCTTAATAGATGATTTATAGTGGTATAATAAAATCATGTCCCAATATATCACTAGTTTGGAATATATAGCTAATGCTCTAATACAAAAGTTTTAATCTAGTGACCTCCTTGAGAATACCTTGGGCTCATTTTATGAATTGAAAGTAATTTAAAATTAAAACTACACAAGATTTCATCAAATGGTGGAAGAAATTATCTAATAAGTGTGAGAGTAACATGGAATATGATAATATCTTTCATCTATTCACTAACTCTCTTTATCCCAAGTTGTAATATCAGGTTAGGACTCTCTCTCCAAAAACTTTAGAAGAGGCCCCTGACCAAGCTAAGTGCCAATATTTTCTCATGCATCAGTTTGATCTATCCCAACCTTCTGTGGGTACTCGCATGCTCATCAAATAAAAATCATCATGCCACCAATGATGGTGTCACCAATTCTTATGATACCACTATTGTTCCCAATCCTCATTTGGAGCAAGTTTCCCCTTTAAACCGTATCCCTAATCCTTAATTTTCTCAAGTAAACAACATCAATGTTTATAAGCCATTATCCTTAGTGAAAATACAGTAGTGTCTACCAAGGCATATTACATGAGATGTTGACCCTACTCACCCTATTAAATCATGGTATGATGCAAATAAATTTTGTTGGTTTCATACTAGTTAAGGTCACTCTCATGAGACTTGTAAGCAATTACATAATTTATCTATGGATTTACTCATTAGTATAGATTTTGTTCACAATTCCATCATTTTTAAATGTCAACAAGCCTATGAAATTGCCTTAAATGATAATGAAACACAAAATAGAAATTAAGCTTTGAACTAGGCTAATGCTCATATGGCCATTTACAAAGATCCTCTTCCTAATCATCAATATAATAATGAAAGGCCTAATCCTTCCACAAATAAAGTTGAAAGTCTTATAGACCAATATAGTGAAGGGTAGTTGATCTCATTGATTCTAATCCTACACACATGCACCAATCATTTCAAACTTTCTACATTATCCAAAATTCTTCTCTAAATTACCTAATAGAGTTGGGGTAATAGGAACTTAAATCATTTCAAGAACCAATTCCAAAACCTCCATTGGATAATACATTGTATACTATTTCTATAATTTCTCCAACCTCTCTACCCATAGATAACATTAGTATACCTTATAATACTACTTCATCAAATCAATCACAAGATAAACCTAAATAAACTACCCCATCCTCTCAAGATAATTAACCAATTTGTTCTAAAACTAAACCAACCAGGTCTTATTAACACAAGTTTATGTGCACTTCAAATTCTTATTCCCATGAGCTCCTCCAAAATTACACACCTCTATCTAGGTGTCCGCCCATGGGTTATGATGAATGGGACCCTATTATGGAGCTTATCAATCTCTCATATCAAATTCCCTTTCTTAGACTCTTAAAAAATTATCTGCATCATTGTAACCACCTTATGTAACTCTTATTTGAAATGAACATCCCCAATCCTCCCCTTGTAGGTTGTGAAGCTACCTTATCTAAGTCAAAAGATAGTATCTTGAAACATTGTAAAGACATGTCTATACATGTTGATGAAATAATTGACACTTATCTTTCTCTCAAATTTCCTATTGCTTCTATAACCCCATATGAGATTATGCTTTGTGCAGATGATCCTACACTCTTTATCATCATTGGAATTGGTGATATATAAGTCAAGAGTGATTTAATTGATGAGGGTTTATGTACTTGTGTTTCCTCCCTCAACTTCATTAAAACCCTTATATATTCTAAGTGTAATATTAAGTTCAAATGCAACTCATGTCAAGGTTATGATTGAAGGTAAATGCATCATTTAAGTTTTGTGTGGCTCCCTATTACCATCCTGATTGTCACCATTTGTGTGAAGGTTATGATATTCAATTTTCCCCTTTTGTATAATATCTTTCTTGATAGGCCATGGAATCATCGCATGAGGGCTTTCACCTCTTCTACTTACCAATGTGTTAAGTTTCCACATAATGGTTTTATATATAGGATTCAAGGAGACACTAAACCTTGAAATGTTAAATTTTTTTAAGACAAGGGTGTACATAAAATTCCAACCATTGAACCCTTGCTGAGTATTTCATTCTAGGAATCTTAGTGTTTCAATTTCCCCATAAACTCTATATGAGGTTATCATGTTCACCCCAAACTCATCAAAAAACATATAGACTAACCTTTTATACTCTAGTGATGATGATCTAGTTGAGATCAAACTCAAGATAAAAAATTTAGATCTCTTTCCTCATCTCATTTCCCAGCTTCCACCATATTTGAAGCCACATTCTCGTCAGTGACCTAGCGATGATATAACTATAGTCTTAGCTAAAACTCAAAATTATATTCATCACACAACCTTTGATGATAAGGTCATACCTACATGTGCCATTGACCTTTCAACACCTAAATTTGATAATGATTATACTTTATATGGTCCATTTATATGAGATCTTGTTCACGTTAGAGATGTTAATATCCTTCATTATCATTATGATTTCTTTCAATATTTCCATTCATATTATATAGTTCCTAAATTTATAATTATTCCTCTTATTCATAGGATAGAGATGACATGCTTGCATGACATACTTCCAATTTATGAAGAACCTCTTAGGATCATGCTTATGGATCATGTTATGACTAGTCCTTATCATTTCACTAGATACTAGGATCTCTATAGCCTAATTCTCATTGATATCATTACTACCATCATTTATCCCTCTATTCATCTTGATCCTCCCTTATTTAAGCCTAGTTTAGATCTGTTAGGAACCTGTACTACGCCTTCTCTTTACTTTGTTAGTATATTAGTTGCTACAGATGTATATGCTTTGTATGTCATCCCCTGAGCATTTTGATTTATCTCACATTCATGGGAAGTAGTAGTTTCTTAGATTAGACTTAGTATATATTTAAGTGTTGAGGCCAATGAAGGCATCCATGAATTTATTGTATTGATCTTGCTCAAAAGAGGTTTCCACCTTGAAGTGGACTGTGATTAATATAATCCCTTTAGTGTTTCTACTAATTATATAAATATGTTATTTTATGCATTTTCATTAAATAAATATGTTATTTCATGCATTTTCATTAATTTTTTATAGGAGGATCCTCTCATTTGGCATCATATCACTTTCCAGGGCCAATTTGTTTCTCTTAGAAGTGATTTTTTATTCTACTACATAATTAATTTAAGTATTTTTATATATCATAATAATCTATTTTAGATTAGGGTAAATACCTATCTGCATAATTTTGGGAAGTTCTTGGGTGTAATCCCAAAAATGCATTATGAGGAGAATCACAAGAGCCCCAAAGTAGCTGGTCCATTTAGAGAACTTGGTAGTAAAAGGGCAATGATCCCATCTGATTGACTAGTTCCCACCAATGAGGAAAACTAAGAGCTATTGTTTATGGGTAAATCCATGGATAGAAAAGTTTTAGAAAGTGGTACTCACTCAGATGACAATTTGTTTCCCAAGAGATATCTTTAAAACCTTAGGTAGCCATGTAAAATTAGGGCCCATTTATACCTTTTTTAGTATATTACCATTAAAGTATGAAAAAACTACCATATTAGATCTTTGTATATTAACATTAGAGTATCAGAAGACTTGCCATATGTAGTCATATAAAATGAAAAAATTGGTAACTTGAGTATGGATAATGACACCCAACCCATATGTCCCTCTTGCTTGGTATTATGACCCTCATAATCTTGTTTTCATTGATTCCTAGTCATCCATAGCCTTCTAAACTTGACCCTAGATGATCTAGGACTCTCTTTTCATGACCAATCCATCCCCTAGGTCCCATCTACAAAAAACAATAGTGCCCAACTAGGATAGGAGCATTGATGCCATTGTTATCCACTTTTAGAACTATTATCTAGCTCATTTCTAGCCCTAATGGTTAATTTCTTTTGGCTCTCCATCCTTCTCCTTATTGGCCTAATGCGAGCAGATTCAATCCATGACCAATAGATCCATATAAAAACCCATTCAAATATCATTTAAAGAGGGGTGAAAAATATCACTCAAGTAAGCAAGAATAAAAGCAAGATCACTCAATTAATCTTCCTTATTCTTTACATACGTCCATCCTATACAATTTCAAGCCAATTCAAGTCCTTACACTAGCCCCTAATCATCTCAAGCACTCCCAATTTTTATATTTCTTGCATTTTCATTCACTATTGCACCAAGCACTCTTAAAGGGAGAACTACATATGGCTTGATCCCTCCTCAGAGTATTGGTATTTTGGTAGTATGCCCACACATAGGATGAGAAACACGTCTAGTGCATCTTATACACACTAACCTCCTTTCCCTATTTGTTAAAGTTTCTATTCAAGTGCATAAAAGACACATACATATAAAATCAAATCTATAGGGATTTCTATCAATAATGAGGCTCTAAAATTTGGTACATAGGCTCAAACTAATAAGGAGAACAAAACCTAGAAAGATTAGATCCTTAGGACAACAACACTAGTGCCACTCATATTCACTTTTGGTGCTCCTATCCAATCAAAAAATAAACGCTAGAATCTTGTTTGCGATAGTGTCTCAGGCTTGCACACAAATTTCTAGGCCATGTCTTAGTTGGATCAACACAAAATAAGATAAGTTTAATTTTCTCTCTCTCACAGCTATTTTTAAAAAATCTATAATTATAAATAAATTTCACAAATCAATATCTTTAATTTGGAATATTATTTACTAATTTTCTCTTACTTAGACCCTTTAATTATTTAGGAGTTAAACACTAATTTCTCTAAAAATAATAAAACATTTGGTGAACCTAACTTACTTTGAATTGTGCACAAACCCTAGAAACCCTACGGTAAATTTCTAGCTAATTTTTCCCATAAAAATTTGAATTTTTTTCTTGAATATTAAATAAAAAATTCATCTCAAATTTTAAAATTTAGTAGTAAATTTTAAAATAATTTTTATTTCAAACCCTAGTTGCATCCACTAGGTCCCAATAATTTTCCAATCATTTTATGGATTTTTAGTTGCATATTAAAATAAAAAATTGACTTCAAATTTCAAAATTAAATAGTAATATAAAAAAATATATTTTTCTCAAAAAATTAGTTGCACATACTAGGTCCCATTAAATCAAGCATTTTTCAATAAATTTCTATATTTTTACTTGCATATCTAACTCAAAAATTCAATTTCAATTTAAAAAATTCAAAGTATTTTGTAAAAGTATTATTGTCAAATCCTAGTTGCATATACTAGCACCATTTTACTTCTTGAGGTACCACCTTACATCCATAATCAAATTGCAAAAATGATTCTCACTTATTTGTAAAATTTTCTTACATTTCTTGTAAATCATAAAGAGACCATAATTGGTCCTATCATGTACATGAATGATGAAGTCTACCATATGTTAGTACAAAGTTCAAATCTCTCCCTTTCATGCTTAATTTTTATAATAAGGGATGATATTTAAAAATTTATTTCTAAACTTGTACAAGATTTTAATATTTTTTTTGCATACTCTCTCATATGGAATAATTTTCAAGCTTATCATGCTAAACACATTAGAAATGTCAAAGATTTTTATGTATTCTTGCACAAATCCATGATCTCTATCCCTTGTTTACTATCTCTCACATGGAATAATTTTCAAGTCTATCTTTATGAACAAATTACAAATGTCATATCACAAGTCATATTTCTTTATGAATTTGTGCACAACTTCATTACTTATTTAACATGTTATCTCTCTATTATGTGTAATTAAATTGAGAATAAACTCCTTACATACTTAGAGGATCTATTGCATAATATAACAACCACCTATCAAGTTTCAATGTTATATATTATGCACATGAAATAAATTCCTTCTCTTCCTCTCCCTCAAGAAGATGATAACTACTTTCCGTCTAACTAGGTCTATGTTATCACCCCTCTAAAAAGTGAGGTAGCCTATACTATTGTTCATAATGCATACATTTATCCTATAGAATATTCAAAACATATTCAACATATGTTCTTACATGTTCAATTGGAAACAACTAAGGTTTGCACTTGTGAGATTCTAAGGGATCAAATCACCAATATGAGCAAGTTAGTTTTAGATTTACAAATGCAGAATCAGTTATTACATAAAAAGATAACAACATTGGAAAATCAAATTATAATACAAAAGATTCAAAGGTACCCTACTATTAATCATGTATATGCACTCTCACCTACACAATTGGTTGTAATTAATGTTACATATCAAAATAAAAAATCATAACAAAGTAACTCTACAATTAGTGATTCAAACAACATTTAAAGATCAAATAAGAGTTCAAGTGAGGTACTAAGGAAAATTATTAAATCTAAGTTGATCAAACTACCTCTTCTACATCTAGTGAGAATGTCCATATATTATTGTGAATATCATAGAATGCATGGGCATCACATAGATTCATGTTTAGAATTGAAAAACCATATACAACAGATAATTGCAAAAAAGGAACCTATACAAAGACAATTAATCAAGCAATTCACAGTGACATAAAAACACATTCACAAAGGGTCAAATTTAGAAATAGTAAAAAAGTGGTAACCAAAGCATAACTTAGAACAATAAAAAGACCAAAAATCAAAATTAGAGCAAGAAATAGTACCACAAGCACATATAAAACATGAAAAAGATGCAAATATACCTCTCCAAAAAGAGGCTTAACTTTCAAAGTAGTATGGGTTTGGTAAACAATATCTAAAATAGTTTGATTATCAAGGTCAAGGATTGGGCAAGCATGATTAAGGCATTATTAATTCTATTTTAGCAGTTGATAATGTTTGTCACCAAGGTTTGGGATTTATTGAACATCCTAACGAAAATCAATCACAGACAAAATTATCAAAGGAAAAGATCTAGATACAACAAAAGTCAGCACTAGAATCCCAATAGTTCAAAATCAAGATGATAATGATGAGTGGAAAAATACATGTTATTATGATTTGTATGATATCAACAATGAATCAAAATATTCAATGTCATATTCACAACCATTCCCTCATGCTTCACAATCACACATGATTCCTTTGTTTGATATAAGACACCATGATAGGGAGTCTCCCATGAGACTAATCGATTAGTATCATCCTTTCCCCACTTACCTATATATAGTTTCTTATGATTGATTGTACATAGCTCAAAAATTTTCAAAAATGCAAAAATAATACAAAATTTCAAAATACAAAAACAATTCAATAGTTCAAAAACACAAAAGCATTTCGATTGTATGCATCATCCATGCTTTACATTGCTACTACTATGCTAGAATTACATTTATTGTTCTATGCTTATTATTTGTCAATTTATCTACATTACCATGCTTCACTTGATCTTTCTTTGAGTGTGTGTAGTTTCATTTAGCTCTTTGATTGATTCACTCTACCCATTGAGGGGGCATCCTACTTCTACATTCGAGATACACATCAATATACATACCCACTAGGAGCATCTTATACATGACTACACCATCCATATTATGTCATTCCTATACCACACATTCTAGTTATCATGTCTATGTACATTATTTACTAGCTTACATAGATTATTCTATCAACACTCACTAGTATTTAGCACTTATGTATTTCTTTGCATATACCTAGTCTTGTACTAACATGTATTCCATACTTTCACTCTTGTTTTGATTAATTAGATGTGCTTGTATCTTCCAGTTCCTTACATGCTTTAATTTATTGCTTAGCATAGCTAGATTATTTACATTTATTAGTTCCTATTTGTCTCTTGTATGTGTCTTAGGACATTTTCCAATGTCTTTTGCTTTTATTCATGTGTGTACCTTAGGACATTTGCCAATGTCCTTTGTCTATACTCCTCTATGTGATTGTGGCTTCCTTGTCAGCTTACTTATTTCAATTATATGTGTATGTGGCATTTGAACATGCCTTGTATGCTTTATTTCTAGTTTTAGTGACATGTGCCCATGTACCTTATTTGCTTGGCCCATTGGAAACTCTTGTGTATTTCTTGCTTCTTGCTTTGTGTGCTTGTTACTTGATTGCTTTCGATTATTTCAAATGCCATGATCCATATAATGAATTATTCATGTTTTCTTGGATGCTATGATGGAAATCATGCTCCATCCCTCCAAATAACAATTAACAACTAATAATTAATAACTAAAAACTAACAACTAACTAGACTTTAAATTCTAGTTTAGTACATTACACATTTTATTACATTATTATATCTATCTAGGCATACCCACTATAACCCATGCTATATCTTGAGATATCTTGTCAATTATCATTGGTATATCATGTATCCATGAAACATAACACAATTGTAAGGCTCTTTATTTTGAGGTAAATCATTACAAGGTCTACATTCTTACCCTCAAAAGAGAAGGAAACAAATAAGGGTTTTGTCAGAGATCAGAGCTCCTATTAACTAAAAAATCAAGTTTTATAACACCCAAAATAGCAACCAGACATCAAACCAATCAGAACACACTAGGTAGATAGTCAAAAATCTATAACAATCATAAAATTTGGCCTAGTACAATAGTGACAAGACTAGAATATAATGCAAGTGGCACTACTGTACATTTCTAGTGCTCCTATCCAAACAACAAAAAAACTAGATTTTCCAAAAATAGATAGAAAGATAAGTTTAGTTATAGTTTTGTTAGATATAGTTCAGACTAGAATCAATAGTTTTAATATAGTTTTGCTTAGAATATCTAGATGTAAGAGGCATCATATGTGGCATGATGGATCTCACTTCCAATTTTAGATAGGGTAGTTGGTATAACTTCTATATCATAATCCATGTTTTAAACACTAGTGATTGGGGGCAATGTGTGTGCAACATTTTTTTTCTTTCTTTATAAGTTTAGCATTACCCAGACATTCTTAGTAGTTGCATGCCTTAATCCACCTTCAGGTGGTTGGCATCATTTTGGTCTGGCTTTCATATAAGCCTAACTCTTGAGTTCTCGAGTGGCTTCCACATAAGCTACATTTTTATTTTTGGAGTGGTTGTCATATAAGCCTAATCTCCATCTTTTAGAATGGCTAAGAGTGGCCTAATTTCTATCATAGATTCAACTATCCACACCAACATTTTTAGATCATATTACATTCATTGGCTTTAAGAGCCATCTCATATGACACACATTCCATACCGGTACCAGTTTACAACTTCACTTCATGGAGAACCAATGGAGCCAAATGACTAGCTAGCCTTTGCATTCTTGAGCCACCTATTCATAGGGATTGGACACATAATCCAAACATTGATTAACACACATAGGATCATCTAGATTTACTTAGTAGGAAATGATGGGGCCAAAGGGCTAGCCTTTACATTCTTGAGCAACTTCTAAGGAATTGATCACTCAAATCTATTCATGATATTACTCTTGGTTCAGCACATCACTCAACATTACTCAACATCATAATAGGTTTTATATTTGTTCACATACCTAGTGAGGTGTATTCATTCTTTTCTCTTCCTCTCTCTCTTACCTAGATTTGTAAGTTCTTATTTTAAATATAGTATATATAATAAGAACTAATATAATTTTGTTTTCACCTATAGATTTACACTTCATAGCATGATTTTTCTATGTATACCCAGTATCACACAACTTCATGGGCTTCACCCTTATAGGTAAGTTTAGGTATACTTTTTATTTTTTCCTTATCTTAGTATTTCACTTTGTCGCATCACTATAATAAAGAGGGGGGGAAATGTAGTCATATAAAATGCAAAAAGTGGTAACTTGAGCATTGCTAATGAAACCAAACCCATAGGTCCCTCTTGTTTTATATTATGACCCTCATAATATTGTTTCACTAATTCCTAGTCATCCGTAGGCTTCTAAACTTGACCCTAGCTGCTCTAGGACCCTCTTTTCACGACCAACCTATCCCCCTAGATCCTATCTTCCTAGGACAATAGTGCCTAACTAGGGAATGAGTGCTAGTGCCACTATTATTCACTTTTGATGCTATTTTACAAGATCATTTTTTTCCCCAATGGTCAATTTAATTTGGTTCTCCATCCTTCTCCTTGTCAGCCTAATGTGAGCAAATTCAATCCTTAACCAATAGATTCCTATAAAAGCCCATTCAAATATCATTTAGAGAGGGTTGAAAAATATCACTCAAGCAAGCAAGAACACTCAAGAAATCTTTTGTATTTTCTATATATAACCAATCTATACACTTTTAAGACAATTCAAGTCCTTACACCAGCCCCTAGTCATCTCAAGCAATCCTAGTTTTTGCATTTCTTGCATTTTCATTCACTATTGCACCAAACACTCTTAAAGGGAGAACTACATATCTCTTGATCCCTCCTTAGAGTATTGGTATGTAGTAATCATTCCCATACATAGGCTTTGAATCATGTTTAGTGCATCTTACACATAGTAAACACTTTTTCCTATTTGCTAAATTTTCTATTCAAGTGCATGAAAGACACATGCATATAAAATCAACTCTATATGGAGTTACATAAATAGTGAGGATCCAAAATTTGGTACATAGGCTCACACTAATTAGGAAAATAAAACCCAAAAAGCTTAGATCCACATGACAACACCAGGGAAGGACTACAATGTCAGTGCCACTCCTATCCACTTTTAGTGCTCCTATCCAATCAAAAAATGAAATCCAAAATCATGTTTGTGATAGTGTCTTAGGCCTGCACACAAATTTCTAGGCCTTGTCTTGGTTAGATCATCACATAATAAGATAAGTTTAATTTTTTCTCTCTCACTACTATTTTTAGACAAGTCATAATTACAAATAAATTTCATAAATGAGTAGCTTTATTTTGGAATATTATTTAATTTTCTCTTACTCATACCCTTTTATTGTTTAAGAATTAAACACTAATTTCTCCAAAAATAATAAAACACCATACCAATTTTAGCATATTACTAGCATAGTATCATAAAACTGCCATATTAGATTTGTGCATATTACCAATAGAGTATTAGAAGACTTGTCATATGAGTTTAAATATATTCCCCACAAATTATCAATTTTAGAGTAATTTTTTTCCTCATATCTCTCCATTTTTATCCCCATTGATCCTCAAACTTTATCCAAACACCTAAAATTCTATTCTCCATATTTTCTTCTTTGAGGTCCCATATCCCATTACACTCCTGATTCTCACAAATCTTAATTTTGCCTTTTTTTGGGTTTTGTCATAACTTCTATTTTTGTCTATTTGCATCAAAAAGTTTTCCACAGTGTTCATCTCCCTTTTCTACTCCCTTGTCCTTTGATAAATTTTCTAGTTTTTTCATTTTCACTTCTAAAATTACCCTTGCCTTCATCAATCATACTGTCACTTTGTAAAAAAGTTAGTAAAAATACCTTTACCCCTTTTGATTTTTCCCAAATTAAAAAATTTCCTTACTAAATGTGTCTTAACTCTAGTTTTTCTACACATTGTAAAACAAATCTCTCTTATTCTGACCATGGTAGTAACCTGAATAGGAGAAAAAAACATGGAGGATGAAATTATCACCCTCAAGGCCCAATCAAAGATATAAATGAAAAAATTCTTTCCCTAAATCTTCAACATACCACCTTGAACAATAGAAGACACCTAAATTCCTCTTCAAACATTGGGTTTTCTTCTTCTAATAATTTTCATGGGTCAAAGCTTGATTTTTCTCAATTCAATGGTGCATATTATACTAGATAAATCTATCAAACATACAAATATTTTAGTCTACATAATATTTTTGATTCCATAAAATTCTTACTTGTATCCTTTCACTTGGAATATGAAGCCCTTCAATGGTATCATTGCTATATCAAGGCTCATGACAAGCCAATATGGACTGAATTTTACACACTCATTTTACAATAATTTGGCCATATTGCTTTTAATGACTTCATTAGAACACTCACTAAAATTTTAAAAATAGAAACCATGAGAGAATATAAAATATAATTTGAAAAACTAGCCAATCACATAGAGCGATTGCCTGATGAATTCCTTAAGAGTTGCTTTGTCAGTGGACTAAAGGATGCAATTCAATCTGAGGTCAAAATGTTTCATCCCAACATGATGATGGAAGCCATAGGGTTGGATAAGTAGGTAGAAGATAGGATCATAGTTCAATAATGATTCAAATCTAATTTTGCTTCACTTATAAATACAACTCCATAATGATCTTAAACAACACCAGCCCCCATAACCACTCCTATCAAGCATTTGACTCAAGTAGAGATGCGAACACATAGAGAAAAAGGATGATGTTATAATTATGATGATAAATTTACTTAAGGAGATTGATGTGTCAAGAAAAATCTCTTCCTACTAGATGTGAAGTCTCAACTTAAAATTAAATTTTGGGAAGATGCTCAAGATACAATAGATGATTTGGAAGAAGCTTAGCTGATTATAGAACCTGCTTCTTAGTAAGACCAACTAGAGATATCTCTCCATGTCTAAATATGATTCACCACCCCAAAAACCATTTTGGTCAAGGGTTAATTCAAGAATATCCCTCTCATAAAACTCATTGATTCTAGTAGCATTCATAAATTCATTAACCCTCGGATCACCAAATAGGTTGATTGTTTTGTCCATCCTTGATCCAACTTTGAAGTCATCATTGACATTTGGGGCACATTACCTTACAAAGGGAAGTGTCATAATGTGCATATATCTATTGGATATTATAACTTATGCTCTGATATATTTTACTTGCCCTTAGGTGGATGTGATGTTATTTTGGGAGCCCAATTTTTATGCACACTTGGACCCATCTTATGAGATTTTGTTGAAATTTGGATGTGGTTTTTAAATAATGGGAAAAAATACACATTGGAATCCTTACACCTAGGGTCTCTTAGCATCATAAGTTCACATAACATGGAAAATATTCTTAAGAAAAATTCACATAGTGTCATTGCCCAACTCAATTCCATTCAAATACAACCATAAATAGTCTCAACTAGTATTTCTAATCTTCAAACTATTCTACATAGGTATGCATGTGTCTTTGTCAAACCAATGGGATTTCCACCTTTATGGCTAAAGGACAACCATATTCAGCTCCTTCCTAGAAGTATTCCTCCCAAAATCCAATCTTACCTATGAAAACTCATTCTGATCTTCTTTGATGATATCCTTATTTATAGTAAAACATGTTCTAAGCATTTCTAACATCTAGAGCTCACACTATAACTTATCTTTGATCATCATTTCCATGCAAAATAGTCCAAATGTGATTTTATCTAGGATTAATTGGAGTATCTTAGTCATATTATTTCAGCCCAAGGGGTTTGGGTGGATCCCAAAAAAATAGTTGTCATGACAGATTAGCCTCATCCTCAGACACTCAAGAGCCTCCATGGTTTTTTGGGGCTGACTGGATACTATCATAAGTTTATCAAATATTATGGGAAGATTACAACTTCATTGATAACTATGTTGAAAAATGATGCTTTTACATGGACACAAGCTACCGAGTGTGCATTTGAATGATTAAAACAAGCTATGTGTACTACACCTATTCTAGCTATGTTTAATTTTTCTAAGACCTTCACTATCAAGAGTGATGCTTGTGATAATGGATTTGGTGATATTATCCTCCAATAATGATACCCCATTGCATTCACCAAAAAATCCCTTTTTGGCAAGAATTCAATACTCTCTACTTATGAGAAGGAAATTATGGCCATTTTACATGTAGTACAGAAGTTTTTGCCATATCTATTGGGAATCATTTTTGCATCAAAACTAATCACTAGAGTCTAAAATATTTCTTGGAAAAATGGGTCTCCACCACACCATAATAGAAATGGGTTATCAAACTCATGGGTTATGACTATGAGATCACTTATAACAAGGGTAAGGATAATATTATGGCTGATGCTTTGTGTCACACATTTGCAAACCAAGCTTCCCTTTCAACTATTTTTATGCCTATTCTGAATTGGTTGGATGATATATAATAGTGGTATGTCAATGAATCCTCATTATCTAAAATCATTCAATAGTTATCCACTAACCAATTTGCCATACCAAATTATTCTTGGGATGATGTTTCTCTATAATATAAGGGCCATCTAGTGCTTCCCTATAGCATAGATATTCAACAAGGTATATTATATGAACTCCATGATTCTCCATCTATAGGGAACTGAAGTTTTTTCAAAACATATGAGTGGGAATGATGCAAATTATTTTGGAAGGGATGAAAAAGGAAATTCAATATATGGTGGATAAATTTAAAACCTAATAATGCAACAAGGGTGAAATAACACTCATTCCTAGGTTTTTTGAACCCTTTCCCATCCCTACTAGGATTTGGACATATATTTCTATGGATTTCATTAAGGGGATCCTTAAATCTAGAGGGAAAATAATGATCTTGGTTGTGGCTGATCGCCTCTCCAAATATAGTTTTTTTGTGCCCTCAACCATCCCTATACTACCTACATAGTTGAACAAATTTTATTGGACCAACTTTTTGTATTCATGGCAATGCTTCCATTCTCTTAGATCTTGATGTAACCTTCACTAGCCATTTTTAGACATAAATATTTTGATGTACTAACACCTAACTGAAGATGAGTTTTGAGTATCATCCACAAATAGATTGCCTAATTAAAATTGTCAACAAATGATTGGAAACTTTCCTTCATTGCTTCACCTCAAAACAACATCAGTGGCAAAGTGGCTCCTTCTCACCATATGTTGGTATAATACCTCCTACCACACTTCAACTAATATGACTCCATATGAAGTAGTCTATGTTCAAGTACCACCAGTGCTCCTTCCATACACCCGTATTAGTTCACCAATTCAAGTGGTAAACATGATTCTCTAAACCTAGGATAAAATACTTAGCACCCTATGAGATAATATTCATATGACATAAAATAAAATGTAACAATAGGCTGATCAACACCATTTTGAGTGAAATTTTTAAGTAGGTGATATGGTTTTTCTTTACCTATAGCCATATAAATAATCCTATCTAAAAATCAAATGGTGTTATAAGATAGTTTCCAAGTTCTTGGGCCATATAAGGTTCTCTATAAGATTAGGTTGATTGCTTATAAGTTGGAGCTCCCACCTTCTCAATTTCACCCAGTATTTCATGTCTCTTGTTTGAATAAAGTTATTGGGACAAAAATCAAAGTGTAAACTATTTTATCAGAACTTGATAAGGAAGGATCCATCCTTCTTGATTCAGAGACAATCATGGATAGGTTCACATGCCAACTTCACTCCTATTTCATCATAGAGGTATTAATTCAATTATACAAAATGCAAATAGAAGATGCAACATGGGAACCACTATTTCATATTCAACACCAATTCCCACATCTAAATCTTTGAGGGTACCTAAGAATATTCCTAAATATGGAGAGTTATATCATCTATGGCACCATTTTAGTACCCATCATAGTGATCATTGATGATCCCTTAATAGCATATTCAAGATCACCTTATGACCATTCTTGTACCTAGTATTCCTCCTCCCAAGGTCACCCATGTAAGAAGGTTCCTCCTTCCCTCATGTTTACTCCACCTATGGTCCCTTCTTCCCTCATGGTTCCTTCACCTATCATCCCTTATTCCCATGTGGTCCTCCTTCACCTATGGTATCTTCTCCAACAATGTCTCCTCTAGGTTTCATGGATTCTACTCCTATTCTTTTTCTAGAGTATTCTATGCATGATGGTATTCATGAGCATGATACTTTAGCCATACCTAAATTTTCCATAGAGGATATTTTATGCAAGGTATTTTCACAAATTTCATTAAAGATTGATGAGACCCTTGCTATAGTTAGGATCTAGCTTCACAAAGATCTATCATATTTTATAGATAATGTTTGTGGACATATTTACTAGTTTTTATAAACACAATATGGTGTGCTTTCAATTTCCTCTTCACTATGGTTTTTGATTGGATGTGTGCTCTAATTTTATATTTATCTACATTATATCATTTGACTCTATGTCAAATTTTAATTCCTTTATTTATCTTACATGGATTTGTATATTTTTTCATTATGTGTTGTATATGGTATGCTTTATTTCATTTTATCTTATGGATTATTTTGCATGTTTATATTTATGAGTTCATTTCCTTCCATGAGTGTCTTTGTATTTTTTCTTTTTTATTTTCTACCTTATCTCCATAACACAAATAATTATTATTGTGACTTGGTTATACAAACCTTATTCCCCTTAGTAAATCCTTCTTTACCATGTGATCATTTAGCAAAAAATTCATCTCATTATCATCTTATATTTTAGTAGTCCACTTTGGATCTCCCTTTACTCCCCTTATTTCCTTTCATAAACAAAGCATACACATTTGAAAATTGAGATAACATACTAGTTCATAGGTAAGCTTAAGTGTTTTAGTTAGTCATGTCTTTGGATACTTATCTTCCTTTATCCAAAGTTTAAAACTCATTCATATATATCACTTTTGTCTCTCATGTTGGTTATTACAATTCCATATGGAAGAAGAATCTTAAAATCCATAACAATTTAAAATCTAAATCCTTTAATAAAAGGCAATGATATAAAAGGTAACATTTAAATTTCAAAATTCAAAATCACACTAAAAAACATGATTCAAAGCACATATGCTTATTATAATCAAATCTCAAACTCTATAGTTGGCCTCATGATAGAGTCAAGGTCCATTATGGTGTGATAGGATAGTATATTAGAATAGGAGAATAAAAAAATCTTTTAGTGCTACCTACTTTCTCACACAAGTACCCAATCTTCACAGTAAACTAGCATCTCTGTAAGAGGTCCTGAGGATTAGGGAACATGTTATGGGAAGGTAGGTCCATTTTAATTTTATTGTTAATCCAACTAACATGAGTCAATATTAGTATCTCAATTATTTTCATATACAACTTCATGCTTATTGTGAACAGGTATCCTTTGTATATTGATGGTCACTTGCCACTTAGTGCCTTTTATATGTCCTTAATATGCCTCATGTTTCCTAAGGTTTTCTCATAGATGCCTACTTTGTGATTTTTACATTATTTCTTACATTTAAAACAATCCTAATATTTCTCCTTGAAAAATATCATTTTATTTAATGATCATTCCCCCTAAGGATTCCATTTGTGAGTTTCATTATAAGACCATGGGTAGGACCAAGCCTTACTCATAAAATACAACATTACCAACATTTAATTTTAAAAATAATTATTAGTTGTTTCCACCTCATTGGTGTTCCCTTTGTGAGTTCCCATGTAAGACCATGGATATGACCAAGTCTTCCTCACAAAATATTCCAATACCCAAGTTATAATGAAATTACATGTGTGAAATTTGAGATAAGTATTGATTGATTATGAGTTACACATCATTGACATGATTTCCATATAAATATATTATGTTTTATGCTTTCTTCATTGATATTTAATTTAATTTTATCTTCTTATTTTCCAATTTCATGTTTTCTTTCAACTATTTTTTAAAATTTTTCATACATCCCATCTTGAATTAGTGTGATCATTTTAATTTCATTTTTTCAATTTTTCTTCTCTTTTATACTTCCCAATGTGATTTAGCATGATTGATTGAATTAATTATTTTGTTTTTATACCATTTGGTTTTCTTGTGCCTTCCATTTTATTTAATAATTTTTATACTTTCCAAAGTGAAATAGTGTGACTTTACTTGTTTTAACTTGGTGTAATTTTATTTTACATGGTTTAAAAACATTTTGTTACCCTTTTTACCATCTTTTGGTTTATTATATTTAGTCATTTTTTATTCTTGCACATTTCCCATTGTGATATAGTTTGTAGTACATTTGTTTTTGATTACTTATACTTTTCCAAGTCATTTTTGCCTTTTAATTTTTAACCATGCATGCATATAACATAATGATAGAAAATAAAACACTCGACATATATTTCCCATAACATATACAACAAAATCTAAATACATGTGCTAGAAAGAAATATATCCCTAAATCAACATTCATCACCAAATACAACTCATGAGATTAAATCCAACTATCAAAATCTGTGTGTGTGTGTGTGTGTGTGTGTGTGTGTGTGTGTGTGTGTGTGTGTATCATATTCAATACAAAGGATAAAATACAATTATTTTATCTATAAGGTTGGGTTCCATCATGCCTATTTTGTGGCCTAGCCATACTACCCATAGATGCCTAGGATTATTCGATTTGTATGGTACATTATAATGTGGTAATTTGAGATCTCAGACCTGATACCTATCCATATAAATTGGCCACTTGGGCATACACATATTTGAGATGGATAGTGGTAGCCATGTGCACCATTCTCTCTTGAGTCAAGCCTTGCCAGGCCTATGACTCTCTATCTCCCACCCTTTTTGTGGTTTTAATCTATCCCTATGTGTCTACAACTACCTAATGGCCTCCCCCACTAATCTAAATCAACCTACCTGGGTAGTGGCAAATGGAACCACATGATCATCTAACATGGTGGCATTATATAGAGTTAGTACACTATCCAAAATGTCATGGTTGACAACCATAATCAAATATCCATACTTGATCTCCTCCACCATAGGATCTATAAAACCAAAACAAGATATATATTAGATCACACTTAGATATCTCAAAATAATCTATCTATCTATTATAATCACATGCAACTAGTGTTCTATATCAAAATATTAAAACCAAATTACAACATTTTCTCACTAGTAATAGTGTAACTAACCACCATCTACCCATCTGATCATTTACCAAGCATAGTCTTTCCATTTGCTTAGCAATCAAGTGCCTCCTCTTTAGGACACCTACACACTAGTGAAAATCTAGGATTCACCACTTGAGTGCATTATGATACTCTCCTAAGAGGTGTCTCTATAGACCAAATATATCTTATAATGGCTAATATTATCACTTAGACTTTCACCCAATGAGGAGATGACAAGTCACTCCTTTTTCATGTGGCACAATGGAACCACCTCAGGGCTATGGGTGTCCCTAAATTGAGGTGGATCTCTAGGTGAGGGGTTAGTTCCCCTTGATGCATCCTTATAGCTCAAGCCTACTAATAAAACTTGGGGGGATGAAAAGGGATAAGAATATCTGAAAGGAAATCTACTCTATGGAATGTGATACACCAAATATATGCTCTACTCACACCCTTTAACAAGCACATAGAACTAATAAGAAGTCTACATATACACTTCATTCAGTGACAATATTTTTTCTCACATCAATGTTTCAAGCATGGGGTTTTGGAGATAGCTTAGGCTAAGAGGAATTAGAAAATATGAATTTTAAGAAACACTATTTAGACTACTCACTACACCTATAATATCAATATTAGACACTTCTTACTGACCTGCAAAAGAGAGATTACAAAACACACTGTACAAGGATGAGTAACATGTGAAGGTAAACAAAGCTAAACTTGCATAAGAAAAAAACAATTGTGTACACTTAGTAAAATATTTAACGAGGTAAAAAAAACTATTTTTATTATCTCAATGAAAAAATTTGGTAGGGATTCACCATACCAAGGTAGAGAGATCCCTCTACAATGCCAAAAAGGCTAGTTTATATAGAGAATATGAGAGGAGAGAGATAAAGTGAATATCAAGAGTCATTAGACACATGTCCCACTTAAAATATTAGTTTTTTGTGTATTTGAGAGAGATATGGGGTGAGACATGTATTTTTGGGAGCTACAAGTGTCATTTCAAATCATCCAACTCTTGCAAAGTGGTTTAAAAACTCCCTTCCTTGCATAAAAAACTATCCTTCATGATTTGCCTTCCAAAACTAGGAGGACTTAGAAAATAGGAATTATAAGACACACTATTAAATACAATACTCACTACACCTACAATATCAATAATAAACACCTCTTTTGTACATGCAAAAGAGAGATTACAAAACACAAGGTACTAGGAAGAGTAACATGTGAAGGTAAACAAAGCTACACTTGCAATAGACCAAAAACCATTGTGTACACTTAGTGAAATATTTAACGAGGTAAAAAAAAAAAAATTATTATCTCAAGGAAAAAATTTGGTAGGGATTCACAATACCAAGGTGGAAATATCCCTCTACAATGCCAAAAATCCTAGTTTATATAGAGAATATGAGAGTAGAGAGAGAAAAGGAAGCTCAAGAGTCATTGAACACTTGTCCCACTAAAAATATTGGTTATTTTTTCATTTTAGAGAGATATGGGGTGAGACATGTAATGTTAGGATCTATAGGTATCATTTCAAATCATCCAACTCTTGCAAAGTGGCTAAAAAACTCCTTTCCTCGCATAGGAAACTACCCTTCATGATTTGCCTTCCAAAAATGCCTCATAAATACATAAGATAAGGTATGATGATGGATATAAGTGGGAGGAGTTACAAAAAATCCTTCACATGCATAGGAGTTGCCTCTAATCATTCCTTTTATTTTTTCCATGCATAATCATCTCAAACAATGCCAAAATGACTTCTTTCCATGTACTTCTCACACTTGGCACCTAAAATATTCCAAATTATAAAATATTATCCATGAATAAGGAAATATGACATGTGTCAAGGGTGTATATATCATTAATTTAATTAGCTAAGCCTTAAAAGGATTCCCAATTTGAGTTTCACCCCTTTCTCTTAAGTGTTCACTATCTGCCCACTAGACTGACTGAAATGAAAGAGATGGAAGATAGAATTAGGAGGTTATATGCCTCATAAAATGAAAATGAATACTTATAATAAGTAATACACTACCTCCTAAATGTGATTTGGTCTTTTGAAAGTCTTCTCACACTTATAAAATGCATAAAAATGTCAAAAAGAGATCTGTTGTACCCTATCTATATAGGTGTAATTAAATAAATTGGATGGTTTAGGTCTATAGGGAGTCATTTACATATAAAAGTTTGTTTCATGGCATTTGAATTTCATTTGGATGCTCCAATTTGCCTCCTTTCCTAATTAGGTCCTTATGGAGGGTTTGCAAGGGTTTCTAGTCATTTTTGGTCTTAATAAAAAATATATGTTGGAATTATCTAAAAATTTCACTAAGGGATTCATTGGGACCCTACCTAACTTATTAAATCACCTCAAGGTCCCATGTAAAGTATCATGGGAGACGTGAGTCTCCAAAGTTGGCAATTCGAGTCTTTTTTAGAATTTTATAGGCCTTTGTGTACTTTTAAGCTAAGAAATAGCTTTTTGGTGATATTTTATATGGTATAAAGGATTATAAATCTCTAAAAAACTTCAAAAAACATGTCCAAATGTATTATATTGTTTTTTTCATGCTATAAGTGTAACTAACCTACGAGTCTACCCTAAGCCTAAAACTTGTTCCACAAGTCTGTCTATAACCTAGGCTCAAAATGTCTCTCTAATGGATTCCCCTACCTTATGATGTCTTCAATTTTTTTTTTTTAAATACCATATAAACAACTGATCAAGCTATAATTATCCACCAAGTCCATGAATGAAAATGCCCTCTTCACCTAGCTATAGGCTTCACTATCCCTTATAGTGTTGACTGTAACCTTTGTTGCATAGGAGACCCTGTTTACTTTCAGACCATATGTCAAGGTTTAAAATGTTTCATTATGTATGTCACACCTTTATAAATCACCTTAGAGAGTTCCTAGGTCTTTTGGTTCATCCTCTTATCCATTTCTAAGAATTAAAGGGTTTTTTGCAACTAAAAAGTACCTTGTCTCTAAGACAAAACATGGGCATATTATCGCATTGGTTCCTCAAAAAAATACATTAGAGACTATTACATAGGTTATGAGGGTACTATATGCCAAATTTTAGCTTAAAAATCCAAGTATAAGATCACTAACTCTCTCCATTTCTAAATCATACATTCAAGAAGATAGTCTGTGCAGGAGTATGAGTGTTGGCTGAGTTTTGCACCTAGAAAGATGTATGTAGGTACTCATAATTATTTGAGGTTCATACATGGTGTATTTAAATCCTCATATATATCTATAGAGTATTTTTGTTTTTTTATAACCCTTGGAACTATCTTCATACCATACCTTCACCTTCTAAATTATATCCTACTGACTAGGATAACTTTGTACCCTATCTGTAGATTAGCCTGGCTCTATGAGACCTTGATGTGGTGTTTACAGGAAATTTTAAATAATTTTTAAGGTCATACCATTTTTTATGCAATTTTTATTTATTTTGGGATCTTATTACACTATTTAGACATCAAGAAACAAGATTATTGCATCTACCATCAAGTTTGAATCTACCATTTCTTGTTTGCAATATAACTACCAAACATGAGTCCTATACTACCCCTACCTGTAGCTTATTTTCACTTATTCCATAATTGAAACAAGGTTAAAACACATATTACAAACTACTTAGGGTTAATTGAGGCATGAATAAATTCATTTGAATCACCTCCAGTGTATACCAACTTCAAGAAGGGATACATCTTGTTCACTGTCTATCCACAGTCCTCCATTGTAGTTGTAAGTGGTGATTTTGAACTATATTTAGATAGAGGATGGGTCATATAATTACAAGGTCACCTTACATGATTTTTTTCCTTATTTCTTGTCTGCATGATATGCCTTTCATGCTCAAGAGCTATTCAATGTAGGTTTTAGACCCTTTTAGTTTCACTTTAGGTTTTAGAGATCTCTTAGGCTTAGAATCCTATAGATAACACTAAAAAAATTTAGTGTGTTTGTAAGCACTTTTAGGCATCTAAATGACTACCTTACCTTTACCATTTTGACCCCAAAATTTGCATAGGTGTTGTACTTTTCTAGGGTTTCTAAGGCAAACAACTAAGAGTGTTATAAGATCCTTTGGTTATGTTATATGTTATTCCCAAGAAGCCTAAGGACCTATGTTTTAGATTTTTAGAGACAAAGGCTTTGAACATATAGTCTTCAATTTTCATCTCTTTGTTTGGCAAACTGCCTCTAAAATAAGCTTGCCATGATCCTTATACTATATCAAGGCAATGAATTCTCTTCAAATGCTCTAAAATCTTTATGTAACTATTACAAACTCCTATCAAGATCACCTAAAGACACATATCTAATTGTATAGGCTGACAATGATAAGAAACCTTGACATTTGAGTATTATTTTAACATTTCAATGGTTTAATTACGTATCCTAACACCTCAAAATGCATATTCATTCCTTCAAACACCTAAAACAATGTCCCATACCTCCATCCAATGTGATAAATCTTTTTTATGGCACCTGAGATAACTATAGATGAAAAAGAATAGTTTGTAAGCAAGTATAAGCCTAGAAGAGGCTTATTAATATCATGAGACTCAAAAACCAAGTTCAACCATTTAAAACATATGGAGAGGAATTAGAAAACATAAGAAACCATAAAACCTATCAAATGAAAGTAAATTCTTATAAAATAAGTGCAAACAGTGACCCTTCTTGTATGAGAATGCATAAAAATATGCCTGAGGTCTATGTGATGGTTCATAAAGGAGAATACACCAAAATAAAACTTATTTATATGAATCCAAATTACACTCACAAAATTATCATTCCATAAAATCATTCTTTTCAACTCTAGTTGCATGACCCACACCAAACATTTAAAACTAACCCTTCTTAGCTTGCAAGGAGAAAGTGGAAGAAATAGAAGTTACAACTAAATTTTTTGGCATTCTCTCAAGACACCAAGCATGTAAATTAACGTAGGGAGGTGAATAGGAACATAACTCATGTTGACATCTGTAGATGAGTTCAATAATTCTATACATGTACCCAAAAGTGCCTAAAAACAAGGAAAAACTACCCCTTTCTGCACATAACTTCCTCTTGGACTTACCTCTAATTATTATTGATATATATTGAACTCCACATTTAAATATCTCTTGGTGATAAATTTTCCTCCTTGAAAGCCTGTACAAGTTATTTATTATCTTAAAAATGTGGCCAAATGACACTTTTTGCATATAAAGCATGGTGAAGGACAAATATATGACTTATAAACACCTTAGGACACCTAAATGACCATATTATAATATTTATAACACAATTTTAAATTCTTACCAAGTTTGACTAGGGTTGACTTTATTTGACTAGATTAGTACAAGAGAATGGGCTTGGACCAAGGCTCGAGTAAGGATAAGTAAGATGTATAGAAAAATATGAGACCCCATAAGACACATAAAAACTTCTAAAAGTTTATAAATGTATGGGTTGACCCAATTTTACTAAAGTTAAATTTTGTCAACACTTTTAACAATTCTTAGGGGTAACATGCCTGCCTATGTTAAGGGCTAATAGCCTTATCCTATCCATTGGGCAAAGGGAGTCAAAATGCACTTGAAAATAGTAGGACAAAACCTTGACTTGGCTAAAAAATATCTAGTTTACCTCAAAACACACAAAGGAAAGACAAACACACAATAAGACCAAGCAAACACATAAAGCAAAGCACACTTGTGCTACTAAGCACTTAGGGGAAAACAAGACACAATTGAAAGTAATAAATTATGTACATTCAACTTAATCATACCTCCCTTCCTAGATAAAAATGGAAATATCTTGAATCTCCTTCCTCATTAGATGAATGAGGATACCAAGCATGCTTCCTTTTAGCTGTGGTACTAGATGACTCATGTTTTCTTTTTTCTCTTTGACTTGGCATGTCATCTAATGGAGTCATCTCCCAGAAGTTTCCAAGGTAGATGGGGTCTTATTGAACATAGAAACATGCTTCATATTTCTATCCTTTTATCTCATGATAAATTTGCATATCCATGCATGTGATAACTTGTTTCAAGTTTATATCTTCTTGAATGATCTCATCATTCTTCTCACTAGTTATAACCTCCTCAAAGCTTTCAAGAAGTGTTGTATCATGATAATTTGGAAGTGTTTCTTGTTTAAATTCTTCCTTGATTATTAGTGGGGGTAGCTTCATAGGTGGTTGTATAATCAACCCTTAAATCACCTTTAAAAGGCCCAATATTAACTTTTGAACCATTCTCAAAAGGCTTAAGATCATCATAGATTGCCCCATCATGGGCTAAGCTCTCTTGATGATGATGCTCCTCAATATATGCGTACTTTATAACATCTTAGACTTATTTCATTAGGAGTTTAGTCTTCTCACATTCTTCATACTCTTCGAACATTTGCATATAGGTCTACCACATGTCTTCCTTTTGAGACACAACCTCTTGCTTGTTATGGACTGTATTTAGATCCAAAGGACTTATAGGATCCTTGAGGGATTTAAATTCATTTTAGATGTCCCCAAATTTCTACCAAAAGTCATCATCCTTATTTTGATCAGCATTATGAAGTGGAGCAATAAGATAAACCTCTTCCTCCTCTTCTTTGGAATCTAAAAGAACCCCTTACAAGGCATATGTTTTAACACAAGAAACATCATCTTCACAAGGAGTCATCTCCTTCTCATCATTAAGATAATCTAAAATATCTATATCTTCCTCCCTTTTAGTGATGTAAATATTAGGCATCTCAAAAATAGGAAGTTTAGCCAAAGAAGATTCCCAAGTAGTAATATAATCCTCAACATTAAAAGGGCAATATTGATTAGTTAGAGGAGGTGGAAAGATGGGTTAAATAGCTTCTTGAGGAGGGGTGGGATTGAGTTGAGGGGTTTCAAGTTTCTCTCCCTTTACAACTTCTCCACCTAAACATGATTTTTTATTTTCTTCACAAACTGTTAACACTTCTCTCCATCTTGGGAAGGTAGGCTCAGAGATGTTTTCATGGCGCTAAGATGATAATGAAGGAGTGAATGATATGTTTAGGAAATTTGAAGTTTCCTTGGGCTTGACATCTTGATTGTAACTTGGAAAAGTAGGATTAGAGAGTTCATTTTATATTTCCATGATAGATTGACTTAAAATTTGATTGGCCAATTCAATCTCCTTTTCAAGTTGAGCCTAAAAAAATAGGCTTCTTTTCTCACAATCTTATCCAAATACATCAACCTGATCAAACATGATGTCCTCATTCCTTTGGTTGTTCTATTGGATAAAATTCCAAGAATGGAAACTTTGGGGATTACATGAAGGACTTGGGGCATTTGGGCACATGTTTGGATTAGCATATTGAGTGGGCTAGGTTGAAACACTCAAAATTTGATGTGGGCTATATTGGGGCTGCTAAGATTGAGTTGGTTCATGAGCTCTCAACCTCTCCTCTAGATGGAAAATTAAGCCACAAAAATCAAACATCTAATTATTGAAGCCTTTCCAATTATTTCTCTCTATAGGAATCCATTCCTTCTTGACTTGATCCAAATAATACCTTACACCCATGATACAAACACTAGGGATAAATTGACCACAATCGTATCTAGTATTAAGGTCTAACATGTAGTCTTGGTAACTAATGAGTGTATTTTTTAAACTTGAAATGGGATGAATTGGAGAGGAACTAGGTGGACTAGATGAAGTAGAAGCTTGATAGGGATGACTATAGGCAACATAAGATTGATATGGATCATGAAAATTTTGGACAAGGACCTGTTCATATTGAGGGGGAATAGGCAAAGTAAGACATATCTCCTCAATTTGTGTTAGGATAAACTCAACATTAAAATAATACATGAAACTTGTAAGAAGTGTGTATAATAATAAAATAACTTCAATAAAAATACCTGGACTACTTAACCAATTTATTTATACTTGTAGTCACCATTGGTGCTTAGTGGAATTGCCTCCAAAGGTTGGTATCTTGAGGAGATCAGTAAAACTCCTTAATCTCTTGGAATAAGAGTCCTACTAAGCATGCCAGAAACTATTATCACTTATACTTGCACCCAATGAGGAGATGACAAGTCACTCCTTGTTTAAGTGGTACAATGGAACCACCTCAGGGTTATGTGTGTCCCTAAATTTAGGTGGATCTCTAGGTGAGGGACTAGTTCCCCTTGATGCATCACTATAGCCCAAGCCTACTAATAAAAATTAGGGGGATGAAAAGGTATAATAATAGATGAAATAAAATCTAATATATTGGAGGTGATAAACCAAATATATTCTATACTCACACCCTTTAACATGCACTTATAACCAAGAAGAAGTCTGCATATACACTTCATCCAATGACAATCTTCTCTCTCACATCTATGTTTCAAGCATGGGGTCTTGGAGATATCTTAGCCTAGGAGGACTTATAAAATAGGAATTATAATACACAATATTAAATATAATACTCACTACACTTGAAATATTAACAATAGACACTTCTTTTTGACTTGTAAAAGAGAGATTACAAAACAGAAGGTATTAGGAAGAGTAACATGTGAAGGGAAATAAAGATACACTTTTAAAAGAACAAAAACCATTGTGTACACTTAGTGAAATATTTAATGAGGTAAAAAAATCTATTTTTATTATCTCAAGGCAAAAATTTGGTAGGGATTCACCATACCAAGGTGGAGAGATATCTTTACAATGCCAAAAAGCCTAGTTTATATAGAGAATATGAGAGGAGAGAGAGAAAGGGAAGCTCAAGAGTCATTAGAAACTTTTACCACTAAGAATATTAGTTATTTTTTCATGTGAGAGAGATATGGGGTGAGCCATGTAATTTCAAGAGCTATAGGTGTCATTTCAAATCATCCAACTCTTGCAAAGTGGTTGAAAAACTCCTTTCCTTATGTAGGAAACTGACCTTCATGATTTTCCTTCCAAATTTTTCTCATCACTACATAAGACAAGGTCTGATGATGTATATAAGTGGGAGGAGTTACAAAAAATCCTTCACATGCATTGGAGTGGCCTATGATCATTCCTTTTCTTTTGGCCATGCATAATCATCTCAAACATTCCCAAAATGACTTCTTTCCATGCACTTCTCACACTTAGCAACTAAAATCTTCCCAATTTTGAAATATAATTCATGAAAAATGAGGAATGACACGTTTAAAGGGTATTCATATCATCAATTTCATCAAATAAGCCTTAAAAGGCTTTCTAATTAGAGTTTCACCACTTTCTCCTAAGTATTCACTATCTGCCCACTAGGCTGGATGAAATAAAAGATATGGTAAATAGAATTAGAGATATTTTATACTTCATCAAATGACGATGAGGAATTAGACTATCCTACACTACCTCCCAAAAGTGATTTGGTATTTTAAAAGTCTTCTCACACCTAAAAAACACACAAAAATGTCAAAAAGAGCTATGTTGTACCCCATATGTATAGGTGTAGTTCAAAAAATTATATTGGTTCAGGTCTTTAGGGAGTCCTCTACATCTCCAAGCTAGTTTCATGGCATTTACATTGCATTTGGATGGTCCAATTTAGCTATTTTCCCAATCGGATCTATATGGAGGGTTTGCAAGGGTTTATTGTCATTTTTGGTCTTAACATTTTTTCATAAATAAAAAACATTGTATTTATCTCAAAATTACACTAAGGTATTGTTAAGGACACTCTCTAACTTATCCAATCACCTCAAGGTCCCATGCAAAGTATCAGGGGAGATGTGAGTGTCCAAAGTTGGCCATTCAAGTCATTTTTAGCATTCTATAGGCCTTTGTGTATGTTTAAGCCAAGAAATGGATTTTTTGTGATATTTTCTATGGTATTAAGGATTATAATTCTCTAAAATACTTAAAAAAACATACCCAAATTCATTGGAGTGTTTGTTTCATGCTATAAGTGCAACTAACCTACTAATCTGCCCTACGCCTAAAACTTGTTCCATAAGTCTATCTACAACCTAGGCTCAACATGGCTCTCTAATGGATTCCCATAAATTATGATTCCTTCAAATCCTTTATTTACATCCCATATATATGAATGATCAAGCTCTAATTCTCCACCAATGCCATGGATGAAAATGCCCTCTTAACCTAGCAATAGGCTTTACTATCCCTCATGGTGTTGGCTATAACCTTTGTTGCATAGGATACCTTGTTTACTTTCAGACCTTATATCAAGGTTTAACATGTATTATTTATTTCATATATTTATCAATACCTTTGAGATTTTCTATGCCTTCTGGTTATTCTGCTTAGCCATTTCCAAGAATTGTAGGGTTTCTTATACCTAAAAGTGCCTTGTCTTTGAGATAAAATAGGGGCATATTCTCCCATTGGTTCCTCAAAACAAAACATTTGATATTATTCCATTGGTTATGAGGGTACTCTATACCAATTTTTTTCTTCCAACTCCAATTATAAGACAACTAACTCTCTCCATTTCTAAAGCAAACTTTTAAGAAGATAGTCTGTGTAGGGGTATGAGTGTTGGCTGAGTTTTACACTTAGAAATATGTCTGTAGGTGCTCATACTTATTTTAGGTTCATACATGGTGTCTTAAAATCCTAATATATCTATATAAAGTCTTTTGGTGTTTTTTATAACCCTTGGAAATATCTTCATACCATACCTTAACCTTCTAAATTATATCTTGCTGATTGGGACAACTTTGTACCCTACCTATAGATTAACATGGCTCTATGAGACCTTGATGTGGTGTTTAAATGATATTTTGAATCCTTTATAAGTTAATACCACTTGTGAGCTAATTTTTCTTTGTTTTGGGATCTTAAGACATTGTTTGAACATCAGGAAATAAGATTACTGCCCCAAGTTAAGTGTTCTGCTTATAAGCTTGCTATAGATGCTTTCCACTTTCTTTAAGTCACAAAATGATGAGTTTAATTCTCCCTGAGTCTTATCAAATATTTAAGGTTATTTATTAAATTTTATACTCAAATTGGCTATGTCAAATAATCTCTAAACACACCAATTTTAAATCTTGCTTTCCTGACTGAAACTCTTTTACTTCTGCCTATAGGTCATCACAGGGGTCTTTGAGAAGTCTGTGAGAATTGGATTACCTTGTTTATAGATCAAGAAGTTTGTAACATTCCATTCCCATTTTAAGTGATCACACCTCACCACATAATTTTTAATCTACCATTTCTTTATTTCAATGTAACTACCAAACATGAGTCCTATATTGCCCCTGCCTCTAGCTTATTTTCACTTCTTCCAGACATGAAACAAGGTTCAAACACATCTTAAGAACTGATTAGGGATACTTGAGGCACAAATAAATTCATTTGAATCACCTCTAGTGTATTCCAACTTCAATAAGGGATACATCTTGTTCACTATCTATCCATACTCCTCTATTTTAGCTATAGGTGGTGATTTTGACCTATGTATGGACAGAGGATGGGTGATAGAAGTACATGGTCACCTTCCATGCTTATTTTATTTATTTCTTGTCTTAATTATATTAATTTAACCCTCAATATATATTTATTATAGGTCTTAGAACCTTTTAATTTAACTTTAGGTTTTAGGTATCTCTAAGGCTTAGAAGCCTGTAAATAACACTAGACAAATTTAGTGTGTTTGTAAGAACTTTTAGGCATCTAAATGATTGCCTTCCCTTTACCATTTTGACCCCAAAATTGGCATAGGTGTTTTGTTTTTCTATGCTTAATAATCCAAACAAATAAGAGTGTTATAATATCCTTTGGTTATGCTATATGTTATTCCCAAGAAGCCCAAGGACCTCTATTTTAGCTTTTTAGAGATAAAGGCCTTGAACATACAATCTTCAATTTTCATCTCTTTGTTTGGAAAATTGCCTCTAAAATAATATTTCCATGTTCCTTATACTATATCAAGGCAATGGATTTTATTAAAATGTTCCAAAATATTCTTGTGACTATTACAAACTCCTGTCAAGATCACCTGAAGGCACATATTTGACTGTATAGACTGATAGTGATAAGAAACCTTGACATTTTAGCATTGTTTTAACATTTCAATGGTTCAAGTACTTATTATAACACCTAAAAACACATATTTATTCCTTTAAACACCTAAAACAATGTCCCCTACCTCCATACAACATGAGAAATATTTTTTATGGCACCTAAGATAGCTATAGATGCAAAAGAATAGTTTGCAAGCAAGTATATGCCTACAAGAGGCTTATTAAGATAATGAGACTAAAAAATAATAATAACCATGTAAAACCAATGGAGAGGAATTTGAAAACATAAAAACTATTAAATCAAATCAAATTCTTCTGAAACAAGTACAAACAGTGACCCCACTTGTATGAGAATGCATAAAAAGCTACCTGAGGTCTAAGTGATTGTTCATAAATGAGAAGATTAAAAAATTAAACTTATTTATATGAATATGAGTTAAAATTATATAACTATAATTACATAAAATAATTCTTCTCAACTCTAGCTTTACGACCCACACCAAACATTTGAAACTAACCCTTCTTGGTTTACAAAGAGAAAAAGGAATAAACAAAAGTTACAACTAAACTTGTTGGCATTTTCTTAGCATACCAAGAATGTAAATGAATGTAGGTAGGTGAAGAGGCACATAAATAATGTTTACATCAGAATATGAGCTCACCAAGTCCATATAAGTGCCCATAAGTGCATAAAAACAAGGAGAAACTACCCCTTTCTGCAGATAACTACCTCTTGGCCTAACTTCTAATTATTCCTAATAGATCCTGACCTTTTCCACATTGAAATATCTCTTGGTGACAATTTTTCCTCCTTAAAAGTCTGTAAATGTCATTTATTATGTTAAAAATGTGACCAAATGCCACTTTTTACATATAAAGCATGGTGAAGGACAAATATATGACTTAGAAACACCTTAGGACACCTAAATGACCATATTATAGTATTTATAACACAATTTGAACCTTTGACCAAGCGTGACTAGTGTTAACTTTATTTGACTAGATTAGTACAAGGAGAATGGGCTTAGACCAAGGCTAGAGGAGGGATAAGTAAGATGTATAGAACAATACTAGACCCCATAAGATATGTATAAACTTATAAATGTTTATCAATATAAGGGTTGACATAATTTAACTAAAGTCAAATTTGGTCATTAGTTACTAGGTCACCCTAGACTATAGCCTCACCTGTGCCTTGTCTTGCAAGTGGTGCCTTTATTTATTGTGTGGTTGGGGTGGTCATTACTACTACTTCAACTATAGTGCCTACTATGGGGATGCATCCACATACATCTCTTCTTCTCCTAATATCACCTATTTCCATGCTTGTCCAATCCATGGTCTATCCACATGCATCTCCATTGGTACTCCTCTTCCTCACCCCCTCAAATCTCTGACATGCCATTCCTAATAAGCAAACACTACTATAAGATTCACTAGTTGTGGTACTCTAAACTACATAGAAAGTGTGCCATTAGATATAATTTTTCCCATGAGGTGTAGTGGTCCATGATACATGCGTATGGTAACCTTATCATAATGGTTGACCAACTAGGCCATATAGTAACATTGTGCATGTAGGAATACCAAATAATCTACCCTTATGTGATAGTCTACAACACTATCACATGGGGCATAAATTGAGCCACATGGTCCTTCCTCTATCTCACAACTTAAGTTAACTTGTCAATGACCATATGGGATAACCCAATTGGATGATAAATGGGGAACCTCTCATATATCTAGGTACTCAATAAAACCATAGGCCCCATGGCCTTCTACCATCTGGATAACATCCCATACATATCATTCATGATCTAGACCTAGATGACATCCCCAAAGTCATAGTGTGCTCTATTATCTAAGATGGACTGACATAAGTCTATCACATATAGTGGTACCTTATTGTTTGATTTGTGACATACAACTTGTGTAATCACAAGTCTAAACATAAACTTCAAGATGTTCAAAATATCTACAATATATACATCAAATAAACTCACCCTCAATCTAGGGTATATCCTATATGAGCATGTTTCCCATCAGGCTAGTGCTCACCTCTCCTCTAGATCATATGATGTCTTAATGATCGTCTGTGTCCCTCCTATCGGTAGTCCTAACTAAGTCTGGACATCCTCTAGTGTGACACCCACCTCAATAGTATCCCCATCTACCACCCATAAAATAGTTTTGGTAAACCATTCTCATGTTCCAAGGAACATGAAAATGAGATCAACACTAAGTGTGATCCACTTCATCTCCATGATTACTTAAAAGTCTAGTGTGACTAGTCATGTTTTGTCTATATTAGTCAATCAATCTAGCAGGCCTAAAAGCCATGATGCATCTATTAGGATCTAATACCTATGGCATATATATAAAATATTAAACAACAAAGGATGTATTAGATCTCTATGTCATAAATAATCTCCATACATTCTTAAAATTTCATAAATTAGCCACTTAAATTATCTTGTTTGATATAGTTTCTCAAATTTCTACAAAATTGGCTTATTTTAATACTAAATTGGCCCTATATTTTATTTATGATACTAAATAAGCCCCTTCCTTTTCTAATTAGATTGACCACTTCAATACTAGATCAACCATCTTCTTGCCTTAAAATACTATATCATCCCTATTATACACAATAAACCTTGTTATGTGATACTACATCAACCCTATCTAATAAACTAAGTCAACCCTATTATACACAGTCAACTTTGTCCTCTCTACCAACTAAGTCAGCCTCTTGTTATGTAATCAGACATCCATTCTAGCTCACCTTACAAACTAAGTCAACCAGGTCTATTCTATTGATCTAACTTATTCTTACCCAATACCCCATTTTACCCTTAGTTTACTAAAAAAATTACTAGGGTTTATTCCAATGCCTATATTTTTCCTACCAATCAATTTTCCATTTTTTAGCTTACTTTAAAATAAAAATATTCCAAGATTTGAAATCCAATTGCTTACCTATGTTGCACTCACTGCACCCACTATGCATCCTCATCATCTTAGTCATCATCTCCTCACCATGATGGCTTTCTAGTCTCTAATTAGGTCTCTCAGAGCTCTATTTTCTTAAAATAGTAAAAATAGCAAATGAATTCTTTTTCACCTTATTTATATTTCCTATTAAAAAAATATTTACCTTTCAAATATTTATCACCATATTTTATATTTTGATCATATCTTTGATTCTAATAATTCTTTTTTCGAACTATAAAAGGTTCTAGAATCTTGACATCATAGAGAATATTTTCACCTTTTATGTGTATATGTTGTAATTGTTTTTGATTTTTTGCTAATTTTTACAGTTTCACCTAATGTTCCCTACATTACACACCTTCATACTCTTTTCATCTCCTTCTTTATCTACATCACTAAGGTAAGCAAAATTATGCGTTCAAATTATATCCTTTCATTTATCTTCTTTCTTCCTTACTACAATTTATTTAGCTTCATCATTGTGTGTTGATATGTTCTTTTCGTAAAGCAGCATCCCATGTTGCACCTAAGTGACATTTGATGAGCTTCGAATGGGGTATATGTATACACATAATAGTTTTAGACTTTATCAATTAATGAATCTTTTTCCCTTGTAAGAAGCTATCAAGTCTCAATCTATTTGAGTGCATGCCTTAAAGGGTACACCGGGAAAGGGGTGGGTAGACCATTATTGATTTACAGGATTGTTGTCTCTTTAATACCACTTAATATCTAGACAACCATCTCTTAAAAAAATTCATCTAAGCTTTTCCTCTTCTTTTGCACCCTCCTCTAGTCATTTTCCACCTTCACTAATTGATATATTATAATACAATTTTATCCCCATCGACCCTATAATCTATTTGATAAAACTCATTTAGGGTATAGGTCAGCCCTTGGTCAACCTAGAACAAAACCTAATTTATTTTTGTCAATAACGATATAGAGTTAAATTGGGCTGAACCTATTGGCAAAACTTTTAGAAAGGATTAGGGTTAGATTCAACTATATAAACACACTCATTTCATCATTTCTAAGGAAGATAAGAGAAGAAGAAGAAGAAGATATATATATATATATATATATATATATATATATATATATATGTTTATCCACCATTATACTTGAGGAACATAGCTTAGGGTTTTAAGACTTTCTTTGGAGATATGAATCTTTTCTTGTGGAGAAGTCTATGGTTGCATAGATAGGTTCTGTAGTGTGTATGTATATATATATATGTTTATCCACCATTATACTTGAGGAACATAGCTTAGGGTTTTAAGACTTTCTTTGGAGATATGAATCTTTTCTTGTGGAGAAGTCTTTTGGTTGCATAGATAGGTTGTGTAGTCTAGAGGTGATTTATCCTTGTCATCCTTACATACCATAACAATCTCTTATGAATCACCTTGGCCAAGGGAGAGATTGAGGCTAGATAGGTTCATCTTCAAAGGTAATTATTCCTAAATTTGTTCCTCATTTGTAAAAGTATATATATTTGCATTTGTACTTCTCTCCCATGAATTAGGATTTTATATACATTGACATGAGTATGTATTCTATGCATGTTTAATTTTAAATTTTATTACCCCTACTTTGTGCTACAAGCTTTGGTGAGCATTAGATTATAATTTACTTTGCTATTGTCATTTACTAATATGAAAACATAGGTACCAGTTAGGGTTATTGCATAGTTTTTCTTGACTGGAGGCTTTGGAACCCTCCCTAGTGATATTATTGAGGTAATACATCCCTTGGCAAGGTCTAGTGGATCCATCTTGTTCATGACCCTGAATATATAATATATCAATAATAAGAAGTGTAAGTAGGATTTATCTTCTTTGAGATATGATTGAATTATAGATTAGTTGCATTTCTCTTTATATATAATTAACACACAACCTTGAGAGGATGTTATTTTTTAAGTTGTTACATGCCAAAAACATGTGAAAAAATGATTACCACCTCTAGAGATGTTTAGAGATCAAGGGATACATAAATCTTGATTGAATAAGTATCCTATACCAACCATAAATAAAGGATTAATGTGTGAAGCTATGTAGATTAAGAAGACAATCCTATAGTAAGAGACTCCTAAAGATGATGTTATGCCTACTAACGTGCATATATATGGATAGATCATACACATTTTATGACAATATGGTGTTTTCACTACCTTAACAGACCTTATGAAGTTACTTAGTAGACTGTGTAATAAAGACATTTCACATACATTAGCAACTTACTCCAAAACCTATTGGAATATGCATAGAAAGGCTAACAATGGGATGATAAAATGACTAGTTATGTTAAGACTTAAAAAACTTGGGATGTTGATCTAGAATGGATATTGAGTTAGCAATATATGAAATAACCAATGCAATATTAAATTTTGGAATTACCATCAACATGATCCTAAGATCAATGTGGGTTATTATTATGAAACATACACTAATTTATAGTCTTATCACTCTTAACCTTGAATAGTATGGATGAGTTAAACCTATCAATCAACTAGAGATCATGTAAATCAAAGTCATATAGTTGAGTCTCTTTGGCAACTTTGAAATCATAGATATGAAGGCCAACAAGACTCACTACCCTGTATTAATTGGTAATAAGTGGGCATATGATGGTCAGATGACCATCAACACAATCATGAATCAACTAGAAGCTCATCAAGGAGACAAAATGATAATAATTCCATTAAATAAATGTGAGCAAAAACCCTATTACATCCCCAAAGAGATAGATTGTCCCTATGTTTATAGGGAAAGTAGAAGGATGAAAGTGAAAAAAGAACATAAACAACCAAATTTGTGAGTTCTTACATATAATTTCCTCTATGAAAACACTGATCCAAAAATTTAATCTCTCTGTAAGGACCAATTACTATAAGAAACTATCCAAAATCATATATAAGTCATGAAATTAGAACTAGAGGAGGTGTGAACTATGTCTATTTGGTCACCAACTTAGTCTGACATAGACTTTGTATACCAAATTGCTCGTATAAATAAATATTACATAGATCTGAATCCAAAACTACATCTTATCATGAGATAAAACTTCTTAAGTTAATGGAAATCTAAATACACACATTCTCAATTGGGTTAAGGGAGATCGTGAGATACATCCTCTACAAATTGTCTTTGCAATGGAGTTCCAAATAGCTCAATATTTTTCCACTAAGGAGATTGACCAATTTTTTTATTTAATTCCAAAAACATGTACTAGATATTAACTAGAGAGTGAGTGATCTCAATCATGAACTAAAGCGGATTGCTGTGAACTAGTGGTCAGTCCACTATGATGAGTAGATGAATTGGGGTCTATCATGTGAAATATTTTTTGCAATATTCTAGTTACTAGAGGTCATGAAAAAATACTGTCTAAGGTTTAAAGAAGGAGACTATCTATAACTTCATTTCTATTAGTGCATTCAAGCTTAGAGGTTAGAAGATGTGGATCCAAATTATTGGTACATGTTTTTAAATTTACACTAGATGCTATTCCAATTGCCTTGTATATACATTAGGTACATAGGTAAGGGATGAAGCATTAGACATAGGTGAAAAGTGACTTCATTGAATCATTAATTTTTGAACATGATAACCCTTTGACACATAAGGTATTACAAAAATTAAATATTTTTCTATGTTAGGGATGAAATGATAACTTAGATGTTGTAGCTGAGTCATCTTTGTAATAAAGCATAACCTACAAATTGAATGAGGCCGTGCAAATTGATAAAGTAGAAATAGGGAAAGAGCCAATCTTCATTCAGCCTTTCCATAGGATACAAGATCAGGATGATGAAACATCTAATTAGGGAAATGAGGATAACATGGATTTAACTGATCTATTTGAACTAGAACATGAGTTTGAACCACTCCTAGATCTAGTAGAAGATTAGATAGAAGAGGAAAGACTATGATATAACAATATTCTAGAGAGATAATACTAGAGGAAACTATGTGACTCTATCCTATAGGGAGAACATAACATATATCAATAAACTTTAAAAAAACATGTGGGGAACATTAAAATGAAGGCCATTCAAATCTAGCACATATTAGAAATTATTTGTCTCAATAAGATAGCAAAAGTCATGCAAATCTTAAGGGATTACCTGGATGTATTCCATACAAAATTCATAGAGGTTAAGGGTGTGGATCCATCTTTAGGTGACATGCATATTAAAATGAAGGAATGTACACATCTAATTAATAAAAGATGCTTTCAATTGAATACATACATGAAGATTAAAGTGAGAGCTAAGTTGGACTGCATGTTAAAAGCTAGTATTATCTTTTCTATAGAGAAAGATGATTGGGTAAATCCCATAGTCATGCAACCTAAGAAGATTGGTGAGATTCTAATATTTGGAGACTACCATATGTTTAATGATGCCCATGTCAATGATCCATTTACTATTCTATTTAGAGATAAAATTTTAGAGGTGGTCATAAGATGAAGTGTATTCTTTCATAGATAGTTTTAGTGGATATCATCAGATCTTGATCATAAAGGAAGATAGAGACAAGACTAATTTCACAACTAAAAGGGACTCCTAAAAATACAAGTGATGCCATTTTCTCTAGATTTGTAGTCATTGAATTTAAAGATTTTATTGATGACTTTTGGGGGTCTATTTGGATGACTAGGTAGTATTTTATTTGTTTAGAAATCATTTTTCTAAACTTAGATTGATGCTAGAGAGATGTAGAACACTATAGATAATGCTCAATCTATGTAAATGTTTGGTTTTTACACCCTTTGTGTTTTTTTAGGTCATGTAGTTTGCAGTAAGGGTATCTTGGTAGATCAAGATAAGATCACAATAAGTATGGGAATGCCACCACCTACAATTTTGATAGAGGTGTCATATTTTCTTAGACATATAGGATACTAAAGGAAGTTTATTAAGGGGTATGAAACTATATCTACCCATTTAGATAATTTTTTATGGAAAGGAACATAGTTCATATGGATAGAGGAATGCCAAGTGGTATTTATTGATTTAAAATAGATACTAATGACTAGACCAATTTTAATCTTCCTATATTGGAATAAATGATTTCATGTACATTTAGATGCATTAAAAATTATAGTCAAAGTAGTATTAGTGCAACTAGGAGAGGGGGTTGGACCACCCTATCCATTACAAAAGAAAGAAATTGTCTTATATAGAGAAAAAATACATAAAAACCAACTAAGTGGCCTTAGTAATGGTATTCACACTTCAAAAATTATAGAACTACCTATTGGCCACAACATTTGAGCTATTAACCAATCACCAGACAATGTGATACCTGGTTAATAATCCCCTATTGGGTGGATGTATTTCATAGTGTTTGCTGCTATTATAAGAACTCCAATTCTAGATAAATTTTATGCTAGGCCAAAAAAATGTTGGTCTATATCATTTTATCAGGCTGAATAATGGTGAATAGACAAAGGATATCCTAGATGAATATCTTGATGCACATTTGTTTTGTGTGTCTATGATTCTAGAATAATTGCAAGAAATCATATAGTTCCTTAAACAGGGGACATTATTAGATCACTACATAGAAAAGGATAAGAATCAGGTCATTACCAAGGTCCTTTAATATATTATTCTTTATTTATTCCTTTATTATCTAGGTTTTGACTCTTCAAGTCACCTTGATCTCCCATTGAAAAATCTGAGCTCTTTGCACCAAATCAACATGCATAGGGATTTTTAGGAGCAATTTTATAGGGCCAAATCATGATCATTTCTCTCCAAGACTTTCATGGTGATATCCATATGTGGGAAGAGTGAAAATATGAATAAAATCATAATAAATACCTCTCCCAAGTATAAAATTCATAGAGGTAAAAATTGGCTTCTACGCTGATTTTTACTTGGACATTTTTTATGTTTCTAGTTGCCAAATCAACCTGTGAAACACTTTTACAACCCATTTTATAGGACCAAATGAATTTAAATAACCTTAAAATTTCTCATTATTATAGGCAAATGTGGAAAGAATGTGCCTATCCACTCCAAGGTAGCTGTATTTCTAGTCAACTTACATACGTAGGTGTTTGTTTTTATCATTGGAGAAATATATCATTAGCTCATCGAGCATCCAATCCTTTTCCAAATTTGGTTGGATGAAATAAAATATGAAAATCATTATAATTTGAGAATAAAGGGAAACTATTTAGTAGAACCAGTTAATGGCTTTATTTAGATAGCTTTCTGATTGGTTAATTTAGGGTAGTTTAGATATTTTCTTTTCCCTAAGTGCTTGCACACACATTGTAATTAGTTTTAGTTGTTTTATATTAATCTAAGTGCTTGTGACATAATTTTTGATATTTAATTTTATTGTTTTTTTGAGGTGTGCTTTTAGTTTTAAAAGATTGGTTTAGATGCAAGGCCAAGTAGGTTACAACTGTCTTGCATTTTTAAAATGTGAGAAGTTTTAGATGCTTCTATGAATCCATGCCTAATGGATTGATTAAGGCTACCAAATATATATTTAGTAGAAAAATATACCACAAAGGTATCCATAATTTTTAATCTTCAAGTCACCTTGATCTCATGCATAAAAAGTTGATTTCTCATCACCAAATCAACCTACATAGTGTTTTTTGAGAGTAAATTTGTAGGGTTAAATCATGATCATTTCTCTCCAAAACATGCATGATGATAGCCACATGTGGTAAGATTAAAAATATAGAGATAATTATAGTAAATATATTCCCAAAGTGTAAAATTATAAGAGGTAAAAATTTATTTCTACGTTATTTTTTACTTGGCATTTTCTGTGTTTCTAGTTGCTAAATCTGCCTATGCAACACTTTTACATCCCATTTTCATAGGACCAAATGAAGTCCAATCACAATAAAATTTATCATTATGGTATAAAAACGTGGAAATACTGTGTAGGTAAATAAATTCATATAAAATTCACTCCCATGTGTGAAATATATAGGGTTAACAATTAGTTTCTGAGCTAATTTGTTCTTAGTCAAATTTTTGTGCTTCTAGTTTTTAGATCTAGCTAGTGTGCATGTTGAAAGCTCATTTTTGTAGGGGTAAAGTAGGTCAAATATTTTTAAAATTACTCAAAGTTATATACAAATTTCATTAGAGTGTAATGTGAAAGATAGTGCATATATATTCAATATCATGTGTGAACTATCCAGCCATCAATTTTTTTTTTTGTGTTGTTCTTTTACTTCAGTTTTTTCATCTTCCAATTGATAAATCTACTTAATGAGAACTTTAATAGCCCATTTATTTAGTACCAAATGAATTCCAAATTTATTGCATACCTATATTACTTACTAATCTTATAGACCAACAATTATGATTAGGGATGATAATCAAAGGTGTTGAATGAGGTAGTACAAATCATCTAGGCCTTATGAAGCAATATCTAGTTATCCTAGAGGAGAGAATAAATACTTTAAGATGAAATATAGGTAATGAGAGTATCAATGGATGTACACTTTAAATGATGTGGTGAAGATTTCATAAGGATTGAGTAAGTCAATATTGAGTGTTTGCAATTAGGTACTCCCTTAAGACTTGGAATAGGTTCCCCATGTGTAAAGGATGGAAACCTAAAAAAATATTGCACCCTAAATAAGGATTCCTAAGTAATCACATTGAAGCATGAGATACTTATTTTTTGACTTACCCAATATGCAATAAATATGTAACTTATGTTAGTGATGATTAAGATTAAATGTACCCCCTAGGTATGAGAATCCTATGATGAATATAATTGGGGATTTATTACAATGCACATTAGCTTCCCCTTTGATCTTAATCCACAAAGTGAATTGGTTCATATATTGAGTGAACCATCAATATCATATGGCCACGAATGAGAATTCACAAGGAAAACAATCACAAGGAATAAGATGATACCCCATTTATCAATGTCATGTTAGAACCAACAAAGTTTTTTAACATTGATTAACTTCATGTCTATTTTCATTTATTTAGTCATTATTCCAAGACTAGATATGCATGAGCCACTACATGCACACAAGGTTAGAAAGGTGATCTAAATCACAAAGGAATGGCTAACCAAAGATGTTGATTATATATAGGTGTTAATTGACTGACAAATTAGCTAGGATCATTCTGATGTCTTAATAACTACTCAACAACATGAGGCTAGGCCCCTAATTTAATAACATCTTAGAAGTTGTCAAATTTAATTTACCTAGGTTTGGGAGACCTTACAACCATTATGTTATAAGGTGTTTGGTGAAATCATGTAAGAAGGATTCCTTGTCCATTTGATGATAAAATTTGTTTTGGGTAATAATATGTGCTCACATATTAATATCTAATTGGGTGATTTAAGTGGGGAATTTATTTAGATAATCACCATGCCAAATGTATAAGTATCTTTGGTGATGTTTGGAGAGCCATTAAATCATAAAAATCATTCTCATGACACCAAAAATAAAGTTTGTTGTAGCTCCAAGATAGAAACATCTAAACATAACATTGTGCTAAAGGACCAAATGTAGATTTTAGTGTGGGGTAGAATATGGTATTGAGAAGAGGAGAAAAAATACATCTAAAAAATGTCTATAATGAAAGTAAACATGAATAAATTTTGGGAAGCACATAGAAGTAAAAATAACATGCATAAGGAGTTCCCATGTTGACTAAGTCAAAGACTAAATAAGAAAGGATAAGAGTCACACTAGTACATAAAGAATAAGGTATGTATAGCTATCCATCTTGATGGAGAAAATAATGATGATGATTGATATAACATACACAAGGATTGACATGATATAAGGCCTAATATAGATTTATTGATGTTATAGATAAATAGCAATGGAAGTGACTCACCTGGGGAAGGACTAACATCAAAAATATTGAGGCATGTGAAAGATCTTCTGCCTATTAAACTATAAAATCTAAAGCATTAATTGGATAGGCTATCATATGAATTAATAAGAAATGGGAGACAATTTCAATAGGTTCTAACCTATCTATTGGATTATACAATCACTCTTTTTGCACCTATATATGTATGAAAGGATGACCCACATTAAAATTTGCCAAATTAAGAACATAAGTGAAATAAATTGCTAAGAACTTAAAGAGGTAGCCTTGAGATGCTTTCTACTAGAGAGATAGCAAAAGAATATAAAGACATATGAGGAAAGAGGAAATCAAACTAAGAGGGTCGAAGCCTTAGAGGTTAAAAAGGATGAACTAGAGCTAAGAATCTCAAAACATGATATTGACATGTGGATATAGTTTGGTTGATTTCAAGGAGGCTATAAAATATAAGATCCATTTTTATTGGAATACCATAGGTAAAATAGAGACCTACAAGTAATAAAATGAGGAAAAATTATGTTATTGATTGAATGAAGAGTGAATCAAAAGATGGATCAGGAAGGAGTCATGGGCCTCTATCATACATTGATTGGTAGATGCCTAAGAGTGCCATAAAAGATGTAGATGTCTTAATAGGATACTATACATGAAGATGGTATGAAGTAGTAGAGATGATAGATTAAATTTGGTGAGCTTGGATATATGATGAGAGATGGTCACAACATGAACTAAGGATGTGCACAATGGTGTTGTGTAATTGGAGGAATTATAAAATTTAAGGAGAGAATCAAATGGTGAATCAAGGAAAGAAGACTAGAAGGCTCTATGGTACCAGTCCAAGTATCATTTAGTTAGGCTCTCTAAGAGATGTGAGGAAGTCCTTAGGGGTTGGCACTAGATGAGATGAAATAGGAGTCTACCCCATAGGTTTCCTCATTCTTTGAGGAAACCCAAGTAGTGAACTATGAAGGATGTGAACCTATTTAACTACATGTAAAAGAGTTTCCCTCTAAAAATATATTTGGTTGAATACTTGTTGTTGGGTGCATATTTTGTCACCAGCTAACTAAGGGAAAAATAGGTGTTTCAACCACAACATAGGGAGATTTATCAGCCAAATGTGCAGGTCAACCACATCAAAAGGGGACAAATCTCTCCTCTCATCAAAGGGAGGTTCCCTATAACTATGATATATTAATATACTATAAATATAAGCTAAAAATAACACTCAGGGTAGGATAACACCATCTATATCTCTTTTTTAGAGATGATGTTCATAGACATAGGATAATTCTTGGGTGATTGCTGGAGGTATTTCTCTTCTTTCATAAGTAATACTCAGTCAAAAACCAAATTCCTTCCTAAGTAGTAAAAGTAACCGAATGTAGTAACACAACAAGATCAAGTGTAGCACAAAGTCTCCACCTCAACTACCAAAGAGTGAAATATATGAAGGATAATGGGGGCAAAAAGTCATCCCAAGATCCTTTACAAAAATATAAAAAATAACACACTAAAGACCATTGTGGCAGCACAAAGTCTCTCCACAGTCAGCTTCAGGACAACTTCCTAATTACTTCCACTAGTTTTGCTTATTAAATTAAATGGACAAGAATGCTTCGAGGAAACATACATAAGAACAATTTATTAAATAACATAAGCTATTCCAACATAAAGTTTGAAAGGTCACTTGTTTTCTCATTCAAATAACAAAATATGATTAATAGTCTGAGCTCAAAGTCTCAAGAATGCCTTTTAATTTGGGCAAAGTTTCACTTTTGATAATAGAGAGATCTCCCTTATAAAATGGGAGATTACAATAAATAGCATTCCAAGAAAGACTTGGGCACTTGTTTTCATGAAAATGGCCCATACTGAATTAAATTCCTTAAATATCTGTGAAAGGGCCATGCTAGAACAAGTCATCAGTCTTGACTTTGGCATTCTGAATCATCTCGAATGTCTCCTCCTAAGCATGGGTTGTCTAGTCTTCTTTATGATGCTTACATGGCTGTCCATTCATCTTTACTTAATGCAAAAAAATAGGCCACATATTTGAATGCTCATGCTCTCTGATGTCCACCTGGTGGACTATTTCACCTACTAGAAATAACTCTCCTACAAATATTTTTGGATTTCCTATAGTTGTTCTCTCTTTCCTTGCCATGTTTTGTCCTTCCTTGGTGATCTGAGCTCTCAAGGACATCTTCTCGCTTTCAGCTAGCTTTTTTGGCTCCTTCTTTGGCCGGTCATTGAGTTTGTTCTCAGGTGTGCATCTTTGAAAATCAAGATATATTTCATTACCCTATATTTGACATCCACAGGGACATCACTGATCACTTAGTCACTTAAACCACTTTGAACCTTGAACCTTTGGAATGCATCAGTTCAATGATTCACTGGTTCAAAGTGGTTTAATGGTTGGTGGTTCAATGTTTCTTCCAAAGGGCCGCATTCACTTAGTCCTTTTTATGAGTTCAATGTATTTTTTGAACCAATCATTTAAACCATTTGCTTGGAATATTCTTCTAGAATATTCCACTTTGAACATCTTCTATAATCTTCCATTCAAACCTTTGAAACTCTTCGAAGCCTTCTTTTCTTTAATTCTATCAAAGTCATTAAACCCTTGAAATTTCCTAAGTGTTGGAACTTCTTTTTGAGAAAGCCTGCCTATTGAACCTGTGAGTTCTTTAGTTGAGAAGACTTGAATAATTGAAGAATTTAAATACTCAAAACATTTTTTGAGAAGGGAAGAGATCATTTTGGCCTTCAAGACCAAAATAGTCAATATGTTGTCCCCAAAAACAAGTGATGGATTTTGGGAACAACTGGCTCCTGTTGGGGAACTTCCATTGATTGCAAAAACAATTGAAGGGAGTAGAATCTAGAATCTCCAGTTCCTTCATGTATGCCATTGGGATATGGAGTCATGCTACCCAAAAAGAAAGAGACAAAAACAAAACAAAATAAACCAAACAAAACTAAACTAAAGATGATATAAATATGTACAACTGATGTCATTTGATACTTCAAGGATTAAAGTGCTTTAGATATTGCCCACTGTGAGGTAGTGAAAATGGCATTCTATCTTGATATATCAACAAAAAACCATTTTATCCCTAGAAGTGATGATTGGCAAATGGACCTCTCCACTAGAATTCAAATTTTCTGTGCATTCCTTTTGGTTCTCTCCTCTTGCCCCACAATAAGACTTGATTTCCATTCTAAAAATCATGAATCCTTGTTCTCTTATAGAAGAGTTTCTTTTCTTGATTTTGACGTGTAGTAGTATGGTCCATTACCATAATTCACTATTCTTCTAGTTCAATCCAACACATGATTTGATTGTCAGCATCAAACACCTGTCAATGATTGGCATTGTCAGGCACACTTGGTTGAAAGACTAGCTCAATAGTGTACTTCTACTCTTCAAAGTCTTTGTGAGGAACCAAGAGGGTCGTAGAGACAACCAATGAATCTGCATGACTATGAAGCTCTCTGGGCACTACAGATAAATTGAAAGCATCAAGACTTTTAATACAGTCCCATACCAGATTGTGGTAATGGAAATTTTTTTGTTCTTGGTTTGACATAGGTTCCTCACCTAAAAAAACATCAGTTTAACATCTCCTTTAGTGTGAAGGAGTTTGACACCTTTGTCTTGAGCAGCCTTCAACTAGAGTAATAGAGATTTGTACTTGATAGTGTTGTTGGTGTTCTTGAACTACAACATGTATGAAGAAGGAAAAATATCTCCTTGAGGAGATATTAAAACAATCTCAGCTCTATAACCAATAGAAGACCAGCTGCCATTAAATTCTAGAATCCATATGCCACCAAAAATTGCTCCTTTCTCAGATTTTCCTTTGTTTGGAGGGGAGGGTCCTTCTGCACCTACATTATGCTTTATTAATTCTTATGCTATCTCATCTGAACCAATTCTTGGATCACCACCTACAAGACTTTCATATGCTAAAACATGAACATCCTCTATGGTCAAGAAGTAATTACCCACCCTTGAAGACTCAAACAGAATTTGAGCTTCAAGGGTTTTCATTTGGTTGACAATGTACTTTGACTCCTTTTCAAGGAGCAACCTCTACATGATGCCTTTGATAGGGATCCTTGTCTCAGATAGGTCCATACTTATTTCTCCACCAACATCCTTGCAAAAATTTTGACCAAGAAGGATGCCATAGGAGGCTGGGACATCAACCACCAGGACTGTCATCTTAATTCTTTTTCCAGGAAAGGCCACAAATGCAAAGTAGGCATCTTTGATTTGTTCCAGCAAAGGGACTTTTTTGTTTTCCATGGAGAAGTATCTCCCAAATGTCTTGGTCAATGTGATACCAATAGATTCCACCACTTTGGCAGGCATGACATTATTAGATGCGCCTGAGTCGATGATGCAATTATTTAGCTGATGACTGTTTATCAATAGGGAGACATAAAATGGTTCTATCTTCTTGAGAGTAGTAGGAGGACTAATGGTAAGGTTATTCTATGTGGATGTGGGAGTCACCTTTAGAACAGCTAGTCCTATAGGGATAGTTTTATTCTTTACATATTGAACCAACTTATCTAACTGCTCAGGGTTGGATTACAGGAATTCAAATTTAGACATTTGAATTTTGGTTTTCTTGACATGGTCGATTATATCAAATGTCTAAAATGAATTAAGAACAAGGGAAGGCATTTCATCCTTTTGGTTTTTAGGAGGGGTGGTATTGGTCTATGAATTTGAAGTAGAAGATGAAGGAAAACTTGATGTACTTACCTTTTTAGCGATCAATGGGTCCTTTGATTGAAAAGGAAGAGTGGTTCCTTGCTTAGCAATTGAAGTTGATGGTTGAGCTCACTCCTCTATTTTTTCCTTATCAGCTTGCTGGGCTGACTAGATCTAGGACCAGGTGAATATAGTGTATGATCCATCAAATGATTCACCTTTACTTTTGGGTTCATCTTGGTAATTTAAGAAACTAATGTTGGAGTCACCAGTTGATTCATCTTGGTCTTCCACAAAGATATCAACACCATCTTCCTGGTTCAACTCAAATTGGAAAGAAAAATTTGATTTCATTTCAAGGTATCCAACTACTAAGTTGGTTAGAGCTACTTCAATAGCAAGTTTCTCCTGAGGGGGAGGAAGATGATTTGGCTACCTTTTATTCTTGGTAGATTTACCTTGGTATGATTGATTGGGGAATGTCCTCCTTGGTATATCTCAATATGAAGGAGAAGTAGACATCCCTTGCACCATTTGCTTTTTGAGAGCTAGAAACTCATTTTCCAGCCTTTGAACCATTGGATCAGTGGTGCCTATAGATGGATATTTAGAGGATGAAGAATATTTACATCTTTTAGGATCTCTCCTTATCTTCCCCACCAAGATGAGATCATCTTCCACCTCAGTAGCCAAATCTTGCATTGTAGCAAGATCTATGTGGCCAGCATGTCTCAGTAGAAAACTCACTTTAGGCAACTGAGAGTTGATGAAGAAGCATTTGAGATTCTAAGCTATTGGCTAAGTAATTATCGGAATCTTGTTCCTCAGCTTGTCAAACTTGGCTATGAAATCTCTCATTGGTTCATAAGGCTCCTTCTTCATTTGTGTGAGCTGAGCCAATAGGGCATGTGCATCTTCCATAGGCTTGAACTTGGCTTCAAATTTGGCTTTAAGAGTATTCTAGTTAGTCACTGACTGAGCTTGTAGATAGTAGAACTAGTCTGTAGTAGCACCTTGTAATGTCTCTATGAACAACTTGACTACTATGTCTTCATACTCCACACCTATCATGCCACAGGATGCAATATATTCATCAGGATGAACTCTTCCATAGCCAAAAAATTTGGGGAAATTCTTCCTTAAACTATGTGGTAGCTCATATAGAGGTGGAGTTAAATTGAGTGGGCCAAAAGAGTTACCCCAGGGGCCTTGAGCTGCCATTGTATGACTATGGAAAGGGGGATAACAAATCTTAGTGGGGTATATATGGGAAAAGCTCTACTAGTAGAGAAAAAAGAAGCTCTACCTTGTATTGGTGACCTAGTGTTGGTAGGAGGAAGACTCCTAGTTCGTTGAAGGTGAGGTTATGGAGGAAACAACTCAAAATTGCTCTGCTACACCAACTCAAAAATAGGGTCAACAACACCTTGAGCTTTCTAGCTTCTTGTATAGCATGGAGCTACTAGATTGTAGAATAAAAATGGAAAAGCACTGGCCCTACTTTAGCTTGGAGCTTGAGGCTCCAAATTGCTCATTCTTCCCTAGCAGAGTCACCAAAAACTGTTGGCATGGAGCTGGCAGAGTAGACAATAGTAATGAAATGTTTGATCCCCATAAATTCTGGTTTCATAGATCAAAGTATATAATGGAAAAGGATAAGGATATGGAGATGGAAAAGAACTGGAATAGCTCGTTCGATCCTTAGTGGAGTCACTAAAAATTGTTGGGTGAATATTTTGTCACCAACTAATTGAGGGCAAAATAGGTGTTTCAACCATAACATAGGGAGATTTATCGGCCAAATGTGTAGGCCAACCACATCAAAAGGGGACAAATCTCTCCTCTCATCATGGGGAAGTTCCTTATAACTATGATATATTAATATACTATAAATATAAGCTAAAAATAACACTCAGGGTAGGATAACACCATCCATCTCTCTTTTTTTAGAGATGATGTTCACATACATAGGAGAATTCTTGGGTGATTGCTGGAGGTACTTCTCTTCTTTCAGAAGTAATACTCAGTCAACAACTAGATTCCTTCCTGGGTAGTAAAAGTAACTAGACATAGTAACACAACAAGATGAAGTGTAGCACAAAGTTTCCACTTCTACTGCCAAAGAGTGAAATATATAAAGGACAATAGGGGCACAAAGTCATCCCAAGGTCTTTTACATAGATATAGAAAACAACACACTAAAGACCATTGTGGTAGCACAAAATCTCTCCATAGTCAGCTTTAGGACACCTTCCTAATTACTTCCACTAGTTTTGATTATTAAATTAAATGGACAAAAATGATTTTAGGAAATAGACATAAGAACAATTTCCTAAATAACATAAGCTATTCCAGCACAAAGTCTGAAAGGTCACTTGTTTTCTCATTCAAATAACAAAATATGATTAATAGTCTGAGCTCAAAGTCTCAGGAATGCCTTTCAATTTGGGCAAAGTTTTGCTTCTGATAATAGAGAGATCTCCCTTATAAAATGGGAGATTACAATAAATAACATTCCAAGAAAGACTTGGGCACTTGTTTTCATGAAAACAACCCATGCTGAATTGAATGCCTTAAATATCTGTGAAAGGGCCATGTTAAAATAAGTCATCGGTCTTGACTTTGGCATTCTGAATCATCTTGAATGTCTCCTCCTAAGCATGGGTTGTTTGGTCTTCTTTATGATGATTACATGGCTATCTATTAATCTTTACTTAATGCAAAAAAATAGGCCACATCTTTGAATGCTCGTGCTCTCTAATGTCCACTTGGTGGACTGTTTCACCTACTAGAAATTACTCTCCTATAGATATTTTTGGATTTCCTATAGTTTTTCTCTCTTTCCTTGCCATGTTTTGTTCTTCCTTGGTGATCTAAGATCTCAAGGATATCTTCTCACTTTCAACTAGATTTTTTGGCTCCTTTTTTGGCCGGTCACTGAGTTTGTTCTCAGGTGTGCATCTTTGAAAATCAATGGATATTTCATTACCCTATATTTGACATCCACAGGTACATTACTGATCACTTAGTCACTTGAACCACTTTGAACCTTGAACCTTTGGAATGCATTAGTTTAATGGTTCAATAGTTCAAAGTGGTTCAATGGTTGGTGGTTCAATGTTTCTTGCAAAGGGCCGCATTCCCTTAGTCCTTTTTATGAGTTTAACGTATTTGTTGAACCAATCATTTGAACTATTTGCTTGGAATATTCTTCTAGAATCTTTTGCTTTGAACATCTTCGAGAATCTTCCATTTGGACCTTTGAAACTCTTTAAAGCCTTATTTTCTTTAAGTATATCAAGTCATTGAACCCTTGAAATTTCCTAAGTGTTGGAACTTCTTTCTGAGAAAGCTTGCCTGTTGAACCTACGAGTTCTTTAGTTGAGCAGACTTGAATAATTGAAGAAATTGAATACTCAAAACATTTTTGAGAAGGGAAGAGATCATTTTGACCTTCAGGACCAAAATAGTCGATATGTTATCCCCAAAAACAAGTGATGGATTTTGGGAACACTTGTCACCCCAATAAATCAACACCCTTCTTAAGGATGCAAGAAGTGAGATATAAGTACTAAAAACATAGGGAAACATATACATTCATGATATGATGCATAAAGAAAGGTTTTTTAGAAGTAAAACCTAGATAGCAAGTGACATGCATGGGATGGGTAACATTTTAGAAGGTGATGAAGTGTTCTTATATAGGTAATAAAGATGTTATCACCAAAAAAATACGTAGACCCTGGGTGTGAAGAGGGTGAGGTTGAGGGCACTAAGAAGTCATTTTTTTTGGTCAAAAAGGGCTTGAGCCCTTAGGTAGATATGGAAAGTAGGTCACTTGATGGGAGAAGAAACAATAGGGAACATAGATATTTCACCAAATAGGGAGAACATCTCATGAGTTGCCAAAAAAAGGATTGTACAACCATGCAATCTCAGACAAAGTAATTGCTTATAATAAGGCTTTGATGTTAGCTAGTTTATAGGAGGATAAGCAAAAGAAGAAATTATTGTATGGGGATAATAACTAGTTTAACATGGGTTGATGTTGATCATTGAAATTTTCTAAGGACCATAAAATCATGTGATTTCATGCTTCAATCTAGTTTAGTTCCACTAGCTAAGAGATGTGCATAATCTAAACCACATAACTTACACACATTCCTTAAATAAAATTTCCAACAAAGAAAGTGTCAGTTGTTAGAACCATGCCAACATGTGATACATGAAAAAGTGGTAAGACCTAGGGAGAAGAATCCATATGGACCCACGAAACACATAGGAAATTACAGGGGAAAGCTATAAGAGGATTAGCTGGCTATGGATCTTAAAACAGATCTATAAAAATAAAATGGGATGGTGAGGTAGTAGGCATCAAGATAAGTTAGAATTTCAAATATGGGATTAGGTGAGAAAAATACAAGAAGAAAAGGAGAGTCTTGAATAAAATAAAAAACAAGTTTGTTAATAAAAAAATAGGAATCCAATTGGAAAAATAGAGAAGAGTGGTGGACAAAAGAGAGTGAGAGCTAGTGAACTAGAGTAAAGTGAAGCATGGTAGAACACTTTTATTAGATTGTAATAGGGAGAGATAAGAACTGTGAGTAAGCTTTGGATTGTATATTAGGAGAAATTGGTATGCTATATGAAATAATATGTTCCCTTATATTTGATACAGAGGGATTTTAATAAAATAAAATATTTAGAATAATTTTTTGTTGTGTATTTATCTAATAGTGTTTGTGTGTTCTCAATTCATCTAGATATTTTCCTCTCCCATTCATCTCAGATACTTGTCTTCCATTGCTCACAACTAAAATTACCCCAACCTATATTCTCTATTCCTCTACACCTTAGATGAGATCATAAGGTTTTTCTTCCCTATATGATATGCCGATGTGGGAACTAGTTTAATGTGTGCTAGGTTAGACTCTAAACAACATATTTGTATCTAAATCTAAGAAGTGATGTGATGCTATATCATATATATTATTATCATCATAGTCCATATGATTATATGTACATTGTTTATATCTAGAGACAATAGTGACATTTGAAATATGTTGTACATGAGGATTAGAAGATGGTGTACATTGCAGAACATATTGAGAAACCTATACAACCAAATCTAGATGTGACTAACTAGGTAATGCCTATTAAACTTGGCCTGACCACTGGTGTAGTGGACCTTTAATTGAGTTACATGTGTAGAATGAAGTTTTATATGTTGTATAACAAACTATGGTGTAGGAATATGTTGAAAGATATATAGTTGAATAGTAAATACATTAGGGTGCTCAAGATATAATTCACATAGTGGTGTATTGAATATGATAATATTAATGTGGGTTTTATGTACACCCCATAAACCTTATGGTTAGCCTCTAACATTTTAGGACATTTGAATGAATATTCTCTCCAAGACATGAGTTACATGGTATTGGGTTTTGTAAACAACATGTTGGTAGAATAACAATGAGAAAAGTAGTTTATTTACCATGGATGGTTAGGATATGGATGAATCTAAATCTACTTGAGATGGATATATTGATGATGGATCTAACACAAGGTGGGTCTGACCAAAAAAAATCAAAAAGAGGGAAAGGTAAGGTAGAACAAAAGGCCTATGGATAAAACAAAATGAAACCCTTCTAAACCTAAACTTAAACTAAAGGTTGGATAAGTGATCAAATACCAACGTTTTCTTCAAGATGCTAAGAGCATACCAACAATAAAACACAATTAAAAATCCAAGTAAACAAGAAATACAATAAACTTAAGCATATATAATTAAAGGTTTCAACATTTCTAAGATTAATTTAGAACACTTGAAAAGGGGGATTATGATTAACATACGAAAGACAATAAAAATAAATAATAGTATAATAAGTATTGAAAAGATAACTCATGCACAACTAGAATACTAAGATACTAGAATGACAACACTTCTTACACAATCTATAGGTTTAGAGAATAATCAAGATTTCCATATCAAGAATAATTGTACAACTTTCCTTAGAATTTATTATTAATCATAATAGCAAAAATTATCCTCCATTTGGGATTAGGAAGATATAAATATATATAGGATTGGGGAAGGGGAAGGGATCATCCTCCAAGCTAAGTCTACATTTACATCTCTAAAAAAATCATTGTATGCCAATCATTATGCATGTATAAAAATAGAATGAGGTGTTGATTCTCATGCAAGGCATGCATGCATAGTGGTGAATACCAATAATAAAGTTATGTGACTAAAATACAATATATGTGTAAAATAAATTATGAACCAACATTCCAACTTAGTCAAAACATGCACATACATATGTATTTTTAGATGGGTGTTGATGTGGCACTATCAGGGGAATAAAATGATGTGGTAATAGTCATAGGAATTGAAGTGGATGGAAATACTATTGTAACTAGAGTTTTAGCTAGAAAAAACACTGTTATTATAGATATGATAGAAGTTATCATCAATGTAGTCATGGTAGAGAATTGAATTTATTAATCTTCCAATTCATGTGAAATCAATGGTAGTTTACTATCTATTCCTTCCATTTGAATTTTAACCCTAATTTCCATGAATTCTATTTCCATGTGGATTATTTTGGTTACTCTCAAATGCTTAGTCATTATAATATGATATATGTCTCTTTTCCACTATTTTAAGCTTAGCATTGATGTCTTTTTTAGTTTCTTATGTGGCTATGAAGGACATGTGTTTGTGTATCAGTACTTTGCTCATAGCTGAGTTATAGCTTACTATGATTTGTTCCTTTGGCCATGGGTTAAAAGGATGATGACACTTGGAAAAATCCTAATGATCTACTTACTTGGGATCAACCATACAAAGAACTCTACTGACCTCACCTCTGAAATAGTGGGATGGTGACATGTAAATAGATCTCGATGATATCCTTACCTAAGATCAACTGTATAATTACCTATGTTGATGTCACCTCCATATTATTAGGATGGTGACATGTAGATGTATCTCAGTGATTCTCTTATCTAATATCAACCATATAAATACCTATATTGACATCATATATGGGTTAGTAATATGGTGAAACATGGATGGCTCTTAGTGATCTTATTTCCTAAGATCAACCATATAAATACCTTTTTTGATGTCACCTCTAGGTTAGTGGAATGGTGACACATGGATGTATCTTTATGATCCACTTACCTAAGATAAACTATAAAAATACCTCTACTAACATCATATCTAAGTTAAAAATATGATGACACTTGAAAAGATCTCAATGATCTACTTACTCAAGATCAACTGTACAAGGAACTATGCTGACATAATATATGGTTTACAAGGATGGTGACACATGGACAACTCTCAATGTTCTACTTTCTCAAGATCAAATATAGAAATAACTATGATGATATCACCTTCAAGTTAGTAGGATGGTGACATGTGGATGGATCTCGATGATCTACTTACTCAATCAAACTTTTATGTAACTATACTGATATCAACTTTGGGTTAGCAAGATGGTGTAATGTGGATGGATCTAAGTGGTCTACTTACTCAAGACCAATCATAAAATTAACTCCATTGATATCACCTTTGAGATAACAAGATGGTGACATGTGGATGGCTTTTGATGATTTTCTTATCTAGGATGAACCATATAAATGCCTCCACTACATCACCTCTAGGTTAGTGATATGGTGACACATGGATGACTCTCAGTAACCCCCTTACTCAATATAAACCATATAAGGAACTATTCAAATGTCATCTATGGGTTAGTGATATGGTGACACATGGATGGATTTTAATGATCTTCTTGCCTACAATTAACCATATAAATGCCTCTACTGACATCACCTCTAGGTTAGTAAGATGGTGACACATGGATGGATATCAGTGATTTGTTTACTTGAGATCAACCATAACAGTAAATTTAATGACATTACTATTTGGTGAATGAGATGATGGCACTTAGTAAGATATAGATAATGTAATTTCTTAGTGATTTATATTATTTACTTGGGATCTATATGAGCTAAACAATGCCATGTGGCAAGAGTAATTGATTTTAAATATGCTGTACAAAATGCCTAAATACAACATGACCTATTTAAGAAATAACATATGCAAAGAACCAACTAAAATAATAACACATAAGCCCATTTAGTTGTTTAAATCACAAATCAAACATGTTCATAAGAATCGTGATAAAGGATAATTGAAAATGAAAAGTAAATCACATAATATGGCTTATACACAACTTCAATTCTTCTAAAACTTTTAAATATACTACAACTTCAAAATATATTTATATTAATCATATCATAATAATAATAGAAAAAATAAAGAGAATATAAACTTATTTTAATATTAGAAAAATTATGTAAGATTATGTTTTTCAAACTCCATGTCATAGACTTTTGTTTCATAAGATCTTGAATACACATATTCAAACAAAATTGGGTCCCTATTTAAATTTAAAAAATGGGGTGTGTGTGTTAGGGAACAAAAACTAACAACTCACAAGGGAAAATACTCCTTAGTATTTGAGAACTGAAAACCTTATTAATATAACATAACAAAACTTTAGTTATTGATCTTATGGATCTACATCAAAAATTTGTTCTAAGGAAACCATTCCTAGAGGGATATAGTTTTTCTTCATATGTAGGACACCATATTCTTCCAAGCCTTCAATATTTATGGGATCACTGTCTTTCTCATCTATCAGCTAAGATTGAAAGGTATAATATCTACTCATGAATTGGATAATATTTTGATCATCCTCAAACACCTAGAAGTTGTCCATGTTATCTGGAATAGAGGGACAAAGAACTAACTCCATAGAGAATTTTTGCATTTTAGATTATTGGAGTGATGTTAAGTTGGAAATTGAAATTACTAGTGAATAAATTGTTTGATTTTACTCTCTTGGGATAGCTTTTATGTTTAATGATTTAAAAGACTATATTATGTCCCATGCTCAGTGTTTATAATTATTCAAGTAGATGAGCTTGCATTGGTACTTATTTCTATGGTTAATGACCAGCTCAAAATCATTGAAGATTTGTAGTTATTTGACATTATGTTTCAATGTGAATTATAAGCTAAATATTAGAGCTTCATATTCGATTTCATTATTGGTGCAAGAAATTATAAAATGTAGGCAACTAGGTACTACTTATCATCTGGGTCTGCCAAGGCTACACCAACACTAAAACCTTGTTTCGATCTATCTCCATTGAAATGGAGAGTCCACAATTGAGAAAGACATTCAAATTATTATTTATGAAGCTCATGATTAGTATTTAACATGTATACTCCTATGTGTGGAGATACAAAGTCAAACTTCTCATTCTTGGCATTGTACTCAATAACTAGGTACTTCATCTTTGATTCTCTATCCACCCAAATCTAATTGAATACTCCTTTCTAAAGTAGCCACATGTATGATAAATCAATGGCCATTTACCCATTAATTATATTTTACCAATTATGACTTAGAATTAGGACATAAAATTATGAAATTTTAATGACCAAAATATCTATGTATTATTATACAAAAGGTTCTGATGCAAGATGCATGTGTATATTATTCATCTATCGAATGCATGATACATAAGTCTTATCTAACTATAAGACCACTATTTTTGAATTATCTAGGGTTAAACCCAAATTTTTATATATATATTTTGACATTGCATTATTTGAAGCACTTGAGTCAACTAAGCAATTGTGGAATTTTTTTTTAAACATTCTGACTATTAGCAAAAATGGTGGTACTTTAGGTTTGTATTTAAATACCATGACATTCACATGTATATCTTTGGACTTATATTATGTATATGATATTCATATCAAATAAATAAGAAATAAATCCCTTTGTTCTATGATTTGTGCCAGTTCATGTAGGGTGATATTACCCTTAATATTCTTCATGTCCTCAACAATGTTGTACCCATCTCTACTTTATAGTTCTAAACTATGTAAATGATCATCCATTTTTTGGGAGGGGTATATTATTGTTGGATATATAATCTAGAAGAGTATTAGAATTATTATTTATTATTGTTGAAATAGTAATAAGATACTTGATACTTAAATTATAATTGTTCCTCCAGAACTGCTGAAATGCATAGATCTCATTTGTATTATCCTCTAGTTCATTCTCATCCTCTATTGATAATGGGAAGTCATAGGTCTCAAAAACCATTATTATGATAGGATGTCCTAGATGAGTAGAAGAAGATGGTTCTATCTTATTGGTAAAACCTTCATGTCTATTCATTTATTTTTGAAAGGTATAGAAGGTAGTACAAAAATCTATACAATCTAACTCATTGTGTTATGATATGTTGTGAACTTGGTACCAATTAGGAAGAGTTTATTCTATGATATTTATTTATGGCACCCTATTATGTGGTTACTAATTTATATTATTTATAGACATGTTAAAATGTTTTTTGTATATTTGGAATCCAAATATCTTATTAGTATTTTGTCTTTTAGTGCTACCCATGCATTTTTGCATGTTCAAAAAGTCATTGCTTAATTTATACACCATCTTCTGAAGAGATTATAATTCTACTTTTTGGAATCAAAATTAGTATCATGTGTATTAGTAATATTGATTGGTATCAAGGATTGATTCTAGTTTTACTAGTTAGTTATATAATTATTCAAGAAGTTAAGGTATTGATTGGTTGGAACATGGGTTAAAGGCACATGGGAGTATACTTGGTTCTAGTTTTGAGCCATAATACTTTGATTTATGTTTAAGATTGGGATAAAAGCTAAAAAAATAGGACAAAGACTAAGTAAGGGCAACAATTGCATTTTGGGAATCAATAATTTATCCATGTTGATGGCTTCAACATAAGCAAAAGGTAGCATATCAACATCGATAGCTCTATGTACAAAAACAAAAGTCATAGGGTTCAATGAATTCTTATTCATTTCAAGGGTCAAAATCTCAATAGATTTGTAGGAATTTTCAATCTAGGTATAAATCTTTTAGAACCTAGCATTAAAAGCTCAAATGGCTCATTTAGTTCTATTATCATGCTTTTAAAGTGTTGGTACATAACACTTATGCTAGTGACTTGACCAAACTATGCCAAAAAAGTGTTTTGACATTTATCCCAAGATGTAAGTGATCCTTATAAGATAAAGAGAAACCAATCATAGGTGGCATATTCAAATGTAAAGGGAATAAGTCTACATCCCATGTCTTCATGGGTTATATTCAATATTTTTATGGAGGCCTTGAAAACCTTTGTGTTCTTCAGTAATCCTAACTCCTGAGGGAGAAAAAGAAGGAAGATATTTTTCAAGGTTTTTGGATAAATCATGTATAAATGTAGTGATGTTGATTTTATAATCAGTTAGCTAGGTTGGAGCTTGGTTTTGGGCCATTAGGAATAGAGGAAAATGGGGTTGTCTACTTGGAGATAATGATTGATCCTAGGATCCTCTCTTAACTCCTTTATCAGACCTATCTTTTATATGAATTTCCAAAGGTGGGTATATAAATTTAGTGTTTGAGGTAGACCTTACTAATATTTGAAGTAATTTTAGTGCAACTCAAATGTTTTTTTTCAAATAAATAGAGGCATAGGCATAATACCCTCCTTCTAGCACCATCTTAAATTCCAAGCATGAGGCACTCTTTCTATCACTAGATTAAATTCTTGTTGATGTGGGTTTTATGTACACCCCAAAAAAATTATAAGGTAGCCTCTAATGTTTCAATATCTATGAATGAATATTCACTCTAACACATGAGTTGTTGGGTATTAGTTTTTTTTCAAAAACTTAATGGTGGAATAGTGGTGAGTGAAGTAATTTGTTTACCATAGATGATTCGACTATGGATGAATCTAAGTCTAATTGAGATGGGAAGATTGATGATGGAAACCTAAGGTGTGTCTAACTAAAAGAAACTCAAAATGAGGGAAAGGTAAGGTAGAAAAGAAGGCCTATGGAACAAAAAATATGAAGCCTTTCTAAACCAAAACTTAAACTAAAGGTTAGATAAGTAATCAAAGACCAATGTTTATTGTGATATGATAAGAAGCCACCAATAATCAAGCACAACTAAATGCCTTAGGAAATAAGAAATATAATAAAATTAAACATATATAATCAAAGGTTGTCATGTTTTTAAGATTATGTTATCACATATACAAATGGGGATTATGATTAACATACAAAAGGTAGATCAAATCAATAATAACATAATAAGAATGACTATATTGAAAATATAACTTATGTACAACCATAAAACTAAGATACTAGAATGATAACACTTCTTACACAATCCAAAAGTTTGGCAAAGAATTAAGATTTTCACATCAAGAATAACTACAAAACTTTCCTCAAAATTTATTATTAAAATAAATAGCCAAAATTCTCCTCCCTTTAGGATCAATAGAATACAAATATATATAGGTTTTGGTTAGGGGAAAGCCTCATCCTCCAAGCAAAGTCTAAATTTACATCTCCAAAAATAACATTGTATGCCAATCATTATATAAAGTATGCATGCAAAAAAATAGAATGAGGTGTCAATTCTAATGCAAGACATAAATGGTACCTACCCAAAATATATTTAGAACAGTGCTGATGTGGTACTATTGGAGCAATAAAATTATGAGGGATAATCATGGGAAGTAAAATGTATGGAACTTTTATTGTACCCTAAGTTGTGATTAGAGAAGGTACTGTTCTTGTAGTCATGGAATATAATTGAGTGTATTACTCTTCCAATTCATGTGAAATAAATGGATCCCATTACTCTATTTGATATATATTCTTTCCATTTGAATTTTGATGCCAATTTATATGTAATTTATTACCATGTGGATTTTTTTTCTTTCTCTTATATGCTTAGTCATCATAATATGAAATATGTCTCTTTTACACTCTTTTAGGCTTAACATTTGTGTCTTTATTAGTTGATTATGTGGCTATGAAGGACATGTGTCTATGTATTGATAATCTTATCATAGTCAAGTTATGGATTTTTGTAATTTATTCCTTTGGACATGGGTTAGTGGAATGATGACACTTGGAAATATCTTGGTGATTGATGAGACCCATAAATGTCTTTTTATTATTTCCATCTATTGAACTCATCTTGCTTGATTACTATGATTTTAAACACTTTTCCATATAGTTTCCTACTTTCATAAACCATATAGCATTATGTTTTTAACCTCTTTTAAATAGTTGAAATTATGTATTGAAATTAATATATGATGGTTATCTATTTATTTAGGATACTTTTTCTATGAATGCGGTTTTGAAGATATTTTAAGAAAATAGGTATATAGCATGAAGCATCCTCCAACAAAAGGGATCTCATTACACAGACCATCCTATAGCCACTACATGACCAAATCCATAAATGAATATATTTTGATTTTCTTCTAACCGAATCATATAAATTATTCTAACCTCCATGGAGATCAATAATGAAGCAGTTAGAGAATGAAATAACCTTGTTTATCCTACAACAAAGTTGCAAGATTCATATGAAGGACATCTTTAGCGAAAGGAACCAAATTCAATTATTCCAATTTGAATATATCTTAGAATATAATTTATATATTGTTTTTTATAAAATAATCTCCTCTACCATATATAAATGTGTAGTAGCAGAGTTGAGAGATATTAAAAAAACAGTATTTACTGAATAAAGATTGTCAAAAGTATATTGTGTTAAGCAATTGTGATTGTAGCTTCATGTAGCAATTCATTGCTGCACTTTTGATTAATATGAGTGAGAAAATATGAGTTAAATTTAGTGTTGTAAGAGGAAGGGTTAAATCTGAATTTAGGAGGAAGGGCCCCCTTTAGAAGGCTGTAGCAATAATCTAACCCATCTAGTTAATTAAGCATGTTATTTGATTTCCTTAAGCATTATGTGTTTCATTTTTGAATTGTGTGAGTTACATTATTATTTAATATTTGTTTTAAGAATATTACCATTTATAATCAATTATTTTACTATACTTTGTTTTTGTTTCAATTTAAGAATTTCATTTACTACAGTTTAACATCTTCGATACAATTAACATATTATCAAATTAGAGATTGAGTGTGTACATATAGTGAAGTCATCCTATCAAGACTACATCCATAGGTTGAAAATTAAATTAGGTATAAGGTATATATCCATAGATAATCTCCTTGTTCATCTTAATCAAAAGAATTATATATGATTGTGAATAAGCTACTGGTCATTTTTGGCAGCATTACTGGGGAAGGGTGTCACACATAATCTTCAATCTTGATAGAAATTGTTTATGGATGCTTATTGTTTTTTGAAGTTTTATATTTTTATAGATTAAATATTTATTGATTTCATAGTCTAAAATTTCCCTTTTTTCAATTAAGATAGTGAAAATTTTCAAAAACCCCCATATTAGTAACCCTATGTAGGTAGGGTGGGCAAAAAGTTAAAAGAGTAAAAGTGGTTGACATATGCAAAGTAAAGGGGACTATATAGGAAGATTTTTGCCTAAATCATTGAAAATTACTAAAATATTGGAGATTCATCCTAAAATAACTAAAGAAAATGAATGAATTCTTGAAGATCACTCATAGTTATCAATAGAAGATGTTGAGAAAGAAGAATTTTTGGTTGGATTGGTAGCACAAGGTGGAGATATTGTAGAGATTCATACCCCTGGAAGAGACTCACATGTAACACCTCTAAGAATTACCACCTTATCACATCATACTTAGGAATATGAATTTTTCTTCCCTTCATCACCAAAATTTATTGTTAAGGAGGCATTCAAAGCTATTCTTGTCCCTAGGAGAAATACCAAGCCAATAAAATATTTTAATTTAGAGAGAATATTTACCACAAAACTATAAGAATATTATAAAACCTCCACATCATACCCATTGTATAATAATCTATACATTACTAAGGAAAAACATAAAGTTTCCATCTTCTACACTCCAAAAAATCAAAGAACTGACAAGAATTTTGAGCATTGGGTAGCAACAACCTCCTTTCTACCAACATAAAGAGTATTCATGCGGGATCACCATGAAGAAAACACTACTAATGAGTCTACTAATATTGAATTTCCTTTCCTTAATCCTAATGGAAATGCACCCATGAAGAATATACCTCATTCTACCCTCCCTAGCTTTAGAGGAAAAACATCTGAGGACCCATATACATTTCTTTTTGAGTTTGACATCTTATGTTGTAGCTATGATTATAATCAAGATCCTTAGAAACTCAAACTATTTCCAGCAACACTAAAAGATTTAGCACTTAGATGGTTCATGGGACTTGGAAAAGATACCATTTCTACTTGGGAAAAAATGAAGGAGAAGTTTCTGATAAAATATCAAGACTATTATATGGGCATAAACTAAAGGAGAGATGACATTTTTTGAATGACCCAAGATGATGATGAGTCAATGGAGGTGTATATGGAAAGATTTTTGTTTAGCTTGAAAACATCCAAATAGACCATAATGGACAAGGAATCAATCAAGCTAATATTCCTATAAGGAATTATAGATGATTGTCTATAGGTACTAGATCTAATGTCTGGTGGTGATGTTCTTACATTATTATTTGATGAACTAACAGTTCTATGTATGAACTAATATAGTTCAACCATGAATAAAAGTAGGGGTTGAAACCTTTATATAACATCTATTATAGGACTATCTAAAGGTGAATTTAGCAACCTACTCTAGGACATGAAGTAAGACATCATCTGTTACCTAGCTACTTAGCTTGATACATTATATACATGGAAAAAGCAATAAGAAACCAAGAAAGTCTTAACCACCTATTATCTTGAATGCAAAAAGAAGAATGAATATTAGACATGCCAATCCATGAAGGATCAAATATCCAATATCATAAATGAAAATCCTAAGATAGTAGAGTTGTATGCCATAGGATAAGATGAGAACCAAGTTTTTTTCATGGATTAATAGAAACTATGGGTACAAAGACCAGGTATGCCATCAACTCTATGTTTACGAATTCTCAATTATTAAATAATCCTTAATATTGTTCTTGGATGAATATATCCAATCCAAATTGGTCCCAAAAAAATTGGTATTTACCCTAGAATTAGTTATGAATGAAATAGAATGGACAAAAACTTCAACAGGGAAAATTCCAAAACCAACATTGGTTCTATCCATCTAATCATGGCAATAACAATGGAGAGGAAATCAAGGCTTTTCCTAGAAAATTAAACAATAAAAAAAATAGGCCATCATGCCAAACACTTAGCATCCTATTCAAACCACTCAATTACATACCCAACCCATCCCTAATCAAGCTAATAAATCAGTTCAACTAACACAATCCACTTAAATAATGCAATATCCAACATACACCTTGGATATTAGTCAAGCTTAACTTTGTTCAAGTCATGTTCTTCCACAACCCACCTAACCCATAATCATAAAACACTTTAAACCAGATCCACTCCATACTAATCCATAGCCAATATTTAGCCAAGTTCATTATAAAATAAAAAAGAAATTCAAAATCCTCCTTTTCTAGAGAGATTGAGCATATCACATCTTGAATAAGACCCTGAATTTGATATCTTAAGACAACTCAAGAATGTGTGTCAAATCCCACTCTTTCAAGAAATAAAGGTTGTTCCCATCTAAAATAAATATATTAGAGAGATATGTTTGAAGAAACTAAGAAGAAAGAAGAAGGATATGAAAATAGTCCAGGTCATTGGCTAATTAGTAGATATTTTGTTGGGAAACATAATTCGCCCAAAATATTTTGATCCAGGAAATCCTGTAGTTAATGTTAGCATCTATGGCAAACCCATTTCAAATATTTTAATTAACTTGGGTGCAGCAATTAATGTGATGAAGATGGAGACCATGCAATAACTAAAGCTTAAAACTCACCATCCAACACCTATTTCCCTCTAGATGGATGATAAATAAACTATTAAGCTTGAAGGAATTATTGAGGACCTTGTTATCACTATGGATTCTTGGAAATATCCAATAGAATTTATTATCTTTTATTCAAAGACCAATTTTTAGGGTTATCCTCTAATCCTTGGTCTCCCATGATTGGCTACCACCAATGCATTTATTAGATACATGTCAGGAAAAATACTAATTTCTAATGGAAATGGCACCAAGAAATTGGTGTTGTATCCACCAGCTCAGCCTTCCCTGAATGATGGACCAATTACTTATATTGATGAACTTGAGTAAGCTATCTCTTTGTATAATATTTACATAATTGATTGGAGTGCAGCTTTGTAGGCCCAAGAAGAAACCATTGTCATTACTAGTATCTTGTAAAACACCTATCGACAAGATCCTATAGTAACCAACCTATTAGAATGTACACCATGCCCTCTTCAAAATACCTTTCTTGAGAATTATTTTTTTAAAACCTTAAGAGTCATTTAGGCATTCCATCAATTACTTCCCCATTAATGTGGTTATGTTCCTTTAATTTCTAACATAGAGACCATGATTTATCTAACAAAGCAAGTAGACATCCTACCAAACAAACTTATCAACATCAACATTTCCTTAACACCCCAACAAGAAAATAAATTACTTAAAATGATGAGAAGGCACACAAAAAAAATTTCCTAAGATTTTCATGACATGAAAGGAATACCCCTAGATTTATGTATGCATCATATTTACATTAAATAAGAATGCAAACCTATTCACCAACCCCAAAGATGAATGAATCCTATAGTCAAAGACATTGTCAAAACTGAGTTATAAGAACTCTTGGATGCAATATTTTTATCCTATCTTAGAAATCTAGTGAGTATTTCACCTAGTTATTGTCCCTAAAAAAGGAGACAAATAGTGTATTTATGTTGACTACATAGAGCTGAATGATGCTATTAGGAAGGATCACTTTTCCCTTTCATTTATTGATCAAGTATTTGATACATTAATATGGAATAAGTAATTTTATTTCCTAAATGGATATAGTGTTTATAATCAATTATGAATTTATCCACAAGACCAAGATAAAACCACTTTTACTTACCCTTGGGGAACCTATGCCTATGTCATCTTGCCATTTGGTCTTTGCAATGCCCTAGCCACTTTTTAAAGGGTTGTGTTGAGTATATTTTCTGATTTCTCTCATAATTGTGTTGAAAGTTACATGGATGATTTCACTACATATGGGTAGACATTCAAAGAAATGTTGACCAACCTAGAGAAAGTTCTTCAATGCTACTAGGACCATCAATTATCTCTGAGAAATGATAAGTGTTACATGTTTATGACTAAAGGGATTTGTGTTAGGACATAACATATCCCCTACTAGAATTCAAGTTGATCCAGTAAAGATAAGTATCATCAAGGATATACCCACACAAAATAATTAGAAGATGTTAGAAGTTTTCTAGGAAATGTTGGTTATTATAGATGATTCATCAAAGATTTTAGTACAATTACCACTTCATTGTATGTATTGATTAATAAAGATGCTAAATTTACATAGACTAATGATTGTCAAAATGACTTTTAGAAATTCAAATACCTTCTCATTAAAAATCCCATTCTAAGAGGGCTTGAATAGAATAAGCCTTTTCACATTCATACAATGAATATGATACAACTCTAGTAGCTATCCTTGGATAAAAAGATGAATATATAAGTTATATAATTTATTTTATCAGCAAGAATCTTTAAGGGGTTGAATTGAACTACACCTAATAGATAAGGAATTTCTCATCATCATCTATGCCATCAACAAATTTTGACACTAAATTATAGGTTACCAAGTATTCATCCACACTGATCATGCATCAATAAGGTATTTAATGAACAAACCTATTGTGATAGGCATGATAATGTATTGGTTGATTTTGTTGTAGGAATTTGAAATTATAATTGTGGATAGACTTGGTAAATATAATGTAGTAGTAGATTTTCTATCTTTATTGTAAAATGATGAACATAATCCTATTGTTGATTAATCTTTTCCCAATGAACATTTATTTGCTATAATAATTCAATCTCCTTGGTTCACAGATATTTATAACTATCTTGTTGTAGGATCACTACCACAACATTTCTCACCTAGGGATAAGTAGAACCTGATCCAAAAGAGTAGATGTTATTCCTATCTTAAAGGATATATATTTATTACTAGACTAGACTCAGTTATGAGAATATGTATATGAGAAGATGAAGGTTATAGAATTCTCAAAACCTACCATGATGAGCCCTATGGGGGTTATTTTACTACCAAACAAACTACCATGAAAGTACTCACTACTAGATATTATTAGCCTTCTTTGCATAAGGATGCCATAATGTACACCTACATATGTGATCAATGCTAGTGTATGGGAAATCCTGCTCACTCTGATGAAATTACATTACAACCACCACTAGTTTTGGAACCTTTGACAAATGGGGACTTGATTTGGTAGGTTCCATTGATCCTAAATCTAACAACAAGGGATACATACTGGTGTGCACTGATTATGTCAGCAAATGAATAGAGATCAAAGCTTTAACCCATGTCTAAGATGAGAAGGTATCTAAGTTCCTATATGAATAAATATTCACCCATTATGGAGTTCTAAGAGAAATAGTCATAAACCAAGACCCACAATTCACATCAGACCTCATAACTGCCTTGGTAAAAGAATATGAAATTAGACACAAGAAATATACCCCCTACCATCCTTAGTCAAATGGTCAGATGGAAATGAAAAATTGTGAATTGGAAAGTATCCTCACTAAGACTTTTATCTTGCATAAAAAATATTGGTCAACTCTTCTTCTAAAAACAATTTGGGCTTATAGAATCACCTACAAAACCATAACTGGTTTCACTCCATATGAACTAGTTTATGGTAAAAAATGTTGTTTTCCCCATTGATTTTGAACATAAGACATTAAATACAACACTTTATTTGGGCTTATATATTTCTCAAGATCAACAAGATAGGATCATGCAACTGAATGCACTTGATGAATTAAGAAAGGAAGCAATTTATCATACTAAAATAGTGTAAAGATAAAATATAGGATGGCATAAAAGGAACATCAAGTCTAAGAATTTATAACCATTAGATTAGGCACTCCTTTTTTAATTTAAATAAAAATATTATAAAGTAAAACTATAGTCTAGATGGCTTGGATCCTATGATATTGAACATGTTTTTGGCAATGGAGCTGTAAAGCTCACAACTATTGACTCTATTTGGTTTCAACTTCTTGTTAATAGTCATAGGCTCAAGCTGTAAAAGAAAAAATTCTCTAAGAAAACTCTCACTCAAAAACTTATTGAAGAAAAACACCCATCTCTTCTTCATGAAGCAAATCAACCTATTCCTCTCGTTGAAGGGTATTTCTATTAACCCTTCTTTAATATTTTCCAAGAGTAATAAAGCTTCCTGTAGCCAAGAAAAAGTCATTCCTAATGGCTTGGTTTAGGATAAATAAAATACTAACCTATGGATTCTTGTGATTTTAGTTGATTTTAGACTAGAATATCTATACAAAGAAATTAGAAAAGTCAGCAATGAAAACCTTTGTATGTTGCTAATGGATATTGTCTCAAAAAACTAGGTCACTGGCTGATTAACATTCATTAAAAAAACAAAATAAGGTACTACTATAATAAAAATGTTTTGTTTTCCATTTATTTTACTTTTATATTCATTCCCTTAGAGAATAAATACATTTTATTTCTTGCTATAGGATGGAAAACTTCTTGTTACAAGTGAAAAACTTGCTGCTATAGGATAAAAATTGTGTCTATAGGATAAAACTTGTTGCTATAGGACACATATTTTGATACAAGATATATTCCTACATTTCATTATTCATTAATCATTTTATCCCACTATAATTATATCATATGCCATGATCACCACTTCACATCATCATTTGCATATTTATGAAAGGTATTTCTATAGGCAATATAATAATTATTCTACATTTATTTATTGTCATACATTTTAATTATTTATAAAGATAACGAGACTTAATGATATCAATTCACCACCGTATCCTCTCATTATCATGCCTCCTTACTATCTCCATCACTATTGATGTGACCATTGATACAACCGTTACTGCCACCCCTTACTCTTCCCATGAGTGTTTTTTGCATGTCAGCCTTCGCACCTTGAGGAAAAGTGACAAATTAAGTTGAGGGGAGATTTTTCATTAATTCAAAAGGATTATTTCACCTCTCAATACAAAATAAAAAATAATTTTGTCCCAAAACCCTTGATGCAAATACCAAACCTACAACTCACATAATATGGGAGGTGATATTTTGAAACATAAACCACTAGATATTACTCCCTTGACCAACAACCCAAAAATTTTAGCCTTTTTTTGGTACATAGTATGGGTGTAATATTTTGAGAAAATATAGTCCCTGAATGAAGGAATTATAGAGGAATTTGATGGTATATTGCATAATAGTTTGGACATGATAAAAGGGATGGAAGTAAAGCTGATAGAAATAACCATCAACAAAGTAACTAGACTACTTAGAACAAGGGAGGAAGGACAAGATAACTATGATGTCAAGGATAAGAGATGAAGGTTTAGAAGAGTAAGTTATTTATTATAAACCTCAAAGCATGGCACCATGAGGTTGTCTTTATTAGGAAGATGGGCTAATGCTATTGAGTTTATCTCTAGATATTTCATCAACAAAAAAAGGTATTATATGTTGCATGGCATATACTTCAAGTTCTTGAATCATTTGCAACATGGAGTGGAGATAAATATTCCAAACTTTTTGATTCATATGATCACCAAAATGTCAAAGGATTTTTAAAAAGGTAATTCTAAATCTCTTTCCCACCATTATCTCAATCAGTTACTTGTTAAATACTATTTGCTAAAAACTAGACCCAACATCAACTGGGAGGAATTTCTCCAACTACCAATAAATGAAGAGAGTGAGAGAGAAGGAAATGAACTAAAAGAAGAATTGGAGGTTAAAGAACAAAAATCATAAGAAACCCTCCCTATAGAACCATAAGAACCTATAGTAGAGAAACTTCTTGTAGCCACATAAGAACCTACAGAAGAAGGTATTCCTACAACAACATAAGAACCTACAGCAAGGTTTGAGAGAAAGAAAAAGAGGAAACTCATTCTTTGGCTTGATTTAGATGAGTTTGAGGAGGAATTCCCATCTTCTTCCAAGAAAACCAAAGTAACCCCCACTCCTTGTAGATCTCATATATTAAAGAGAAAAATGAGAACTAAGCCTTCTTCCATTATTCAAATAAATGAAGAATCTAGAGAAGAAAGGATTACTAGTAAAAATAAATCTATTGAGACTGAAATAGACAAAGAAGAATGTTCTCTAGTATTCCATCAGGAAGAAGTAGAATAATTTGAGCATAATTTTTTCCATGAGGAGCTAATTGATTAGAGTGTTGAAGGAATGAAAGAAGGAGAAGAAAAAATTGAGTAGAGTCTTGAAGAAATGCATAAATAAGAAGAGTAAGTAGAACACAATCTTGAAGAAATGCACGAGGAATAAGAACAAGTGGAACCTAGTTTTGAATAATTATATGAGAAAATAATACATGAAGAAGTAGAATAAGATTTTATGAGGGAATTATACATGAATAAGTTGAACAATTAGAGCAACCTGATACAGAGCAAGTGGAATTTTTTACTCTTGAAGAAGCCTTGAAAGAAATTGAGAAATTAAGGAAGCAGCTGTAAGATCAATCTAGTAGAGATATGGATGCACTTGCTATAGTAGCTTGTTAGCTACAACCCTTAGTAGAAGATCACCCTGTAACCAAAATTCCACAACCTTCTCTAGAGGTCAATCAACAAAAGGAACCTAAAGCTACCCCTGAGGTCGAGTATCACTCATATTTTTAATATCTTCTAAACTATTGCATTAGATGGATAATCAATTTGAATCTCTAAAGGAACTGAGGAGAGAAAATAGGAAATTTAAAGAGGAAAACAAGTTGAAGGAAAAGAGCATCACCAAACTGAAATAGAAAGTTGAGGACATGGCTAGTATAGCACAAAAACTCCTTGATTGCAGGCCTTTGATAAAAGTTTATTCAGTTTATATTAAAGAACAATGACACAAGTTCAAGTTTATGAGAATTTATTATGATATGCCCATGAAGTTATTGATCCCCTTTCTTTGTTTTCCACTTATAAATTAAGCTCATAGGAATAACAAACACAATTGTGTGAATTCTACTTGCATAATTATGCTATTCCATATGATAGAGATTGAAATCCAAATCTATATGTTGGAGATGTCCAATTTTAAGTATTTTCATCATATTTATTAATTTAATAGAGAATAGGAAGATAAATAGTAGAATACAATAAAAAAAGAGAATGAGAGTTAGATACTCATTAGGAGTGAATCAATGGTACCTAATGTTGTTCTATCAGAATGGGATGATATCATGTTGAAACATGAAGTAAGAACTTGATTTGGAAAGAATTATGATAAAGTTCAAGATTTTTATTTAGGAATGAGATATTTTGTTGGTCCTACTACAATAGAGTCATGTACCTAATAATGGAATGAACTCACCCTAGCATTAAGGAAGAGGGATCCCTATTCCCATTTTAATTTAAATGTAACATTTACTAGGACCACAAAATACATTCTTCTTACAGGTGACATGGGATCAAAATTGCTAAATCTAAAGTTCTAACCACCCCTATTTTGGTACCCTATTCTAGACTAGTAGGATAAAACCCCAGTGGATGAAGCCAAAGGACCCAAAATGTGGCAACTATTTAAATAGAGCTACAGATTCTATGCTCACCTTTTTAGTGGTGCTATTGATCTTGCAGATTTCATATTTCTTTGTGAATTAGGAATGAATAAGTATGGTGCTCAAGGTCAAGCAAGAGTTTAAGTTAGGGGGTGTTATGAGCCCCATAAATGTCCTATTATTGTGTCCATATATTAAACTCATCCTACTTCATTACTATTCTTTTGAACACTTTTCCATAAAGTTTCCTACTTTTATAAACCATACAACATTATGTTTTCAAACTCCTTTAAATAGTTGAAATTATTGAAATTAATATATGATGGTTATCTATTTATTTAGGATGATTTTTCTATGAATGTGTTCTTGAATATGTTTTGGAGAAAATAGGCATATAAAACTGAGCATCTTACAACAAAAGGGATCTCATTATAGAGACCATCCTACAGCCACTACGTGACCAAAGCCATGGATGAATAGATTTTGATTCTCTTATAACTGACACATAGAAATGATTCTAACCTCCATGGAGATCAATAAGAAAGTGGATATAAAAATGAAGGAACCTTGTTTGTCCTATAGTAAAGTTGCAAGATTCACATGAAGGACGTTTTTAGCAAAAGAAACCAAATTTGGTTATTCCAATTTAAATATATCTTAGAATATATATATATATATATATATATATATATAGTTTTGCATAAAACACTCTCGTCTGTGGTATATAAATGTGTAGTAGCAAAGTTGAGAGATATAGAAAAAATAACATTTACTGAATAAAGATTATCATAAGCACATTATGTTAAGAAATTGTGATTATAACTTCATGTAGAAATTCATTTATACAGTTTTGATTAATATGAGTGAGCAATTCTAAGTTCAATATAGTTTTGTAAGAGGAAGGGTTGAAGCTAAAGTTGGAAGGAGGAAGGGCCCCCTTTGGAAGGCTGCAACAACAATCCAACCCATCTAGTTAGTTAAGCAATTTATTTGATTTACTTAAGAATTGCAAGTTTTATTTATAAATTGTGTGAGTTACATTCTTATTTAAGATTTGTTTTAGGAATCTTCTCATGTTGGAAATATTGTCATTGATGTCAAAGGTCTAGTATTATTGGTGATAAAGGCCCCATTGCATTTAATGTTGGTTATCTTGGCTAATGTGAGTTAATATTTATTTAATATTAACAAATATATTTTTGGTTGCATATGAGACAAAAGAAGGGCCCATGGAGAAGTCAAAGAGCCATGGGGTAAAGACAAAAGAAGGATGGGACACATTTTCCCATGAAGAGTCATCTTGGGGAATACCAAGAGTCACCAAGTGAAAACAAAAGAGTAAGGGCACAATTTATCATGAAGGGACACTTTGAGGAATACAAAAATTCACCAAAGATAAGGACAAAAGTGGGAAGGACATTTTTGGTCATGAAGGGTCACCACATGACTTTTCAAAGGCTTGAATATGAAGGGTCATACAAGATTGGTGCCATTTTCCATGAGGATTGAAGGGTCACAAAGGGGGAAGGCCAAAGGTCATTTGGAAAGCTATAAATAAAGTCTTGAGAATCCATTTGTAATATGAGAGATAGAGGTTGATTTGATATTGTAATATCTAGCTTAGAAGAGCAATTGTGAGAGATGAATATGATTTGTATTTGTTATATCTAGCTTAGAAGAGCAAAAGTGAGAGAGAGGAAAGAGATGTTGTATTGATCTATCATTTTTTGAGATAGCAACATTGAGAGATAGGTGTGTGGTATACACAAAGGGGTTGGTGCTCTTGTGGGTTGGTGCTCACGAATTATTGTTGGGTTGGTGCTTGGCAAAGGGGTTGGTGCTCCTATGGGTTGGTGTTCATGAATAGTAGCTGGGTTGGTGCTTGGCAAAGGGGTTTGAAGCTCCTATGGGTTGGTGCTCATGAGTTGTAGCTGAGGTTGGTACTCGACAAAGGGGTATGGTGCTCCTGTGGGTTTATTCTCATGAATATACTTGAGATTGTTATCTGTGGCTTTTCCCACATTGGGTTTCCACATTATATTTGGTGTCTCTCTCTATCTTATGTGATGTTTATTGTTTGAGTTTTATTGCATATCTTGAATGTTTGATTAAGTGGAATTTGATAAAGGGAAAGTTTTATAAGATATGAGATTACACTCAATTCTTCTATAGTATGATATGAGGAGTTTTGGATAATCATATAAAATTACTCCTTTATGAAGGTGATAGTAAAATTTTATTGTTAGGTTGTGACACGAGATTACTATTCCTTATGCCTCATTCTTAATATCATTCACTTTGAATTTGAAGGCTCATTTGAAGTATTTGGAGGTTTATACCCATACTTTACCTTATTCATACTAAGGAAATTAATTCATGGTCTTTTACAATATGAGATAAGTCATCAAATTATTAAATCCATTTGAACATAATGGACTTGTGTAGTGGGGAAAACAAGATGTACTTGAATATGTCTTGTAACTTGTTATCAACCATAAGATTTTTCATAGTAGAGAATATAGTATTGTAATGAAGTAGATAATCATTGATGAATTCATTGTGTCCTCTCTTGAGTTTTTAAATTTGAACATGGGGAAACTTGTCATTGATGTTGAATGATAAAAAAGATAATAATTTATTATTTAATGGATTGAATTCATGAAGCAATTATATGGGGAGGTTGGATAACCATTTTTAAGCATAGTCCTTAATTCTCCATAAAACTAATTTGGTCAACAAGTTATCATTGGATGTATACTAAAAACATTGTGCATGAAATCCTTTAAGGTGTTGTTCTTGGATCACCTTTACCATCATATAATTTAATCTTATGCATCATAAATCATATAGGTAAATGACAAGCTAAATTAGTTGGGGCCAACATACTATGTAGTAACACTTTATATTTAGTCGAATACCCCTATAAAAGAAACATGTCCCAATTATAAAACCTTAGATTAAATATCAAGGAATTTTTTCATAAGGATCTAAGAATTAGGCATAAAATATTATGTATCAATGGATGGTGTCACATGATTATCCATCCTAGGAGGAACAAAAGTGTGTTGTGTAAGTATAACCATAGAAATATGAGTAAAACCTTATGTTTACCCCACATTGAGTTGGTAACATGTGTAACCATAGTGGTAGTGGTAGTGAAAACAATGATTTGAATACCCATTTCAAAATATTTACCTCTAAAATGTACATAAATATCATTAAAGAGTTCATCATGTTATTCCTCAAATATGGCTACCTTAACATTATTTACATTTTAGCCTCTATGATTATATTCAAGATCTTATCCAAATCATTAGGTTGCATATGAATTTGATTTCAAAAGTTATACAATGATTTAATTTGTGTGGGATCTACACCATTAATTTTGTCAAGATGTATTTTTATCATGATATTCATTATTATTTTCATTATCATTTTCATGAGTAGTTTCAAGTTTAGTCATATCATCGTTAACAATATATTCCTCTAGTTTGATGTGTTGATTATTAACATTTGCATCAATAGAATAAGAATGGATTTTAATTTCATCTGTATTATCCATTTTATACTACACATACACATGTGGTTGGGAAAAATGGATCTGATTATTGTCAACTTTAACACAACTCAGAACTTCACCTTATAGGGACAAGAGAGCTAGCTATGTTAGTTGGAATATAATATGGTCATGAAAAACATCAAGAAGGTTAGGACCAAAATGGATAAATTATTGATTTATAAGGAGAACTAAAAAACCAGATATGAAACCCTAACATAGGATCTAAAATTCTAAGAAAGAAGGGTGAAAAACATAAGGGAAACTTAGGTGTTTTTCCTATTTGAAAGAATGGTTAGGTTCAATAAAATGTTTTAACTTATTTTAATATATAGGTGATCTAATAATATAAATATTTAAATTCACAATGCATAATATAGATCCTTTACCACAAAAATTTAAATGTCACATAAAGATTGATTTCAATGAGTAAATGTATACATAACCAAGCAAAGTGGGGAGAGAATACACTTAGCAATTTTTTTTTTTATATTGATGATTACCTATTTTTGTTTGAACTTATTTTGGTTTTAGTGATATGAATAAAATAAAATATTGAATAATCATATTACATAAGATATATAATTAGATATGAAGATCTAATTTTAGAAATAAGATTGATATTGAGCTTGCTATTTGTAGAAATGACAAGAGAATAAGATACTTATTTTATTCACTATTATATTTTAATCACTATCTATAAACAATCACTCAATATAGCGTAAAATGGATCTATTTTGCTTAGCTTAGGGGACTATTTTTTAGAATTTACTAAAATGTTGCCAGTAATGCTAAGATACCTATGGAAACTAAATATTTCTTCTATCTACTGAACTATCTTTTGTGTTTTTCTATTCCACCATATATCACTATACCTCCCTATCAATATGTTTTATATCTAATTTAAAATGCTCAATCCTTTAAAAACTTACTTGGCTTGTAAAATTGGGTTAGAAATATGGTTTGGAAAACTCCAATAATACCTCTATAAGTGATTGAACATTTTATATATTCAAATAGTTTGAAGAGGTCTCAAACTGCATGTAGTTCTCCTACCTATGTATATGAGTGATCAATATTAATCCACTAGAACACAATGGGACTTGTAATATTTTTAAAATTAAAAATAGGCAACTTTAAACTTGATTTAGGTGTTTAGACTTGGCTTATGGACCATTCCTTTGATGATTTTTAAGATTTATGCTTTAGGATAGTGCTTCAAGGTTGTATAGATGTATTCCTCTTTGTTTAAGTGATATGCTAGATGGATCTATATATTTATAGCCTTAAACTTCATGTATTGATATATAAGACTTGTTGGGTAATTTACCTCCATAAATGATGTGTGAAACATGTGGGATGACCTAAGGAAAGGGTTTGAATTTAAAAAATAGATGTTTTGAAAACATGATCCACTATTGGAAATATAAGCCACTATTACTAACTGGAAATGTCTAACTATTACTGGAATATTATGGAATGGAGGGAAAATGATATAGGATATGGTGATAATATGCATAAAATTATGAATCATTTATACATATACTAGTGAGGTCCTATTTATGAATAACAACAAATTGGGAAATTCTAAGCTCATAGATAAATGAATGGCTAGGAGAGAAGGGTGTGCAAGATTTATATGTATACACAAAAATCATGTTTAATTTAAAAAAAAAATATTTTTAAGTGTCCAATACAAAATTTATGTGTCTATACATTTTTATTTTCATCAATCTTAGTCATCAATTTTTAGCATGCGCTAAGATTCAGTATTTTGAATATGGTATAGAAATAGAGTGATAGTTAATTATAAACTTGATATAAGATTTCATTTATAGTTATATAATATGGATATGTACTTTTTGACCTTGAGGTTTCATTAGTTATTATTAATTATGAATGTTTTAGTGCCCTTGTACCATATTTTTAAAAATGATTTTTTTAGAGAAAGGTGTATACATATAATATTTTCAAACTTTATCAATTGCAAATGCTTTCTATCTTGCAGGAACCCATCAATTCTCAATTTATATGAGTGCACACCTTAAAGGGTATACTAGGAAAGAGGTGCATAGACCATTATTATTTCATAATATTGTTGTCCCTTTTTACCACTTGCTAGCTACAAATTGTCTCCTAACATAATTCCCCTAAGCTTTACCTCTTATTTTGCACCTTTCTATAGTCATTTACCATGTTCATTATCCCTTCCATATCCTAATCCAAATTTTACATTTTATGTTAAATATTTGACCCCATTTAAATTATACTATTATTGGTAAAACTTAGGGTCTAAGTCAACCCTTGACTAACCTAGTCTATGACCTAGTTTATTTTTGTCAATTATGATACTAGGTCAATTGGGTCGATCTTGTTAGCCTAAAATTCCATAAGGGATTAGGATTAGATCCAAATATATAACACATCCATTTTTCCATTCTTATAGGTGAAATAAGAGTTAAATATTCATTTGTGCTTATTTACATTCTGCTCTTCCACCATTCTACTTGAGGAGTCTTAGCTTAAGGTTTTTACTTGGAGAAGAATCTCATATTATGGAGAAAGTATGGGATGATTTGGCCTTTATTATTTATCCTTAAAAACCACAAAAACATCTTGAGAAATACTTTTGGCCAAAGGAGAGATTGATTCTCGATGGGTTCATATTCAAGGTAAGTATCTATAACTTTACTTCTCTATTTATTAGATAAAAGTAGCATAAGTAATGGATTTTGAATAGTTTGATATCTCAACACATTAGGGTTTTACCTATAAATAGATTAATTAGGATTAAATTATGCATGTTTAATTTTATTTTTACTAACCCCACTTTGTGCCAAAGCTTTGGTGAGGACTAGATTAGACTTTATTTGTTATTAGTTTAGTAAATATGAAAACATTGGACTTAGTTAGGGTTATTGCATAGTTTTGCTTGACTAGAGGCTTTGGAACCCTCCCTAGTAATATTATTGTGTAAGATATCCCTTGATTAGGTTTATTAGATCCATCTTGGTCATGACCCTGATTATTTAATGTTTCCCCAATTAGAAGTGTAAGTAGGATTTATCTTCTTCGAGCTAGGATTGATTTATAGATATGTTGTATTTCTAATTGCATATATTTTGGTCAACACAATGTGAATATAAACCTTGAAATTTTTATTTCATGTTTTCATTGCTATCATCCTTTTAGTTTTCTATATTTACAATACTATATCAAACTAGTCGATATAGTTATAACATTTTGTGCACATGTTTAACATACAATCTCATCAAAATGAATCTATTCTATCCATTTAGGTATTCAGCAAATATAGGTTAATATATTGAATAGGTAAACATAGTATTCTTATTTAGTCCTAGATAATAATACAAGGTTTACTAGGTTGACTCTATCATCTTACTCTCTCTACCAACATTCATATCAACAAACTAGGTTGACTTTGTCATCTTGTTCTCTCTGCCAACATTAAGATTAACAAACTAGGTTGAATAGGTCAACTCTATCATATTTTTCTCTCTACCATCATCTAGATCAACAAACTAGGTTAAATAGGTTGACTTAGTCATCTTATCCTTTTTCAACACATAGGATTTTACAGAATTGGGTCAAGCTAGTTGACTTAGTTTGCAAAATTTTGAAAGTAACATTCAAGGCACTTCAACATAAAATTTGCAATCCTAATCATCATAAAACCCACCTAGGTTCATCTCTTTCTCTCTATATTATTTCAATACCTCATTTTAGTTTTATTTTGTACAAGTTAGTAGTCTTCAAAATTGCAACCCTATAGACAATTAAGTCGACCTGGTCAACTTAGTTCTATAGCCTATTTTATATCTAAAAGACTTAGTTAACCCATTTGAATATGTTCTTAAAGACATTTTCTTCCACATAATAGTAATGACCTAGTCAACTCTGTTCTATACTATTTGCATAAAGTGTCATCTAAACCAACTTTGTATTATTCTAAATTTGGGAATTAATAACTATTTGCTAGTAATTAATTCACACTTTCCCTTTTAGTTATTTGCATGCTTAGAGTAGTTCACATAGTCCAAATAGGTGGTTTTTCAAATTACTATTTATTTACACTATTTTTTTCTTTTTCACACACTACCAAATCACACAATATTCAAAACACATTTACACTTGTCTTCCCAAGGCCTACCTACTTGGATTTCATCACCAAGAGGGAAGTTGAATCAATTTTTTAGACAAGTATAAATATTTGGTTAAATGTATATATTGTCAAAGCACCCAATACCATTCTCACTATGGGATTGTGAAATTAGGGGGTAGGCACTAATACCAAGCCAATACCATTGCCAATAGAGATCCCTTTCAGCCTAATTTGTCTTGAAACCATCCATAGATTAATTTTTAGTTCCCTATTTTTAGCCAACCTTCATATCACACTTAAAATAATACTTTCTAATAATCTAATAACATTTAGGATGACCAATTAGTTATCATTTACTTTTTGGTTTATTGGGTTGTCCCTAAAAAATGCCACTCATTTTTGGGACAACCTATAGACCAAAAGTGTCTCTTCCCTTTTCAAAATTTGTCTTGGGCATTCAAATTCCTCATTTTTCAAGATTCTCAAAAATATACAAACTCAGTAGGTCAAGTTCAATGGGATTTTATAGTTTGAAATCTATGGACTCTTTTAAGGTTAGAGAAAACTACGGACTTGGTTTCTATGGACTCTACAAACAGGGTCATTTCTACAAGTTCAACGAGTTCTGGGTTCAATCGGTTCAATGCTTTCAGTTCAAAGGCAAGTTCAACAAGAGATTCAAATCCATGGTTCAATGGAATGGTTCAAATAGTTGGTTCATTGCTAAAGCAAAGGAAAAGCCCAACTGAAGAGAAAAGCCCACGAAAAAGTGCCCAATGGAAAAAGACAACAGAACGTGACAAGTGTTTGCACCCAACATGCAAGAGCAGAAATTTTTGCTGCCATTGCATCTTGGTTTCTTATATGCAGGAGTGGAAAATTTTTCTGCCCATGCATTCCCATTTTCTCTCCTTTAGGTGCAAGGGCAACGATTTTTTCTGCCCTTACACGTTCTTCTTTGCCAACTCCCTGATGTGCATAGGTGGCAATTTTTGCCGCCTATGTATAGGAACTTCTTCAATATGCAAGGGCGACAATTTTTGTGGCCCCTACATACCTTCACCCCATTTTTCCAAACTCTGGGAATTTTTCATTTTTCCTATTTTCCATGCCCGCTCCCCTTTTCTTCCACATTTTGACCTGCTCTCGCCTCAGCCTTTTCAAGCACGTTTCCCTAATCATGATCATCAAATGTGCAGTTTTCCCAAATTACTAATTTTTTCCCCTAATTGCACAATCATGATTCTTACTATAGTTTCTCTAAAGGATCCCTATTCATCGACATCTTTTCAACAAAAGTTCTTCTAGATCACTGAAGATTCTCTGAAGTCAAAGATAATGAAGAAGTCTGGAAATAAAGATTAAAGCTGTTCTTCCATGCTTTATCAAAATGCACTTTGTAATTGACTTAGGATATTTTCATGTAAAAGTGCATGCAATTTTGTAATGTGTAATTACATGTAAAAATTCCAAAAAAATATCTCAAAGTCAAAGATGAGTCATCTTTGACTAGGATATTTTTGTATTTTAATATTTTCTAAAATTTTGAAGGTTTCTCCCTATATATAGAGGAGACCTCTTTTGTAAATGGATCTCTGATAATTGAGAGCAAAAATTCAACTAAAATTGAGACACTTCTTGAGACTTTGTGCTCAACTTTTAAATCATATTTCATCGAATGAATGAGAAACAGGGTTATTTCAAACTTTGTGTTAGAGTAATTTGTGTTATTTAGGAAATGGTTCTTATGTCCTCTTTCCTAGTAATCTCTTATCTATTTGATTTAATAAGCAAAGTGTGTGTGTTGATATTATCTAAGGATGTTTCTAAAAGATAGAAGAAAGACTTTGAGCTACTTTTATCTTGGTGATCCTTTTATCCTTTGTAGTTTTAGCGAAGACTTTGTGCTTCATTTCACTTTACGGTTACGTGTATTCCGAATCGGTGAAGGAGACAATGAAAGACTTTGTGCTTACATAGGTTTCTTTGTTAACTTTTTTACCTACTTCAGGGGATTTTCTGCTCTACGTTGGATACCATTCCTGAAAGAAGAGGAATGTTATTAGCCAACGACCAGGATTTCTTTCTCTTGTTCCTTGGACATCACCTCTGAAAAAAGAGAGGTGGATGATGTTATACTATCCTGAGTATTATTTTCTACTTATTTATATATATACATATAGCATATAAATATTCATAGGGAACCTCCCCTTGATGAGAGGAGAGATTTACCTCATCTAGATGTGGTAAACCCACACTTTTTGTGGCATAAATATTCCTGTGCTGTGGTTGATATACCCATTTTGTCATCATTTAGTTGACGACAAAATATTCACCCAACAGTTTTTGGCGACTCTGCTGGGGATGAACGTACAGTCTAAAACCTCAAGTTTTAGATTGAAGCAGTCCCTACCCTTATCCATTACATAGTCTGGTGACTCTGTTCCATGTCTTACCCATTATCATTATAGCCTTACCATCTTCCTCCATCTCCATTATATTATCTGGTCTACAAAACCCGAGCCGCTGGGAAGAGCACACAGTTTGAAGTCTCAAGCTGAAGCAAATCCTACTCTTTTCCATTTTTGTTCTGCAATTTGGTAACTCCATGTTATACCAGAGGCCAAAAATCCCAAGGTGTTGTTGACCTTGCTTTTGAGTTGGTGCAACAGAGTAATTTCAATTTGTTTCCTCCACAACCTCACCTTAGATAAACTAGGAGTCTTCCTCCTAGCCCTACCAGGTCACCAGCACAAGGCAGAGCTTCTTTTTCTACTGCTAGTAGAGCTTTGCATATCCATTCTACACCCAAATTTGTGATCCCAATTTTACATAATCAAATCATGGCTCAAGGCCCCTTAGGTAACTCTTTTGGTCCACTTAATTTGACTCCACCCCTACATGAGCTTCCACATAGTTTAAGGAAGAATTTCCCCAAATTCTTTGGTGATGGGAAAGTTCATCCTGATGAACACATTGTAGCTTTTAGCATAGCCTATGGCATAATAGGGGTGAAGTTTGAAGACATAGCAGTCAGGCTATTCGTGGAGACATTACAAGGTGCTACTACAGACTGGTTCTACCACTTGTAGGCCAAATTAATGACTGACTGGGACACTCTGAAAGACAAATTTGAAGCCAGGTTCAAGCTTGCAAAAGATGCACATGCCTTGCTAGCCCAGCTCACTCATATGAAGAAAGAGTCTCATAGGCCTATGAGGGATTTTATTGATATGTTTAACAAGTTGAGGCATAAAATTCCCATGGTCGCCTAGCCAACACCTCAGAATCTCAAGTGTTTCTTCATTAACTCACAACTGCCTGAGTTGAGTTTCTTGCTGAGACGAGCCAGGCACATAGATCATACTACTACTCAGGACTTGGCAATTGAGGTAGAAGATGACCTTATCTTGGCTAGAAAGATAAGAAAAGATCCAAATAGAGGTAAATCATCTCCTTCTGAATACTCCCCTTTAGCCACCACTGATCCAATGGTGCAGAAGCTAACAAATGAATTACTAGTCCTCAAAAGACAAATGGCCCAAGTTATGTCTACTCCTAATTAGGATATGCCAAGGAAGACATTTCAAAATCAGGCATACCAAGGCAATGCTGCCAAGAATCAAGGGTAGCCAAATTGCCTTCCTCCCTCGTAGAGGAACCTTTCCCTTGAAGCACCTCCAACCAACTCAGCAGTTGGATATTTGGAAATAAAACATGATTTCTCTTTCCAACCTGAGTTTGATCAAGAAGAATTAGTTATCAACTCCCACATCAATTTCCTGAACTATCAGGATGAACCCAGAAGAGAAGGCAATGCAGTTGAGGGGTCATATGCTGTAATCACCTGGTCTTAGAACCAGTCAACCCAGTAGGCCGATAAAGAGAAGACAGAGGAGCGAGCCCAATCAGCAATTTTAATTGTTAAGCAGAGAACCCCTCTTCCTTTCTAGTCAAAAGGACCTAGTGATTGCCAAGAAGGTAAGTATCCCAAGCATTTCTACAACTTCTACTTCAATTTCATAGTCCAGTCCTCCCTCCCCTCCCAAAAACCAAAAGGATGAACTCCCATCCTCTATGCCTAGTCTAATTCAATCATTTGACATAACTAATCACGTCAAAAAGACAAAAATTCAAATCACTAAATTTGAAGTCCTATAGTCCAACCCTGATTAGTTGGACAAGTTGGTACAAGATGTCAAGACCCAAACATTGGCCCCTAAAGCTCAAATTTTGTTTGAGTTTTCAGGCAGGGGTGATTACTTCTTTACTATAGAGGACGTCTATGTTCTTGGAGATGAAAGTCCAGTAGGTGGTGATCCAAGAATTGATTTGAACTAGACATTAGAAGGATTGGTAAGGCGTAGTACAAATGAAAAAGGGTCTTCCATCTCTAAATAAGAGAAATCTGACAGAATATCCATTTTTGGTCATGTTTGGATCTAAGAAATGGATGGTAGCAATTCCTCTACAGGTGTTGGGGCCATGTTGGTGTTGATATCTCCTAAGGGGGATATTCTTCCTTCTTTACATGAGTTGTAATTTAGCAATACCAACAACATTGCCAAGTATGAATCTCTGTTACTCAAATGGAGAGCTAATCAAGATAAAAGAGATGCCGAGCCGGTGGTCTGCCAAGCATCTAAAGGGGACAATCAAGACATGTGTTGGATTAAACTATCATAATAGTAAATTATGGTAATAGACCAAGCTATTGCCCATCAAAATTAGAAAAAGGGACTCCACAGGAGAACCAAGATTCATGGTTCTTAGACTAGAAAGCAAGCCTTACCAAGGGGAAGACATAGAAAATTGGTTTCCTGGTGGAGAGTTCCATTTGCCAGTCACTATTTCTAGGGACAAAATGGTTTCCTATTGGTTTATTAGGATGGCACACTATTTTCACTGTTTCACAGTGGGTAGCATCTAAAGCACTTCAAATTTTGAGGCATCAAAAGAGATCATGTGTACATATGTATATCTATATAGTCTTTATGTCTATTTTGTGCTTTTTGTTTTCATTTTTTGGAGCCTTTCTTTTTGGGTAGCATGACTCTGTAGCCTAATGGCATGATTTTAATGCACAGGAGATTCTGGATTCTACTCCCTTCAATCACTTTTTGTAATAGAAGGAAGTTCCCCAACTAGAGCCAGCGGTTGTCCCCAAAAAATGCCACTCATTTTTGGGACAACCTACAGACCAAAATTGTCTCTTCCCTTTTCAAAATTTGTCTTGGGCATTTAAATTCCTCATTTTTCAATCTTCTCAAAAATCTACGGACTCAATAGGTCAAGTTCAATGGGATTTTACAGTTTGAAATCTATGAATTATTTTAAGGTTAGAGAAAACTATGGACTTGGTTTCTACAGACTCTACAAATAGGCTCATTTCTACAAGTTCAACGAGTTTCGAGTTCAATCAGTTCAATGCTTTTAGTTCAAAGGTAAGTTCAAAAAGAGGTTCAAAGCCATGGTTCAATGGAACAGTTCAAATAGTTGGTTCATCACCAAAGAAAAAGAAAATCTTGACTGAAGAGAAAAGCCCACAGAAAAGTGCTTAATGGAAAAAGATAGCAGAATGTGAAAAGTGTTTGCACCCAACATGCAAGAGCAGAAATTTTTGCCACCTTTAAATCTTTTGGTTTCTTCTATGCAGGAGTGCCAAATTTTTCTACCCACGCATCCCCATTTTCTCTCCTCCAGGTGCAAGGGTGGTGATTTTTTCCACCCTTACACGTTCTTCTTCGCTGACTCCCTGACATGCACAGGCGATAATTTTTGCTGCCTATGCACAAGAACTTCTCCAATATGCAAGGGCAAAATTTTTTTTACCCCTACATACCTTCTCCCCATTTTTCCTAACTCTAGGAAATTTTCATTTTTCCTATTTTTTGCACCCACTCCCCTTTTCTTTCACTTTTTGACCTGCTCTCGCGTCACCCTTTTCAAGCACGTTTCCCTAATTGTGATCATCAAATGTGTAGTTTTCCCAGATTGGTAATTTTTTCCCCTAATTACACAATCATTATTCTTACTGTAGTTTCTCTAAAGGATCCCTCTTCATCGACATCTTTTCAACAAAAGTTCTTCTAGATCACTAAAGATTCTTTGAAGTCAAAGATAATGAAGAAGTCTGGAAATAAAGATTGAAGCTGTTCTTCCATGCTTTATCAAAATGCACTTTGTAATTGACTTAGGATATTTTCATGTAAAAGTGCATGCAATTTTGTAATGTGTAATTACATGTAAAAATTCCAAAAAAATATCTCAAAGTCAAAGATGAGTCATCTTTGACTAGGATATTTTTGTATTTTAATATTTTCTAAAATTTTGAAGGTTTCCCCCTATATATAGAGGAGACCTCTTTTGTAAATGGATCTCTGATAATTGAGAGCAAAAACTCTACTAAAATTGAGACACTTCTTGAGACTTTGTGCTCAACTTGTAAATCATATTTCATCGAATGAATGAGAAACAGGGTTATTTTAGACTTTGTGTTGAAGTAATTTGTGTTATTTAGGAAATGGTTCTTATGTCCTCTTTCCTAGTAATCTCTTATCTATTTGATTTAATAAGCAAAGTGTGTGTGTTGATATTATCTGAGGACATTTCTAAAAGATAGAAGAAAGACTTTGAGCTACTTTTATCTTGGTGATCCTTTTATCCTTTGTAGTTTTAGGTGAAGACTTTGTGCTTCATTTCACTCTACAGTTACGCGTATTTTGAATCGGTGAAGGAGACAATGAAATACTTTGTGCTTACATAGGTTTATTTGTTAACTTTGTTACCTACTTTAGGGGATTTTTTGCTCTATACTAGATACCATTCCTGAAAGAAGAGGAATGTTATTAGCCAACAACCAGGATTTCTTTCTCTTGTTCCTTGGACATCGCCTCTAAAAAAAGAGAGGTGGATGCTATTATACTATCCTGAGTATTATTTTCTACTTATATATATATATATATATATATATATATACATATAGCATGTAAATATTCATAGGGAACTTCCCCTTAATGAGAGGAGAGATTTACCTCATCTAGATGTGGTAAACCCACACTTTTTTGTGGTGTAAATCTCCCTATGCTATGGTTGATATACCCATTTTGTCATCAGTTAGTTGATGACAAAATATTCACCCAATATATTTCTTGTTCTCTGATCATTGAGTGTTGTATTTTAAAACCTTGTATTAGCCAAAATTAGTGAAAGGTTTTGTGCTATATGTCCCAATTGGATCACTCACATTAATCTAATTATTTGTGTGTTTAATTTCACTTCTTACATCATTTATATTTAAAAAATTTACACTATTTTAGAACACTATCATTCTGGTTGATATAGTCTCCTACAAGCTCTATCTTTTTTCTTGCCAATAATACAAGTCAACCAAAAGACTGTCTCTTATCTATCTATTCTACCCTTTGTCCAATAGTACACAATCAACCCAATCAACTATATACTTTTTCCCACCTATGTTCAAGAGTACATAGTTCACCCAGTTGACTCTATACTCTTCTTAGCCCATTTTTAGTAGTATTGTATTGACTAAATCAACCTTGTATCTAACTGTTGACCTTGCTCTTCCATTTAGCTAATTTGGTTAACTGTCTAGCTGACTTCCATCTTTTTCTAGTTGACTTAGTTATCAATATTTTCTTTCTCTTTATTGTTTCTTAAAATTATGTTAATTTCCTCAAAATATCATGAAATCCCTTATTAGAATCTTTGTCGACAACTTGAATCCATTTAGACACTATATGGGGTATTATTTTCGCCCTTTATTTAACTCCCATGAGAACACTCACTCTTATATCACATCTTTACGTCCTTCATCTATGGATTATAAAATAGTTCAAATCACACCTTAAGATGAAGTAGGTGGATGTGATCCTTTCTGTACCTATCAAGACAATTATCATCTTCAAAATTTTCAACATAATGTGGGAGTAATTGACACAAGTCTATCCAACAATCCCACTAGTAATCCACCTCCCAATAACCCTACCCCTAATACCAATTTGTGGAATCCTCCTACAAACACCAACCTAACAATTAATATGACTCAAATTCTTTCATAAGTCATACAACAAATGAACATAATGCACACCTCTAACACCTCTCAAATTATGCAATTATAATGTCATTTGATCAATTTGGATAATCAACCTTCAGTTATAATTCCTCAAACTAATCTAAATTTTATTCCTTGAACTCTTTTAAATGCTTCAAGAAATGTTATTCCTCAACCTATCATGAATAAAAAAATGATTCAAAACATCCAAAACAAGCCTTTATCTCCTTTCATCATTTCATAGATATTGGTAATATCCTTCCAACTATCAAGTGTGATGGGACTAAGACCCAAAATATTTTCTTAAATCATTTGGTAATATTTAAAAATAGTGGATCCAAACTATTACTTTCACCAGAACTAAAATTCAATTTAAAACCTTCACTGGTGATGTTTTAGAATGGTACAACCAACTTCCCCAATATTCCATCTAACAACTAGAGGATTTATTCAATCCTCTAGTTAAAGAGTTTTAACAAAATGACCTTCTTTAAAATTTCCTTAGTCATTTCACTAATGCTAAGTAATATCCCATCAAATCAGCTCATGATTTTATCAAATGATGGAAATTTCTAGCCTCTTACATAATTATCATCACAAGTTCCTCATGAAATCATTACAAAAAATTGAAGATCCATCTTATATAGAGGAATAACCACCATAAATTGAGCCTCAACCCACCAACATGCATAACATTTAATCCATTTTTCCTTCTTTTAAGCCTTCTATTGAATTTATTAAAGAATAAATTATTAATGATGAGATCCTTTTTCATCCTGATGAGCCACCACTATTCATTACAATAGACATTAATACTACCCTTATTTGTAGAGTGTTAGTTGATGAAGGGTCTAGTATTAAGTTGATATCTTTGTGGCTCATCCAAAAAATTAGATATAATGAGAATCATCTCAATAAAACCTACCTAACCTTCATGGATTTGATAAAACTAATCAAATGCCACTTGGTTGTATTTGGACCTAAGACTATTTGAACTAAACTTATGGTCTTTGATTTTCCTTTATCTTATAACATACTTCTAGGTCAACCTTGAACTCATCGAGTGTAGGATATCACTTCTTCCAATAGCTAATGCATCAAATTCCTATCTAATGGAAAATGGTATAAATATGACGTTGATCCCAACCCTTGGGGTATTCAACTTCCTAATCCTAAATCTTAATATCAGATTCCTACCATTCTAATAATCAATAATGCTCCCTTACCTAAATTCATCAACATTAATCTAGACTTACAGGTCACTCTTACTAATTGAGATGATGATGATCTAATGAATTGTAATATACTTGAAACACTACTAAGCTACCTCCTTATATCTTGGAGTGGCTTCCTCCTTTATTACCTCATGATCACACTATTCCTCTCATTAATGACATCAGTCCATGTAATGCCCAGTACAATTTTTACCTATAATCCACCTTCACATGTACTGATTATGGAGTGGCTAAATTATTCCATGATCCTTTAATCATGTCTCCATGCAAATTTAGTGATCTCAAAATTTCCCCTTTTGAAACTCCTCCTGAATCTCAAGCATATACCATTTCTCTAACCTATGATGACAACTACATCATGGACCAAGCTCAATCTTGAGACTTGTATGTTCAACATTATCATAAAAATTTATCCCAAGTACATGCTTTCAACTGTAATGTTCATACCATTTCCATAAATTTTGAATTATCTCCTAAAGGTCATGCACCTCCTATTAATTCTTTGCTTATTGATATTCCTTAGGTGGTATAACAAATCCTACCTTCTTAACATCTAAAATTCATGCATCATCTCTACCACCTACATATCCCATAATTTCATCTTATTCTTCCCCAATCAATGAAACTAATGACACACCAATCTCATTTGATCAATATACTCCTCCTACTGCCAAGATTACATTAGATTCCAAGGCCACCAATCTCTATTAGATATAATCTTAATATGATCACATTGGTAATCAAATTTGTTATCTTAAATTAGATTCGAAGTATTATGGTAGTCTTCTTACTTTGCTTAGCGATGAAGCCATTCTTGATTTGATTCATGCCTAAGAACCTCAAATTCCTTGATAACATCAAAAAACTCAAGAATTTCAAAAATAAATATCCTTGTTTCAAAAAATTCATCATTAGCATTCACCTTAAAAAAAATCCAATTTCTTCTTTACCTAATACACCTTATCATTTCCAATATGGAAATGTTATGCTTATATAAGAAACTTATCACATCAAAATGGGACTTCATCATTCCCTCAACCATTATAGTTTCTTGTGAACTCACACCTATTAAACATGATAACTTTAATATATTTTTTAATAAATATCATGATATATTTACCTAGTCTTACAAGGACATGTTAGGTATTGACCCTATCATTTTGGTGCACAATATTATCACTTATCTTGATGCCAAACCCATGTGATAAAAGTAACAAAAATTACCACCTGAAGATTTCATTTTTATGCCATAAATAAATTATTAAGTTTTTTGATGCTAAGTTTATCAAACCCATGGACTAATCCAAATGGGTTTATAACATAGTCTCTATTTGTAAAAGGGTTACCATGGTCATTTACATTTGCATCAATTTTCATAATATTAATCTTTCTTGACCCAAGGACAATTTCCCTCTACATTCAATAGATGCCATCATTGATTCCAAAATTGGTTATGAATGTTTTCTCTTATGGATCATTTCTTGGGTTATAACCAAATTCAATTCTCCCCTAAAGAAAAAAATAAAACAAATTTCACCATATAATGGGGCACCTATTACTACATTAAAATTCCCCTTGGCCTCAAAAATGTTAGAGCCACCTTTCAACAAGCGATGACACACATATTTATGAAATTATTCACAAGATTGTAGAAACCTATGTGGATGACCTCATAATTAAATCCAAATGTCACAATACTCATCTCTTTGATCTTACCATCATATTCGAATGCCGCCTTAAATATAAAGTTAGACTAAATCCTTAAAAATGTATTTTCGATGTCACATCTAGTAAATTATTAGTAATCTTAGTCTCTCTTTGTGGAATTGATGTTGACCCTTCCAAGATTAATGTTATCATTAACATGCTCATCCATCGCTCCATTTTGAACATTCACACTTGCATTGATAAACTTAGGGAAATTAGATGCTTTATTATCAAAATGGGTTACCATATCTAATCAATTAATTCTCTTATTAATAAAGGTAATGATTTAAAATGGATGGATCCCTATAAAAAAAACATTTGATAATATTAAAGAAACATTACTTCACCCACTTACTCTTCATCCCCCTTCAAATGATTGACCATTGATCTTGTACACCTCTTCCACACCCATATCAGTTGGGGTAATGCTTTCCCAAAAAGATGATACTAGAAGGGAATACACCATATACTATATCAATAGAGGTCTCATTAATTATGAGAAATGTTATACTAAAGTCAAATGTGATTGCCTTGCCATATCCATATATTTTGCCACTGAAAAAATTTGACATTATATGCTTTATCAAACTACTTACATTATCATTCATTCTAATCCCCTTAACCACTTCTTATCCAAAGCTTTTACTCCTAGAGATAGAATTGGCAAGTGTATGGTCCTCCTTATGGAATTTTATCTCCAAATTATTATCCAAAAATATGTCAAAGGATAAATCATTATTGATCAACCTACCAGAGCTCCTATGCCAACCACCAACCACCTTCAAGATAGTCTTCCCAATGATAATATTGTCTATATTAAATGTATTAACCAATCCATATATCTTAAATATTACTTCTAAAAATTCAGTAATGACTTGGAAGCAAGTAATCTAGATGAGTCCACTATATTCCCTAATACTACTAAACAAAAAGTAGTTATCAAATAACTTCTAGAAACTAATGTTGATTTACATCAAGATACTTGCACCCTTCATTTTGATGGCACTAAATCCATTCAAATAACTAGGGAAGGTTGTATCCATATGATCCCTCTTGGAAAAATCACCCCATTATCATTTTGCCTCAAATTTGATGTCAACTAACAACATGCTAGACTATGAAGCTTTAATCTTAGGCATGTGAGTATTTTTTGATCTAGATATCTAATTTCTGTATGCTCTATGTGAATCCAAACTCATTTTCCACTAAGTCAATGGTGATTATCAATTCAAAAGAGAAAATCTCATTTCTTATCATCAAATCATAACTACCCTCACCAAATATTTTATTTCTTTCACCATTGAGCCTATCCCTCTAGATCCAAATTCTATTGCCAATTCTCTTACTTATTTAGCATCTCTTTTTCATCCCCACCAAGTTATTACTAATCCCACTTTTATTATCTCAATAAGAAAATCTTGATATTCTATCCAATCACAAGATTCACTTATTTTCTACATTGAGTCTATTACCATTTGACAAAGCTCGTGGAATAAAGATATCATTCAATTTATAAAAAATCAAGCTTATCCTTCAAACCTTAGTTCTTGTGAAAAGACTCACATTCATTAAAAAGATTTTAAGTATGAATTTTGTTATAAAATAATATATTATCACAATGATTAAGGTACCTTACATCACTATGTTATGAAAGATGAGGTTCCTTCTCTTCCCAAAGAAATAAATGGGGGCATTTATGGTGGCCACTGTAGTAAATATGCTACATCCCAAAAATACTTACGTATTGGATACTTTTGGCCCACTATTGAAAAGGATTCCATCAAATTTGTTAAAAGGTGTTCTCCTTGTTAGCTTCATGATGATCTCATTCATTCACCTCCAACCAAGCTTCAAACCATGGAATCTCCCTGGCCATTCTCCATGTGAGAATTAGATCTCATAGGCAAATTACCTTGATATCAAGATGGACATGTCTTTATAATCACACCATAGAATATTTTACCAAATGGGTTGAGTCTATACCCCTTGTCAATGTCATCAGTACCACCATCTCTAAATTCATCCTAAATCAAATAATTTGTTACTTTGGCATCCCTCATATTATCATTTTAGATAATGATGGTAACTTCAAAAATAAAGATGTCAAATAACTCTATGGTAGATTTAAAATCAATCACAAATTCTACACACCCTAGTATAGAGTAATATTACGAGATACATTACTCCATGTGTTAGTCAATAAAATATCTAAAACATAAGTATATAGATACTAAAACATCAAGCCCACTCCCTCATGGGTGTTACTAATGAATTCTAAGAGCTATTTAAAGAAGGAATACTACTAAACCTTCTAAATAACATCCTTCCTTGTAAGAGTTGTCAAGAAGCATGTTTTTCCTAGATTTAATGCTCTAAATATATGTCAATCATGAGTAGCAAGCTTCTATATCATTTCTTAGCACACCAATGAAGTAGGCTCATAAGGTTGATCAATTTGTGTAAATAGGTGAAACTTTGTGAAGATAATTATGCATTATAACATTACATAATTTTAACTCTCTTAATCAATAGTGAAGCCCTATATTTATAGATTTCTAAAAATGTTCAGGATCAACCATGACCATCCATCTTAAAATCAAGATGTGTGGCCATGAACTGATTCAATTTTAGAAGGACAAGCCATAAATATTCCCATTAATATTTGGAATAATGGGGCATTGATGAGGCATGGGAAGGCTTAATCTTGATATTTTTGCCATTAATGGATTATGAATGCCACCCCATTGATGTTGTCATGGGATGTTGCATATTTGAGGTATACATTTCTAATTAATATATTTTCAATAACTTCCATGGATTTTTCACTTAATATTTTGATTTGAATTAATTTATTTAACTTTGATTAATAATATTAAATTATTTGGAAATATATTGAATTCTTTATCAACCTAATTAGAATGTCATTTTACTGAGTCTTAATTTGGATGGAGTATAATCAGAACAAGGTGTTACTTGTGTACAAAACAATACCATAGTTAGGGCATTATAGACATGAAATAAGACATGCATGTGATGTATGCTACCAAATTAGAAGAATTAATTTTTCTAGAGTGTCATTTAGCATGGTATCAATTTAACTTGATGTGATTTGAGAAAATATAATAATCACATAAAGTGCATTACTCCATTCAAGAATACATTATCCTAAATAGGCATCTATATGTGATAAACTCAAACCATTTAGTGCATTTTAGTGATTTTGGCCCAGATTGTGCGTTATCATAAAATGTTACTTATATTGAAAATTGAAACACATTAGTGATAGGAATTAGATGCCTATATTTTTACCCTATTTAAGAAGGTGTGGTAAGACATTCACTCGATGTGACATCTTTTTAAAAAATAAAAAGGTCACTATAACTAGAAGAAATAAATTTTGTTTAAATTTTCCATTTTTAAAGTTTGCATGATTGATGGAGGAATAGGTTTATGAAATGATAAAAACATCATTTGGGCTACCCATGATTCACCCTTAAGGGGGAAATGGAAAAATTGAAAATATTTGATAGGAGGGCTCAATTGGAAAAAGTTATATTCTCATTAATTTCAGCAAGAGAGGTTGAAAATGGAGTAATTAAAAGAAATTATAAGGAAAAATTGATCAAAGGGGCTAAAATAGTAGCACAAGAAAGATAAAATTATGTAACTATAGGTATAAGGGTTAAAATTTTGATAACATTACTATATTTTATCCCTTGTGGGTAAAAATAAGTCATTTTACAACCTAGCTATAGTAAATTTAGAGATCTAGTTGTTGTGAATGAGAGAGGGGGGCAAAATAGCCAATATATTACAACACCATCATGTTGTGGAGCATGTGAGAGATTGATAGAAACCACCAGGGAGTGAAGCATTGGTAGGCATCTTTTTTGTTTTTTAAATTTGGCATTTATTACATTATTATGCATAATAAGTGGTAGATGGGGTGATCATGCCATTTTACTAATTTGGAAAATGTTGAATTCAACCATGAAATGGAAAGAATGCCACGAAATAAATGATCTCACCAACTATTTGATGGGTCATGTGTTGAAACACCAAGATCACCAAAGAAATGAAGAACTCACATTTTGGGGTGAATTTTTCCATGGTAAATAGTGATTCTGCCACTATCAATGGGATTGCCTTTCCAATTAGTAAGAACATCATGCCAAATAGTGTTATCATAATGATTAGTAGGATCACCCTGTAAAATATTAGGAATGCCTTGATAAATGGTGGGATCACTAAAAAAATGGTGAGAACACTAGAAGAAAGTATAATGGGACCCATAAGAGATTAATATAGGCCCAAAATTAGAACAAAAGGGATAGAGACACATAGAGGACTAGTCTAGGCCTCAAAATTAGAAGAAGATGATAGAAATATAATTGAAATGATGCCATATGTTTAGTTTATAGGAATGAGTTATGGTGATCATTTCATGGGAATAGAACTCTCAAGTATTATGGTGATGGGAGTTGATGATATATGAGCTCACAAGCATCTTGGCAGTAGTGGACCTATATCACCTATCATGACTACTAGTGATCAATATAGATAGAGAATACTTTTTATCACTAGTAGAGGTGGAATTATAAGACCTTGAATTTCCATCTAATGATTGGGGAAGCTATAGTGAGACTAGAAGATGCACAATAATTTTTTTGAGTGTCTATGTGAGGACCCGAGATTACATGGATGGGGGCTAGACATAAGGTTATACTAGATGATATACTTGGCATAGTGGAACATGATATTTTGAATGAGTGCATAGATGTGCATGTATTATAGGAGTTATCTTGGAACCTAGAGGGTGGAATAGGATAAGAGACAATCCCCTTCGAGGTAGTTATTTTGATAGTTATTATCAATGATCTTGTATTGCCTAACAAGAGTGGGTGGTTCTTTCCCTTGGGGTATATTGATATAGTGTGGTAAATGTTAGATCACCTAACATGGTTTACTTAAGGACCTATAATTATTTCATAGCTTTACATGAATCTCTACATGATTACATATCAAGCAAGGTGGAGCATAGGCCATATCACATTGTTGTAGTTATGGTCCTAGGAGTATATAGCAATTGCACGGTTAGTAGGGCCATGATATCAGAGTGGATTAGAGGATCTAATGACATGGGGATGGTATCTAATAGGACTAGGTATGTAGGGACATTTGGGGGATCTACTTGTTGGGGCCAACATACCCCTAATTTTTAAAATTGGGGCCTTTGAGATGTTTTAAACCTTTTTATTTCTAATTATACCATACTCCTAAGTTTTAGTAGAATTTGAAGATCATGCATTCTAATAAGGTGGAATTTTTAATTTAAACCCTAAGGTGATTAAATGATTCTACAATTTTAATTTGTTTTGTGAGCACTTTAGGTTTTATGAAAAATACTTGTTTTTACTAGGAAAAGATTCACCAGAGTTATAATAGCAATGGTTTAATAAATCTTAATTTTGGTCCCTTCTTGAAAAACCTTGAGTTTAAAACCCTAGGTGTGGAACCCTCAAAGTTTGAATTTAAATTTTGGTGGGAATTATTTGGCAAGGATATTCAAGATAATATTTTAGACTCAAGATTAATTTTATATTAGGGCTTAGTCTTGTTTATTAACATTACTAAACCTTAATATGAAATTAATAATAACTCTTTCAATATTATTTTAAATATCTTCACTTTTTCCTAACCACCCTATGGAGTCCCTTACTAAAGCCCCCTTTCAACTTCCTAAGCTGAGCCCCTTTTTATTTAAACAAGTCAGCCTAAGTCTTTGTCTTGAGATCCCCTTTGTATATATTAATAGAAATGGGGATTTATAATAAAAACTTAGCTTAAGTTTATTAATCAATGGTCCTAACTTAAACATCATGTATTTTTGTAAGACCCAACTTCCCACACTCAATCATTCATATTGATCCAATGATGTATGACTAAGGGAGATCTGATGGTCTATACTTCATCATAGGGTCTGATTTGATTGTATGAGCTAAGGGTTGAAAGGTCAAATCTGCATAAAGTCCCCAATTGGTAACCACTCACACCTAACTACATTATCAAGGATCCCACATATTTAATGCAACCAATCATGTGCAAATCCTCAGATCTTGATCTAATAGCTATCACTCTTCCAATTTGATGAAGTACATTTAGTCCATAATCATAGGAAACTTCACAAAGATGTGATGTGACACTCACATTTGACCAAAAAGACTTTATGAACTTAAATTTGACATTCACACTCACATCATGCCTATGATGTGAGAGACACCATCAAATTTTTGTTAGTCAAACATTTTTACCTAGGCAAAGGGAACATGTTTTGAGTTTTTAATAGGTCTTGTATTTTTTTTTTTGAATAAAATTAGGATAAATTGTTTAACCTAAGTCTTTATTGAACCCTCGAGCTAATGTAAACATCATGCATTTTATAGGATCCAATGGCCTCCACTTGCTTATACTAATTGGATCCAATGGTGTGAGGTCTTCATGCATAACATGGAAGGCCCAAAGGCTCAACACATGGAGAAATATTGAATATAGGGGATCAATGACACAACAATATGCCAAGTGGCATAATTTTAGGACTAGAAGCTTATAATAACCACTAAGATAAAAGGCCCAAGATTTATATCAATGGTTCATGCTAAAGCTATGGATCTTAGTCTAATGGTGCAAATCAAAAGGACAAATTCAAAGGCTAATGGATAGTTCCCACTTGAAAAAATATGAAAAATATCATGAGTTGAAGCTCGAATGGAGACCACATAAACTCCACATGGGCAAAAGGTGACATAACTTAGATTTTATCCACCTATAAGTGTGAAAGTATAAAGGCAAGTCTCAATCAGATCTTGAGACATGAACATGCCAAATCCTAATCACCTCCACCATTATAGCTTCCAAAAACCTAAGCTTGCATAAAAAGAGGAATTGTGAGTGGTTGAATTATAATTGAAACTTATTGATCAATTTTAAGTGTAAAATAGGGCATCCAAAGGTTTTTATCAAGTTAGTGCTAAGATTTTTGAAGGGTTAATAATCCATGGTAGTAGGAAGGAAATGATGGTGGGAAGAATATGAAATCTACATTTCCATAGACTACTTGGGTAGAGCTTTCAAAGATACAAAGATGGACACTGAGGCATTAAACAATGGATGCAAGAAATGGTCTGATCTCTTTTTCACCATCAATGAAATGAAATCCCTCACTTAGAATGAGAGAATAATTAAAGAAATCAACATTAGATATAAGGACTTGGTAGTAGTATAATTTGATGGTCTCTACCATGCAACTACCAAACCAGAGGTACTTCATTGCATAGATGTACTTGCTCCTCTTTTTATAGATTGCAGAGTAGATAAAGATTGGATTGTTAGGGATGGAACCTCTAAGAGATTAGCTTATGTTTCCCTTGTATCCTTTTAGGGTTACTTAATCTCCCTTGGTCTCATGTGGATTTACCCATAATTAAAGAGTGGACCACCAAAAATGACCTAGATACCATCCTTAGATCTTGGATGAATAAAGGAAACTTTGTTTTTAGAGATTTCCAAGGAAGAATTCCAATTGCCTAATTTAGGGAAGGGATTAGAGTTATTATGACCTTACTAAATATAATCTCTAGAGCTACCAAAACTACCTATATCAACACTACTTGGGTTTCATATGTATACTTCTTAATTGAACAACAACTCACCCCTCCCATTGGGGAAATGATAAGTATCCACCTTGGTAGGCAATTTATAGACATCAAGAGAAATACTAACAAATAATTTTTCATGATGTCCTACATACTTGATGCCTTGCTAGCCTCCACCAAGTTCCCCCATATAAATAATTGGTCTCCCAATAGTAGAATCTCAATTTCTCACCATTACTCCGAGCTCCATATCTTTAAATATATAAACAATATGCAATTCATTTGTGATGACATATTTCTCTCTTTGGTTGAGGCTATCACTGGCTCTCCCATGCCTATGATGCACCCCTTGATCAAGAGATATCTAGAGATGATGGGGGATTTATGGTACTATCTAGACTATATAGTGATAGGGATTGAGGGAACCATGTCTTCACCTTATAAACTCCTTATCTATGTGCCACCCAAGATTTCCAAGTAAGAAATCACTTTCCAACTCATCAATGGGATTGATGAGAATTACAAAGAAAAGAAGAAGGGCCTCCTCCACCTATTCCCTCTCATAATTGGAAGGACCACACTACAAGATTAGAAGTAAATAGACATTATGTCTAGGTAAAAAAGAGCCTTTATCTTCCAAATGGATGAACTTAGAACATGAAACCCTAGGGGAACAATAAAGATTCACTTGCAAGACAAGAATATGTTCAAGAAAGTATATGAGCATCAACCTAGGGTCTTTGACCATATTTAAACTAAGGCAAGAGGTTTTGAGGAGGTGTTGGTAAGATTAATAGAGTCCAATGCCAAGATGTAACATAGGTTGACACCTAAGTAGAAGCCAACATAATACATTTGGAAAATGCACCCTCTTTAATATCATTTTATACCTTCTCCCTTAAGACCATCTCAAGGATCTTCACAAGTAGAGGTGTCACCATCAAAATCACCCCCTTAGATAGTTTTTCCACCTTGTCATGACCTTGATAAACAAGAATTGGAGGAAAGACTAGGGGAGGGAGAATCATCTTCAAGTCATCCACAAAAACCACCATATTTGATGGAACATGTAGACATGATGGATCTTGAGCCATATGAGATGGTGGAGGAAGTCTTAAAGGCTCTTAAAGACATTTATGGGTTGGATAAGGAAGAAATAGAGGAATACCCTATTTCCCAAATAGGGTAACTTGTAGAGATCCCTAGATAATTAAAAGTTGAGAAAGAGAAAGGTAAGGAGAATGAATTAGATTTAGTCACAATACCTAGCTAAAGGAAAAGGAAGGCTGAGTTAGCCCTTATCTCCACCACTTCCAAAATGACAAAGCTCCCTTTTATGCACCCAACCTAGGAAATACATTTATTCAATGATGAATTCCCCATTCAGGGGCCATTCATTCCTGATGGCTCATATATGGGAAGTTACAAAAGGTTATTGTTATAGCCCAATCATGGGCATTAAATAAAAGTGTTAACATTGATGAGGACCTCCAACCCTAAATTATGGAAATGATGGAGTAAGAAGAGAGAAGAATAATGGAATCAAAAGGAGTTGGTAGAAGGAGAATGGATGCTTCTAGAGAATCTATTGGAACCAAAATGGAAATCCTTAAAGCTACCCAACTAACTAATCCTACCACTACCATTTTATTCAATCTAGATCCCGTGGGATTAGAGAAGATCACCATAGGGAAAGTTGTAGGGGGAACTAAAGAGTTCACCTTTCAAAAGGTGGAACCTTTCATAGGCCTAATTACAATTAGAGGACAAGCAATGGGAGAACATCCCATCCATCAAGAGGATGTGGAAAGTCTGGTTGGATCTCAGTCAACACAGGCAATGGCTAAAATTAGGGGATTAAAGAAATAGATTGCCAACTTGAGGATGGAGAAGCAAAACCTTGAGACCCAAACCATTCTCTCTATTCCTGATGAAATGATAAAGATGATTGATGAGTCCTTATTTGATATGTTTTATACCTTGAAGGCTATAAATATTAGAGATGATTCTTTAATGCAAAAAGTTCAAGTAGCTAAGGCTTTGTTCATCTAGTGGTAGGCTTCAGAGGACAAAATTGCTAAACTCATTAATGTAAATGTAAAGAGACAAATCCCAAACTTTAGGACTATTAGTTTGGGACACTTAAGATCAATCCTAGGAATTGTTATTGACAAGGTACATGATTTAGGCACATGTCATAACAATGTTAGTAAAATCATAAGGGAAGATAAAGATTTGATCAGTAGGATTGAGAAAATCTTGGGAACAATGCTAACAAAGCTTTCACAACCCACTTATATGGGGTTTATTGATGATGAAGAGTTCAAGAAAAGGGCCACTACCAGCACCTATGAGATAAGAGGGAGAAGCCATGGCCAATCTATTAATGATAACCACAAAGTAATAGATCTCATATTTAATTCAAGAGAGAATATAATAGAGGCCTGTAGTATCAAGGATGCCATACTGAGGAATAACAAAGAATTTGACAAACTGGTAGATCAAGAAGAGGTATGTTTGATGAAGCCTATAGTAGATCTTGAGATGATCAATGAACAACATACTAAGGCTAAGAACAACCTATAGCAAAATAGCTAGGAGGCCCACCACCAACCCAATAGAAGATTATATACATTGTAATTCTACATACATTTTGTAAAAATGGAATATTCCATTTTATAAGTATATGTTATTCTGTTAGCATATATAGTTTTAGGTTAGTCCAATGTAGAATGTCATGTGTATAATAGAATTGTCATACAAGGACAACTATCCTTAATGTAAGCATATGTATCCTGAGAACTAACTGGTACACCACCTACATTTTCTATAAGTATGTAGTGTTACCATTTTGTAAAGGGAGAATTTTTTTGAGAAAAATTGTATACTCACATCAATTAATACAGCTAAAGGAATTCTTCAAATATTATCTATCGGGTTGTATTGATAGTTATAGTTTTTCTCTCAATTATTTGTCTGGATCTTAAATTTGAATGGTTTATTCAATTCCTAAACTACATTAACTCATTTAAAAGGTTACTAATCTATGATTTGATAGGTTAATTGGAAATATCATGAGTTGATTCACTTTAATTTGTCCTGTATCAAAGATGTGCATTAACTTTTTAGATATAAAAACAAAATATTAAAAGTAAACCTAGTTCTTGTAATTTCAATTTATCCTTAGAAATTGTCTTAGTTTATAATGAAAATTGAGATCTAGCTATTTTAAATTATAAATTGGTTTAGATGTACGTTCAATAAATTAAAACTTTGTCATGACCTTTGAGGTAAAGACTTACAATCACAGTTGTTTCCTTTCTTCCCTACCCTCTCCTCTTTTCTCCTTTTTACAAAGATCTTCACTATAGCTTAAATTTCACTATAAATATCCATTTAGTTTAGTATAACATAAATATTTTAATAAGAAACTATCAATAAGGCCAAACCAAGGTGAATTCCAACCCTTAAATAATATAAATTTATGGAACAGTCTAATTTGCTCTACTACTATTTCACCATAGGCATCATAGTTACCAAATACCTGCAAATCATGCCCTAAATTCTTTGAATTCTATAATGAGTAGTGTTTTTTGAATACTAAAAGTACATATCATACATTTATAATCATCAAGAGGAGAAGCTCCATTAGCACTAGAAGGAGGGCGTTGATATTAATTACTCAAGAATTAGTATCATCTTTATGCCTTTGGGTAGATCTTTGATCCCAAGTGTAAATATTGGTAGTCTTAGAGGTTTATGACATATCTTTGTGCTTTGTTAAGGAAAATATAATAGTTATTTGATAATGATTGATAATTTTGGTGAATATAGCTTTAAATTTTAAGATCTACAATATTTGAAATTAGAACCTATTTTGGTCAAAGATCAGGTGATCCCTTGTAAATTATGGTTCATCTCGAGCTCAAACTTGTAAAGATCAACTATATTTAGATAATAGGATACATCCTTGAGATAATTTTGTATAAATTTGATGTCCTTTGTCATTTTTACATAGATATTTATGGAATTAGCTTAGTGTGCATGTTTAGTCCTAGTTTCTTGTAAAGATTAACTTGATACACAATATTTTAAATAGGATTTCACATCTTCAAGTTGGAACTACTTAGAATTCACACCAGATCATTCTTAGAAATAAGAGAGCCTTTTTTTAAGATACAAAGTCATCAAAGAACTAATCATGATAAAAGTAGATGAATACTTTCCAAGTCTTTATCCACTTCTCCTATTCAAGGAACCTTTACATTCAGACCACATCTAGGTATGGCTTGGCTAAGGAGGTCCCCCATTAATATACAAGGGGTAATCAATGATTTACCACATAATCCTAAAAAGTATTTTCCTATATTTAGTCTTATTAGTGTTATAACTATGGACGAACATGTTAAGTCTTTTAACGCTGATTTGAGGTTATTTGATCCAGGTGGATCCATGTACCATTCCATTTTGAAAATCTTCAATTTTTGGTCAAACAATTTTAACATCAAATAATTCATCAAGAGCTTTACAATTCTTCTTTTGAAATGTAAAACAGAGTCTGGATGCTCAAGATATAGCTTGCTGAAGTATTCTTGCGACAAGCGATTAACATGTCAAAAAGTGACATGGCATTGTTAAAAAATGCCTAGTGGTCCAATAACCATTTGACACATGGCAATATGAAATTATACAAAAAAAATTGGTTTGGTGTTTGGTTTGTTGATAGCCTTCAGTCTTTGACAGGTGGTCATATGAGGACCTGTGGGCCCTGCTATTTACTCATTGGGGGTCCTCAGTGAGGGTTAACACACTCTTGCGGAGTGGTGCCTTGGCCCCTTAATCTTCATGTATCATTATTTTTGAATGTTTATTTAAGTTACAAAGTCTGTAAAAACCCCATCAATGTGGGATATTTATTTAAATCTTTGTAAAGAATAACAAGCAAACCAAATTTTCCATGCTAATTCATCATGCCACACCAAGACCACGTGCTAACCTACATATCTCCAACATCAAACTAAGTATAGGCTTTGCCAATATTAATGACTAAGTTTGAAATCATACTAAGCCTTGTGCCTAAGTCACCCCCAAAAGGGACTTTGAAACTCATAAAGGAGGCCACCAACCTTAAAAAAGAATGAAATTAGTTTCCACATAGCAGATGTGGGATAAAGATAAGTGATAAAGTACTTGCCTAAGAGAAGGTTTACACCTTGAACCTTGCACCTCTTGTGTAAAAAGGATAAGCCTTAACCACTTGAGCCACAGGCTTGGAAGTGGTATAAAGGGAGCGAACTTCCTTTTGAAGGGGAGGGGGGAAACCAACTGTGTAAGAGATTTAAGAAGGTTAGGAATTAACTTATGCCGTACGACCTTGGGCCATTAATGATAGGTTTGAGAGATAATCTTACAGGCAAGCAAAGACTAGGGAAGGTGAATTAAAGACTTGTATTGATTTTTTGAGCCATTTGTTGCACAAAATTAATGGAAATGGTCCTCACTTCGAATGGACCCAGAGACATAGGCTATTGAAGCTGAACTCCATTATCAATTTGTTGGTGAGTTATTTTGATTTTCTCTATTATTTATTTTAATTTTGATCTTCATTTTAATTCTAGTTTTATTTTATTTATACAAAATTAAATGAGAAAGTCAAGAAATAATAGATCTTTTAAATGTGACAAGTGTTATTCAATTATGTGACACTTGCATTTTTAGTTTACAGATCATATTTTTGGTATTAGAGTGGTTGTTACTTAACAATGGTTGTTAGTGTATGATGACAAGGTCTAAATCCAAAAAGGGTGAAGGAAAACTCATTGAGTATAATCTAGAGATTGGCTCAAGGCATGCTTCAGGGATGACCAAAGAAGAGATGGAATCTAAACAAGCTTTCCACCTAGCCTTCATGGAGATGAGAAGTATGGTTGAGGAACTAAACCATGATAAACAAAGGAATTACAAGAATGAGAATGGTGATTCACAAGAATCAAAAGGTAAAGAAACTAAAAACCTTCTTCATAGGATGATGGTAAAAAAACTGTGGAATCTCTCCCTTCACTAAAATTGGATATTAAGTTTGAATCACCAATGTTTAATGGCCAAGTTAATGCTAAAAAGTTGGATAATTGGGTCAAGCAGATTGAAGTTTATTGTAGGGTCTAAAATATTATAGGGGATGAATCAAAAATTCATTTGGCCACTCTTTGTATGGGAGGCACAACTATCATCTGGTGGGAGAGTAAGTTGAAGGAAGCTAAGCTTCAAAAAATTAACTTGATTTCTACTTGGAATGAATTTGTTGAAGAACTCAGAAAGCAATTTTATCCTTTAGGCTATATGCAATAAGCCATGATGGATTAGCAAAGTTTCAGACAAGGAAAAGGCCAAAATGTTCAAGATTATACACAAGAATTTAGGAGAAAAGCTTTACTTTTTAATGTTCCTCTTTACACACAAGAAACACTACTAAAATATATAGGTGGGATACATAGTTATTTAAGACATATGATTCTTATGTTCAATCCCACTAATTTAGATGCTGTATGTGTTCAAGCCACTCATTTAGAGGCTAGAGGAAAACAATCAAAAGAATCTTTTCCTAAATTTAAAAGTAACCAATCTAATGTTAATCAATCCAAAGGAGAAGTTCATCAGGAAAGGGTAAACAAAAATCCACTTTTACTATTTAAAAAGAAGGAAAACCATTTTGTAATCATTGCAAGAAAAATCATGATGAGTCTAAGTGTTAGAAACTACATCCTGAATTAAGGCCTAAGAGGTTTCAAAAGAAGGAAAAGAAGACTAATGCTATGGTTTAGGATTTAGGTTCAGATTCAGGTGATGAAACTAAAATCATAGCCATGGGATTACATAATGATTATTCTCTTTCAGTTTATATCACTAAGTCATCAAATGATGCATCTTCTTCTAAATATAATTCTATGCATGTTGATAAGAAAAGAAATGAATTGTTCCACATTAGATTTGTTTCAAAACATACTAAGATTGACACTCTATTTTATAGTGGTACACAATCAAATTTAATTTTTGAAGAGGTTGTTAAGAAGTTAGGCTTACAAACCAATCCCCATCTGAATCCTTATCCATTAGGTTGGGTGTGTGACAATGCGAAGCTACAAGTCTCACAAACTTGTAGACTGAGGTTTACCATCACATCCAAGTTCATAGATGAGGTTGAGTTGGATGTTGTCCCATTAGACATATGTGGGATTGTTTTGGGAAGCCCATATCTTTATGATAGAAAAGGAATATTTTATAGAGAGGAGAATAAGCACTTTCTTGTTAAGGATGGCATTGAATATATAGTCAGAGCACATCACATTAAAAAAAGTCTTTCCTTGGTTAAATTAGGGGAAATGAAAAGATTAGTTAATTCAAGCAAGAATTTTTGTCTCATGTTGATTAAGTCTAAGGAAAAAGAATATTCTCAGGCTTTGGAAAATTGTGATCCTAAACACAAGAATTAATTGGATGAAATCATTTCTACTTATGATGATGTATTTTAGGATCCTAAGGGTTTGCCCCCTAAAAGGGGAGTTCAACATGAAATTCAGATATTACAGGATTCTCCTCTCCTTAACATTGGCATGTACAGGTTATCAGTGGTGGAAAATGAGGAAATCAAAAAATAGGTAATAGATCTATTAGATAGAGTTATTATTCATTCAAGTTCATCTCCTATTGGTTTGCCAATTATTTTGGTGCTAAAGAAAGATGACACTTGGTGAATGTGTGTTGATTTTCATGCTCTAAACAAAATTACTATTAAGAATCGTTACCCTCTTCCTTGTATTGATGATTTTTTGGATCAATTAAAACATGCTATTTATTTCACGAAGATAGATTTGAGAAGTGGATATCATCAAGTAAGAATTAATGAAGGTGATGTGTGAAAAACTACCTTTAAAAAAAACAAGGATTGTTTGAATGGCTTGTTATGCCTATTGGGTTGTGTAATGTCCTAGCTACATTCATGAGATTGATGAATGATGTTTTTAGACAATTCCTTGATGATTTTGTCATAGATTACTTAGATGATATATTGATTTTCAGCAAGTCTTGGGAAGAGCATGTGATCCACATTAAGAAAGTCATGGATGCATTGTGAAGGGAAAAACTTTATTTAAAAATGTCAAAATGTGAGTTTGGCAAGACCTCTTTGATATACTTAGGTTACATTGTAGGACATGGTAAATTGAAAATTGATCTAGCATAAGTGGTAGTCATTTTTAAGTGGCCTACACTCACTAGTACAATTGAGGTTAGAAGTTTTCTTGGTGCAATATAGTTTTAGATAAAGTTTATTTCTCAATTTTCATATATTGCATCACCTTTGCATTCTTTGACAAGTGTGAAATACGTCTTTCAGTGGGGAGCCAAGAATTAAAAGGCCTTTGACACTTTTAAAGAAAAGATAAGTACTACTTTGGTCTTGGCACTTCCTGATATCCAATAACCATTTGAGATCGAGACGGATGCAAGTGAATATGCTATGGGAGCTATTTCAATGCAAGGTAAGAGACCAGTTTGTTATCATTATGAAACCTTTACAAGTGCAGTAAGAAAATATCCAACTTATGATAAGGAATTGTATGCATTGGTTCAAAGTGTTAAAAAATGGAAACATTACTTAATGGGTAAAGAAATAATAATACATACAGGTCATTAGCCCTTACAGTATCTCCAATCACAAACCAAACTACAACAGTCTAGACATTTTTGTTGGATGGGTTTCTTACAACAATTTCATCTTGTGATTAAGTATTAAAAAGGTATTTAGAGTAAGGTGTCAGATATGCTATCTAGGCCTCCTATAGTTGTTGCATCTATTCTTTTAAAACATGGTTCTTTGTCTCATGAAAGTTATAAAGAAAAATATGTTAATGATCTTGATTTCTAGGATGTTTATAAAGACTTGATGAGTAGTAGACAAGTAGAAGAATTGGACTATCATGTACACAATGATCTTTTGTATCATTTGGGTAAAAATTGTATTCCTCAAAATGAGAGGGTGCACATGATTAGAGAAGCACATACTTCTATTATTTTTGTTCATTTTGGAGTTACTAAAATGGTTGCGCATTGAAAATGTATTTTTATTGGCCTTGTATGTAGGAACATGTTGCCAAATATATTAAGGGATGTACTCTTTGTGTCACAAGCAACCTAATAATAGGAAAATAGGACTTTACACTCCTCTACCTGTTCCTACTCGCCCATGGGAAAGTATCTCCATGGATTTTATGGGGGGTTTGCCTATGACCCAAAGAAAACATTACTATTTATATGTGGTTTTGGATAGATTTAGCAAGATGTGTGTTTTGATTCCTTGCACTAAGCAAATTATTGGGGAAGTCACTACACACTTGTTCTTTAAACATGTATGGGTTAATTTTGGGTTGCCTACTTCAATAATTTTTGATTAGGATTCTCAGTTCATTGGGGAGTTTTGGTCAACTTTGTGGGGACTAATGGACACTAAATTAAAAAAGAGTACTGCATTTCAACTACAAATTGATGGGAAAATAGAGGTTGTGAACCACATTGTGATACATTTGCTTACGGGTTATATCAATAAACATCCAAAGTTATGGGATGAATAATTGTGTTACATACAACATGCATATAATTGGACACTTCATTTTTCTACTATGAAATCTCCATTTGAAGTTTGTTATGGATACTTGCCTAAATCTCCTCTAGATGTTTGCTATGGATAGGATACAACTATTGGTGAACCAAAAGAATCCATTCAAGATAAGAAGTTCAATGAGCAAATACAACTCATACATCAGACTGTTCATACTCAATTGGAGAAAAGTCAAGCCAAGTATAAATCCAAACATGACAAACATTGTGTTAATCACTAATTTATTGGAGGTTATATGGTAAGGCTTCACATTAGTAAGGAAAGATTGGCAGGCGAAGGTAAAAATTTGAAACCAATTTGGTATGGTCCTTTTTAGATTATAGAAAAAATTGGCACAAATGCTTTCCAGTTATATTTACCATCTTACATACAGATTTACTCAGTTTTAACTATGGAAAATCTGAAATTTTATGAGCCTCCAATGATAATTGATCATGATGAAAGTGTATCCATTCCTTATGTGGATGATTTTACTCCTGAATATCTAAATGAATTGTACGAATATACTATTCTTGATAGGAATGTATGGACTTCATGAAGAGGTGATGTTGAATATCTTCATGTTGGTCTAAAAGGGATGCACCCAAACAAGGCCAAATGGATGGAGGATGGAAAGGTGAGGGATGAATACCCTCACCTCATTACTAATTAATTTCAAATTTTGGAGGTCCAAAATTTCCCAGTGGGGAAGAGTGATCTAGGTGGATCCATGTACCATTCCATTTTTAAAGTCTTCAATTTCTGGTCAAACCACTTTCACATCAAATAATTAGTTGAGAGCTTTTCAACACTTCTTCTGAAATGTAAAATGGAGTCCAAATGCTCAAGATATAGCTTGTTGAAGTATTCTTTCGACAGGTGAATAATGTGTCAAAAAGTGATGTAGCATTGTTCAAATATGCCAAGCAGTCCAATAACCATTTGACATGTGGCAATATGAAATTGTGCAAAAAAAATTGGTTTAGTGTTTGGTTTGTTGATAGCCTCCATTCTTTGATAGGAAGTCATATGAGGACCCATGGGCCCTGCTATTTGCTCACTGGGGGCCCTCAGTGAGGGTCAACACACTCTTGTGGAGTGGTGCCTTGGCCTCCTAATATTCATGTATCATTATTTGTGAAATTGTATTTAAGTTACAAAGTCTATAAAACCCCATTAATGTGGGATATATATTTAAATATTTATAAAGAATCATAATCAAATGAAATCTGCCATGCCAACTCATCATGCCATACCAAGACCATGTGTTAACCCACATATCTCCAATGTCAGCCTAAGTATAGGCTTAGCCAAGCTTATCACCTAAGTTTGAAATCATGCTAAGCCTTGCACCTAAGTCTCCCCTAAAAGGGACATCAACACTCATAAAGGAGGCCACCAACCTTAAAAAATAATGAAACTAGTTTCCACACAATGGATGTGTGATAAAGATAAGTGATAAAGTGCTTAAGAGAAGGCCAACTCCTTGAACCTTGCACCTCTTGTGCAAAAAGGATAAGCCTTGACCGCTTGAGCCATGGGCTTGGAAGTGGTATAAAGGGAGAGAACTTCCATTTGAAGATAAGGGGGGAAACTGACTGTTTAAGAGAATTAAGAAGGTTAATAATTAATTTATGCCTTGTACGGCCTTGGGCCATTAATGATAGGTTTGAGAGATATTATTACAAGTAAGCATAGACCAGGGAAGGTGAGTTAAAGACTTGTATTGATTTTTTAAGCCATTTTTTGTACAAAATTAATGGAAATAATCCTCACTTCGAACAAACCTAGAGACATAGGCTATTGAAGCCGAACTCTGTTATCAATTTGCTGGTGAATTCTTCTAATTTTCTCTACTATTTATTTTAATTATGATCTTTATTTTAATTCTAGTTTTATTTTCTTTATACAAAATTAAATGGAAAAGTTGAGAAATAATAGATCTTTTAAATGCGACAAGTGTTATTTGATTATGCGACACTTGCATTTTCAGTTTACAAATCATTATCAAATGTCGTACATGAGGATGAAACATGTAGATTACTTCCATATACTTTAAATGATACAACATATGAATGGTTCCTCAATTTGGCTGATGATTGCATTACCTCTTAGAATGATTTCAACACCATTTTCATTAATGAATTTTTTAAGATTATTAGTCCTTGTGTTATTTAACATTAATTCACAACCATCAAGAGAGATGTAAGCAAACCTATAAGGTCTTTTAATGCTAGATTCTAAAAAATGTATAGCAAGACTATGAAACCCTACAAACCTAATCATGTTCTAGCCCTAGAAATCTATAAAGATGTAGTAGATCCTATGACTTCTATATTCCTAAAGAGATCTATCCTAGTTATAGCTTCATTAGCCCAAGCCTATTCTGAGTCGGTAGTTATCAGTGATCAAATGCAACCATAGGGCCAAATGGATTACTCCATTCCCAATGTTAAGCCACAGATGCCTATTCTAAACCTTTTCCCAAATAATAATAAAAACACCCCAGCTCTTAATTAAATCCTAACCCTTAACAAATTGCCTACTAGTTATGTTGTTCCTAATCAAAATCTAGGATTCTTGGGTCACAAGCTACTAATGGATCTTCTACTAATGATAAAAAGGCCTTAACACTAACTTTTGGTGTAAGAAATAATAGGTCCACAATTTTGAGATCCCTATGAATAAGAATGATTCTATATTAAAGATGTTTCAAAAACTTAGCACTGATTTCCTTCAATTGCAAAAATATGTTGGTAATACTGGTGAAAATTCTATAAGAAACTTTACTTTCCAAAAGTTAAATATACCAATAAATAGGTTTCACAATGATAACTTCTATAGAAATAAGACTAATGAACCCTCTACTAGTAACAAAACCATGGACATTAATCTCATAGACATTGCTTTGTCTAACTCCTATAGAGTACATGCTATTGTTAAGCATGGTGAGATTGATTGGATTGAATCTTGCAAAGCCTTTGATGTTTTTTAGGAATAATTAGATACTTTTGAAGTTGTCCCTAACAAGGATATTTCTACAAATGCTTCTAGTTCCAAGTCTTTAGACCAGGTCCACATGGTAAAAACCTTCCAATTCCCTTTTCAAAAACATAATGAACTTGAGAATATTCCTGAAGAGATTCAAGTATTCTAGTAATTCTTGAAGACATACCCTTTGAGTAATATGGATTATAAGAAAACTTTGACCACTTCAACTCCTCCTAATAACTGTGGGACCCCTCTTGACACTACTTCAAGGAATGACCCTGAAACCCCCCAAAGGAAGTTACTCCAAGCTGATTCACCAATCAAGACTAACTATAACATTATTAAAGACATGAAGAAAATTAAGTCCAATATTACCTTGCATGAGTTAACTTAAATTACTAACAAAGAGACTTTTTGCTAGAGTCTTTGTCTAAGAAACCTAAGAAGCCACCCAGGGCTGATAGTACAAATGTAACCATGTAAACAGTCAAGGCATAATCTCGCCCATTCCTTCTCATAGTTAGGATATTTGTTAAGAACCTCTAAAATTATCTTTTGGACTTTAGGGCTTCAACCAATATCATGCCTATAGGAATATATGAACAACTAGGACTGATTCCAATTAAGTCTAATAGGGTGGTTACCTAATTAAACAAGTTAAGGGTCAAATTCATTAGGGAATTATTAAATGTACACATGTAGCTGGCTAATGAACCCAGAGTACAAAACTTTATTGACATCCAAGTAGTGGTAATTCCCAATGTATATGGATATCTTTTAAGCAAAGAATAGACCAAGGCCTTAAATGGATATATGTCTATTAATTGTTCAAATCTATGGCTACCTTATAAAGGTGTTCCAAATTAGATAAGGGTGGAAAGGGAGCCAAGAATGAAGAAAATGATTATTGAGTATAATGCAATCAATAAGAGAGTTAATTTCCTTGATTATAACTTGGGAGTCTTCACCTTAGAGACTAAAAAATTTGTTGGTTCCCAAGACACTCCTACTATACCTAGTTTGTGGAAACTTTATGTTGATGGTGCTAAATGAAATTATTGATTTGGAGTTGGTATTGTTTTAATAGACCCTATTGATAAACAATATCATGCATCTTATAGATTACAATTCCTATGCACCAATAACCTAGTTGAATATGAGGCTCTCATTTTGGGGTGCAATTTTCTATTAAAAATAAAGTCCAAAAACTACTAGTTTGTGGTGACTCTGAACTTGTAGTCAACTAAGTGAGAAGAAAGAATTAATGCAAACTATCATACCTCAAGAGGTATAAATTTAGAGTTTGGGACCTAATAGTCTTTTGAGGCATTCAACATCCTCTCTATCCCTAGAGAAGAAAACAAAGCTGATGATGGGTTGGATTATACTATAGCCAACCTCATACCTAATCAATATTCTCCTAATTTTAGTATTGATCTAGTAACATACCCCTCAATCCCAAATAATGTGAACCACTTCCAAGTCTTCAATGATGACCAATAGATCCTAGAATTCATGACTAAATTAGGATATTTTAAAGCTCATATTATTGATGAATTTGATGAGGATACCCCTAAAAGGGAATTTAGTGGCAAGATCATCCAATTGAGTGACAACAAGATACCTAAAGGGATGGTTTCACTAGAAATATTGTTTAACCAAGATAGACTCACTAAAAAGCCGAAAGTCCCTAAGGTAAATGGGAAGGACTACAATACAATGAATCTTGGACCTCAAGATCAACCCTAATAGGTTAATGTGGGGAAGGATGTAGAGAAAATGAAAATAGAAAGGCTAGACAGTTGATCACCAAGTACAAGGACATAATATCATGATCATATGATGATTTTATATGAAAATATTTGATCCAGGGTTATCACCCATGCTATACCCATCAAGGAAACTTATAAACACTTTAGGCAGAAACAAAGTCCTATTAACCCTATCCTTGAAGCCATGATTTATAAAGAAGTCAAGAAATTATTGGATGTAAGAATTATGTTTCCCATTCTACATTCCACTTGGGTTGCCAATCTAGTTCTAATCAGAAAGAAGAATGATGAAATTAGGTTATGCATTGACTTCAAGAAATTAAACAAAGCATCCAAGAAAGATAATTACCCCTTTTCCTCTCTATATGAAGTGATACAAGTTGTTTCAAGATAATCCATGATCTCCTTCCTTGATGGATTTTATAAGATATAACCAAGTGTTAGTTAATAGGGAGGATAAAATGAAAATAACCTTTACCACTAAGTGGGGAACTTTTAATTACAAAAATATGCCCTTTAGGATGATCAATATAGGGAATACCTTTCAAATATCCATGGATCATGCTTTCCAGTGTTTAGTTGGCAAATGCATCATAATATACATGGATGACCTAACAATATTCTCCAAAAATAGAAAACATCATTTCACACACCTTCAACAAGTATTTGAGAGATGTAGAAGGTATGGCATTTCCCTTAACCCCAAGAAAAACATCTTTTATTTTACTAAATGGAAGTTTCTAGGTCATGTTATCATAAAGGATGGGATTTCTATAGATCCCAAAAGGGTGGAAGCCATCTATAAAACAGAGCTTCCACATAGTTAGAAAGAACTAAAGTCATTCTTTTACAAGATAAAATTTGTGAAGAAATTCATCTTAGGTTTTGTTGAGATTGTCAAAACATTGAATGACATGATTAAGAAGGATGTTAAGGTTACATGGAATGAGGAGTTCAATAAATCATTTAATAACATCAAAGAAGTAATTAGTCAATCACTAATACTAATAAGTCCAAACTTTTCAAGAGAATTTTACTTGTACTCATTTGCTTCTGATCATACCATGATAATAGTCCTAACTCAAAAAGTTGATGGGAATGATCACCCAATTGATTTTATGAGTACTAATTTCAAGAATACTAAACTAAATTATTCTCTTATTGACAAGCAGGCATATACACTAGTCGAAGTAGTATAGAAGTTTAGGCACTACATCCTCAAGAACAAAGTGCATGCTATCTTACCAGACCCTACCACAAAACTCATGTTGAGTCAAAATGAATTGGGTGAGTGTAGAGGCAAGTGGATGTTAGTTCTACAAGAATATGTTATAGAGATGAAAACTACCAAGTTGGTAAGGTGTCAAGGCCTTGTCGAAATGATTTAGAACAAAAAGACTTCCAGCCCAATGAGTGGTATAATTACTTTATTCACTTGTTGATTAATGGTGTTTGTTTTATAAGATTTACAAGAGATAAGAAGAGAGCCCTAAGACTCAAAATATTCTCACTATTTCATCAAGGATAGAGTATTATATAGAAAAAAACTTTGAAGGAGTCTATTTAAGGTGTGTATCCAAAGAAAAAGCTTCTCAAATAATGAGTAATTTCCATGAAAATTTGGGTAGTGGACATACATCAAGAAGAAAAAGAACCCATAAAATCCTTAAGACTAGTTAATATTGGTCTACCATTTTCAAGGATGCTCACAAGTAGTGAGGGAATGTCATTATTTTCAATCTTTAGCACCAAGGAACCAAAGGGAGTCATGCCTTTGTAACCAATGATAACTAACAAGAACTTTGTGGAATGGGGATTAGACTTCATTGGAGTGATTAATCCCAATTCTTCTGAAGGCCACAAATATGTCCTAACTGCTACAAACTATTACACAAGGTAGACTAAAGCTATAACCACCAAACAATATAGGATAGAAGAAGTGACCAACTTCCTAAAAGAAAAAATTTGTACTAGATTTGGAACCATAGTCTATTTTGTATTTGATAATGGATTAGACTTTATGTCCATAGAGATAAATGAATGGGATTATGATAATGGAATTTCTCTAAAGTTTGCTTTAAATCATTACCCCCAGGTAAATGGAGTTTCTGAATCCACTAACAAGAATCTGATTAAGGCAATTAAAAAATTCACTGAAGACAAACCTAAGTATTAGCACAAGAACCTCAAGTATGCTTTATGGGAAGATAGAATAAAAATTAATAAATCCCTAAATGCATCACCATTCTTATTGGTGTATGGACAAGAACCTATCTTTCCTATCACCATAAAATTTCACACATTTAGATTTATGCAAGAACACATGGAGGAGAGTCAAGAACTTGAAAAATTTAGGTTATTAGACATCATTTAGATGGAAGATGTAAGGGAGGAAGTCTTTGATAAATTTAGCAATTATCAAACCAAAGTCAAGAGATGGTTTGATAAAAGGTCAAAAGTGAAAGTATTCAAACAAGGAGACTTAGTCTTCCTTTGGGACAAGGCATGGAAAATTCACACATCTATGGATTGGCCCATATCATATTACTAACACACTTGGTAATAATCCTTTCAAGCTGAAAGACCTTTAAGGAGTAGAGTTCACCTTTCCCACCAATGGGAAATATCTCAAGCATTACTTTGATGCAGCTCCACTAGGGGTATTCATGGAATAAAATATCTAATACTATTTAAGTTAGAGTGGGTAGGCTAGTTAGTTTATTTTCTACTCTTCTTTCTTATCCTATTTATATATATTTGTTAGCATCTTTGTTTTGTATTGTTGATTTTTTTCTATTCTTGCTTTGTTCCTTAGATTTAATTGGTCTTTTCAAAGATAGTTTGGTGCTCAAAATATCTTGTCTCTTTGAAATTCTCAAAGTTTCACTAATTAGGGTACGAACCCCATACATATGATAACCACAAACCTAAAATGTGAGCTTGGTGCTATAATATAAGGAAAATGGTAAAGGCCACTGAAGAGATCCCTTGTATTATTAAAACCTAAAAATTATTAGGATTTGGATATGGTTTTAAGAATAATTGCACTTATGAAATAAAGTTTAGTCTGTTAGGATAAAACCATGTTTGCAATTAACAAGACATCTTTTCCTGGGATAATGGTGACAACCATAAGTGATTTTTTGAAATTAAAACACTGGGATACGATCCTTAACCTTGGCTAACTTGGTTCCCAACCTTGATGAAAGCATTAAATATATGTCAAAAGATACAAAAAATAATAATAATAATTCAATGTGAAATCTAAAGCTTTTCAAGCATAGGTGATTTGGGTAATCTCCACTGGGGCTATGGACACCTAGCTCATAGTGGAACAAAGACTTGAGTGGAGACAAAGGCATATCTATTAGGGATATAAATGCCTATCTAGTAGTAAAGCAATGCCCAAGCCTTCCTGAACTAAAATAACACCCCATTGAATGCCTAAGGAAGCTTACTAGCCAGTGTAAATGATTAAGGACATGAAACTTGGAAGTTGTTCCCTAAATCCCGTGGTAAATAGTAAGTAGAATCAAAGCACACACACAACGTGACTATGTCTTAGTAGTTTAAACTCAATTTTGTAGGTAGAATGCTTGTTCCAACCATGAATGAACCTAAAATAATAAAATGGATCCACTAGAATAAAGTACCTAAATATTGAACTAAACTAAATTCTTTGGGTTCTGACACTTGGCTATGTTTCTCCCGTGAGTCACCATTTATTGGGGCCAACATACCCATAATTCTAAAAATTGGGGCCCTTAAAACGTTTTAAACCTTATTATTACCAATTTTGCCTTTCTCTTGGGTTTTAGTATAATTTGAAAATCATCCACTCTGATAAGGTAGCATCTTTCATTTAAACCCTAGTGTGCTTAAATGCTTCTAACATTTTATCTAGTTTTGTGAGCAATGCAGGGTTCATAGAAAATACTAGTTTTTACTAGGCAAATATTGACTAGAGTTTTACTAGCAGTGGTTTATTAAATCTTAACCTTGGTCCCTTATCAAGAAACCTTGAGTTTAAATGGTAGGTGTGGAACCCTCAAATATTGAATTTAAATTTTGGTGGGAATCATTTGGTGGGGATATTCAAGATGATATGTTAGACTTAAGATTAATTTTATATTAAGGCTTAGTATCATTTATTAACATTACTAAATATTAAAATGAAATTAATAATAAGTATTTCAATATTATTTTGAATATCTTCACTTTATCCTAAACACCTTGTGGAGTCCCATGGCAAATCCCCCTTTTAACTTCTTAAACTGAGCCCATTTTTATTTAAACAAGTTAGCCTAAGTATTTATCCTAAGATCCCCTTTGTATTTATTAATATGAATGGTGATTTACAATAAAAACTTAGCTTATGCTTATTAACCAATGGTCCTAACTTAAGCATCATGTATTTTTTTATGACCCAACTACCCATGCTCGATCATGCATATTGATCTAATGATGCATGACAAAGGGAGATCTAACAATCTATGCTTCATCACAAGGTCTGATCTGATGGTGTGAATTGAGGGTTGAAATTTCAATACTAAAAAAAGTCACCAAGTGGATACCACTCACACCTAACTATATCAACAAGGGTCCCACATATTTAACATAACCAATCACATGCAAACCCTCAGATCTTGATCTAATGGCTATCACTCTTCTGATATAATGAAGTGCATTTAGTCTATAACCCTAGAAATCTCTATGAATACACCATGTGGCACTGTCACATTCAACTAAAAGGACTTCATGAACATAAATTTGATGATTACACTCACATCATTTAGCCTCTATGAGGATGCCAATGATGTGAGTAAGACTATCAAATTTTAATTAGTCAAACATTTTTACCTAGGCAAAGTGGGCATGTTTTGAGTTTTTAATGGGTGTTTTATTTATTTTTTGAATAAAAATAGGATAAATTATTTAACCCAAGTATTTATTGAACCCTCAGACTAACAAAAACATCATACATTTTTTAGGATCCAATGACCTCTACTTGCTCGTACTAATTGGATCCAACAGTGTGAGGTCTTCAAGCAAAATTTAGAAGGCCCAAAGGCTCAACATATGGAATAATTTTAGAGATAGGGTATCAATGATGTGATAATATGCTAGGTGGCATAATTATGAGACTAGAAGCTTGTAGTGACTAATAAGACAAAAGGCCTAGGATTTCTATCAATGGTCTACACTGAAGCCATGGATCTTGATCTGGTGATGAGAATCAAAAGGAAGAATTCAAAGTCTAATAACTAGTTACCACTCAAACAAATATGAAAATTGTCATGGAAAGAAGCCCAAATAGAGACCACATAAAGTCCATGTGGGAAAAAGGTGGAAGAACTTGAATTTTGTCTACCTAGAAGTGTGAAAGTATAAAGGCAATTCTAAATCAAATCTTGAGACATGAATGAGCCAAATCCTAGTCACCTCCATTGAAGCTCCCAAAAACCTAAGCTTGTATAAAAATATAAATTATGAGTGGTTGAATTACAACTAAAACTTATTGATCAGTTCTAAGTGAAAAAGAGGGTATCTAGAGGTTTCTATCAATTTAGTGCTAGGATTTTCAAAGGGTTAAGAATCCATAGCAACAAGAATACAATAATGGTGGGAAGAAGTTAAAATCTTCCTTTCCATAGACCATTTGGGTAGAATTTTCAAAGATACGGAGTTGGACATTGAGGCATTGAATAATGGGTACAAGAATTAATTTGAGCTCATCTTCACCATCGATGAAATGCAACCCCTCACTCAAAATGAGAGAATAGTTGAATCAATAAAAATTAGATATAAGGAATTGGTAGTAGTATAATTGGATGGTCTCTACCATGTGGTTGCCGAACTTGAGGTATTTCATTGCATAGATGTACTTTCTCCTCTTTTTATAGATTATAAAGTAGATGAGGACTAGATTGTTAGGGATGGCACCTCTAAGAGAGTAGTTTATGTTTCCCCTATATCCTTTGAGGGTTACTATAAGCTCCCTTAGTCCCATGTGGATTTATCCACAATTAAAGATTGGACCACCAAAAATTACCTAGATACCATCTTTAGACCTTAGCTCAATCCAGGAAACTTTATTTTTAGAGATTTCAAAGGTAGAATTCTAATTTCTCAATTTAGGGAAGGGATTAAAGTTATTATGACCTTAATAAATAGAATCTTTGGAGATGCCAAAACTACCTATGTCAACATGATCTGGGTTTCATATGTATACTTCCTAATTAAATAACAACTCACACCTCCCTATGGGAAAATGGTAAGTGTCCACCTTGGTAGGAAATTCACATCCATCAAGAGAAATACTAGAAAATAATTTTTCATGATGTCTTACCTAATTTATGCCAATAATCAAGAATCAAAGAAGAACAAAGGAGAAAGTTTATTGGAGAAAGCATTCACTGTCTACTGACATAAAAAAAATTGGTATTAGAGCCTCTATTGGTGTAAGATCTATAAGATTTTATTTTTCCACCCAAGACTTTTAAGTTTCCTTGATTTGATAAATTCTTTAGAGAAAATTATTGCATCGAGTTCCTGGCCATTTATTAAATTGTCATAGGTCCTTTTCTCTACAAATTCAATTCTTTATCCAAAATTTACTTGCTTTCCAGAATCTTAGTCTCTTTCAATGGAATTTGGAATATCCCAAATGTCTTCTACAGTCAAGATTCTTAATGAATCTAAAATTGAAGTAATGTATGAACTTCCTCCTTTTGTTCCAGAACAATTATATGATTTTCCTGATATTGAAATTATAAAAGAAAATTTAGAAAAGGAAACAAACCTATATAAACCTCTGAATATTAAAGCTTCACAAGTATATAAGAAGTCTGAGCTTCTTAAGTCTAAGTTTGTATATAAGTCTACCTATTTATCTTTTGTAAAACCTCAGATCAAATATGTTGAACTCACTCTGAGATATAAAACCAAACAAACTTTCCAGACAAATCTACCTTATGCCCTCAGACTCAGTGGAACTATCCAATTATAGAAAGGTCATATAAAGTCTATTGAAATCCCTTTAGATTGGAAGCTTGATTGGCTTAAAAATGTATCGCCAAAAATGGAAGGTCAAGCCACTATACATAAGAGTGATGGTAAGACCATCAATATTCTTCTAGGATCTCTCTTTGTAAATAATTCTTCTATTTTATCTCCTAATAGACCTTCCACTTCTTCTTCTCAAAGAACTGTAAAAATTAGTCACATATTTATAGAGGATGAAGAGATTAATCAAGGACATGATCCAAAAGATCAGTTACCCTATACAATGATGAATCTTCCTCGAGAATATAATCTAGAATTTTATATAGACAATAAGGTCAGTCTATATAAAGGTGGCAGATGGCCTCCACATAAAGGAATGTATAAGCAGCCAGAAGGATTTGTACAATATTGCTCTAAATCATTCCAAGGGGACGTTGAGCCTTCAAATGATTTCAATCATAGAAATTACGTAGCAAGATTCAACTCACATCTCTCCAAAAATTTAGATGACCTTTGTAAAGATGTCTTATACATTAGACATAACTTAGAAAAATTAACTATTTTGGAAGATGATACAAATTATATGTGCCATAAATTTTTTGATTCTGCTATATCAATCAATTAGCATTTATCTTCCATTGATACTAAACTCACAATTTTAGAAGATAGTTTAGATTGGCTAGAAAATCAAGATCTGGAAGCTTCACATGAACCACAATCTTTTGCTCTATCATACAAGATTGAGTTTGGCTCTAACTTCAAACCTCAGAAAAGAAATAAGAATCCTAGTTTTTCTTTCATGCAAAGGACATAGATACCATTCTAGCCTTAGTATCTAAATATAGATGGCACCTTAAATCCACTAAATGAGATATTTACATGGTGTAACTCCATGATGGTAATCACTATCTACTGACATAAACATATTGGTATTAGAGCCTTTTTACGTTAGTAGACAGTGAATGCTTTCTCCAAAATACTTTCTCCTTTGTTCTTTTTTAATTCTTGATTACAGGAAACCTGCGATAGTAGGTAGGGGCTGAATGGCTATGGCTTCACTATTATAACTCAAATTAAATATTACACACTTAGTCTTCTCAAGTTTATGATTCTCAAGTTCCTTCAAAAAGGGCAAGAGAAGAGCATATGCTTGATTAGGCTACTAGATTTCTAAAGTTTAGAATTTTTTTGATGATAACTCAATAGAGGAGAGTCTTATTTATAACAATTGGGAGGTCCTACTTGGAATCTTTGCCAAGGCAGTGTCATGTCCCATCATGTTTTATATCTCAAAAGTAATCTACAGTGATATGCTATTGGATGAACTAGATGAGGACATCTAGCTTTGTGGGTCCAACATTGCTTCCACTTCAGTCAGTAAGTCATCTTCACTTATCAGCTGAAACAGACACCTTAGCTAGAATGCACTAGAAAGATGCCAGTGCTAGGGTCTAGCTTCACATTTATGATAGCAAGGAGTGATGTAGAAGTATGATTTCCATTCTAGTTATCTTTGAAAGATTGTATGAACCATAATATCTTGATCATGGTCTTATTCTTCATGGATACAATGCAAACCGTATCTTGCTATCCACCTATACAAGTGTTCATTATGTGAGGACCTTATTTTTATCATCCATGTCCACAAAGGACATTTTAATAGCTCAGTAAACTAGTGGAATAGGAATTCACTATTTAATCTTTTGATAGTGATCACACCAGTGTTTTGATGATAGTTTGTTTGGATAGAAGCTACTGAAGACATCTACAGATCTTGTCCTACGGCATAAGAAATCTGAGTATACCTTAGATGCAACCCTTCTCTAAGAATTTATTCTTTAATGAGAATATTCATAGATGCAAATCCTTAGTTATAAATTTTAGTTAATTTAAAACTAGGGATGGGTTGATGCATTAGTGTTGTAGATGGATTTTAACTGAGCTAGTCTGTTGTAACATTATCAGTACCTTTAATATGTTCTATAGTGAAGTTAAATTGATTAAAGAAAGCCTACCATCTAATATATTTACCATGAACATATTTTTGACCATGATCCTTTTCTCTAAAGGTCAAAAATCTAGTACAGTTAGTTTTTACAACAAAATGTGGTAGATAAATTTTTTTTAACATAAACTTCTCTAAACATTTCTTTACAGCGTAAATCTCTTTATCTGAAGAGATCCACTTGAGAACGTCTATACTAAATAATCCACTAGAGAATTCACAAATGAATTCTTTATTTTCATATATACAAACAAGTACTCCTCCCCATTCAATGTCAGAGGCATCAATGTAAACCAAAAATTGATCTTATTTTGGGATATGAAGCTCTAGAAGTAAAGCCACCTTGGATTTGATTTTTTGAACAGTGGCTATATTTTCATCCTTCCACTGGAATTATTTATTTTTATAAAGAAGTTCTTAAATTATAAACCTATATTCACTAGATTTAGGATAAAATCTATTCAAATAATTTAATAATCCCAAAAATGCTTGAAGCTTAGGTTTGTCGAGCTTTTCTAAAAAACTGATAACTTTCCCCTTAATGTGCAGCTAGATTTGAAGTTTTGAATCTTGGATTATCATTCCAAGGAAGTTGCATTCTGATTTACAGAGTTGGATCTTTGTGTCTGATAATACAATTCCTATAGCTTCTACTAGCTCAAAGAATTTTAGGAGATAAGAGTAATGGTCAGTAAGAGAATTACTAAAAATTAGTATGTCATCAATATATACACAAAGGAAATTAGAAGTGCATTTGAAAATGTTATCCATGTGGGCTTGGTAGAATGTTGGGGCATTCATCAAACCAAATGGAATAATAGTCCACTAAAAATGGTTGAAGTGGTAGTTGAATGCTGTCTTTTCTCTGTCAGCTTCCTTAACCCTAATCTGATAAAAACTTGACTTGCAGTCAAATTAGGAGAAGTAGTTACATGTGGAAAATTTCTCTAATAGATAGATTTTATCTAGTATAGGATATGGAAAAGGCTATGTAATTGCATTTAGTGGTTTATAATTTATGATCATTCTCTTCTTACCTCATTTTTGTTATGAGTGCTAGTTAACCATAAAAGCATAGCAACACAAAGAAGAGGTTAATTTTTCTATCAAGCCATTTGCCTCTAATTCTTTTATTTGTGATTCCATATCATCGTAATCATGTGCTGGTATTGGGATTTTCTTCCCAATATTCATGTGTTTTCCTTCAATGAGCTTAATGTCCATCTCAGGCATTGATTTGGACCAAAACTATTGAGGGTTATCAGAATAGATAGTGGTTTTAATATTTGTACCTATAGCTTGTATTTTAGCTGGGATTACTAATACAAGTGTTTGGATCATAGTGCTTGAGAATTTTTTAGTTGCACAGATAAGGTTAGGAATCCTTAGTCTTTCATTATCTATGGTAAACATGACACTTTTTGTAGTATATCCATAGGGTGAGTGTAATATCCCCAACCAATAGGGACTGTAGAAAGACAAAAGCTCTGAATTGCTTTTCTGAGTATTCTAATTTTTTGTATGAAATAAGAACAAATTTCAATTTTTGCAAAGTAATTTACAAATAGATAAGTAAATCATAGTATAATCTCTTATTTATTCACTCAGATGATTACAATAGATGTCCTCTATCATGCATATAAAAGAATATTCAAATATGGTCTTAATAATTTGAGTATTCTGCAAACTAGGAATAACACTTAAATCTGGTACATCTCGGCTTGCTGTGTCCAAAACATAGTCACTGACATCGATTATACTACCACCATCGATTTCCTAGTGTCGTTATCCTACCAAAGTTAGTGAGAGGGTCAGATGATGTTGGTTGCTGTCGGTCTCTACTTGTTGATGTCGGTCTCTGCACGGATTTGTATGGATCTGTACGGACTTCGTACAACTACCAATATAGCACACCCTGTTTGTTGGACCCCTGATCTCAAGATATATGGCTCTAATACAAAAGATCTCTATCTGTATAATTTATTGAATCAAAAACCTAATAAAATAAATACCTAAAATACCTATGATAACTTCTGTGTGAAGTTATCTCTCAAACCTGTAAACTTATGTGATAACTTCTGTATGAAGCTATCCCTCAAACTAGCAATAGATCGGCTGATATCTCATAACCTCTAAATCGTACACACTAAAGAGTGGACGTTCTCCAATGTAAATGGATTCTTGGAACCCTTGGCTTAGTCTTCACAGAAGAAATTCTTAGCAATAATCAATATCAATAATCATTCATAATTTTTAAATCTCTCCCATGAGAAACCCTTATACCCTCAAAAAGGTATGCTTGCCCTAATTAGGGTTTGTTAAATTAGAATTAGGGTTTCTTAAATTAGAATTAGGGTTACACAATTAAAATATGCTAAATAATTAATATTTAATTAAATCAATCAAATATTAATATCTCCCTCAATACATGTCTGATCGAGCCCAAACGAAAGCCAACTGCAAAAATTCTGCTAAACAAAGCCAAGCCAAGCTCCATCAAGACCCTCTAACCATCCTATCAGCTTATGAGGGTCGTATAATAGGCTAACCATCAACTCTAAAGATGCCAATTGAAAAGGGGACATGACAATCCACCCCTCCTAAAATTGCTTGCCCTCAAGTAATCGCTGAATGATAAATCAATCAATCCACCTGGATCCCAAATGTAGTCATGATCTCCACCACTGTCAATTAATACAAACTCCATGCCATGTCCATCACAACTCTCATCTAATGGTGTCACATCATTCCTAGTACTAAGATAAGAATCCCAACATCCAATCTATAAATGAAAATCAACCGACAACTCAAGTAAACTCCTTACCTAAATAATATCTGAATCTGGAATATGAATGCTAGACATACTCATATCATCATCAACCTATGACCCGACTGTAACAAAAAGCTGAGTCCCTACCACATGTACTATCTCCTAAATTTAACTCACCCCAAGACCAAGCTCGTCCACATTTCTCTCCTGTGTTGGTGCCAATGTACACTCGGTAGTGCACTCTATCATGTCATGTCGTATGAGCATCTCCATCCGATGAAAAAACATATGTTTGAAGCTACTGCCCCATATTGCCTTAAGAATATGTGTCTTCCCATCAACATTAAAACAAACCTCCATGTCCTTGAGATGAAGAGTAACTTCCTCAAATGAATGAAGCCACTTCATACCCAAGACTAAGTCTATATCCCCCATGTCTACCACATAATAATCAGCCTTGAACTCATAGTTGTTCAAGTGCAATGGGAGGTCTCTAATCATCTGCTCACACCTAAGAGTGTGACCATCAGCCACCTCAACTCTAATGCCCTTGAAATCTTTGGTAGTGAGTCCACGCTTCTCCACAAATCTGGCATTTATAAAATTATGTGTGGCCCCTGTGTCAAGAAGGTTGATGACCCTCTGTCCTGCCAAAACTCCATGGAGTCTGAATGAATCATCTGACTGAATGCTAGATAGGCATGCCTCCTGTATGTGAAGCTCTAAATCTACCTATACCTTAGGCTCTGAAGCCTCTACCTATACCCCCTCAGAACTATTCTACTATTCAGAATCCTCTGAATCCAAATCCTCATAATAAGCCCACATCACTCGATTGGCCTTGCCCTTAGGTCTCAAAGGACAATCATGATTGGAATCATAGGGACCTTTGTAGTAGAAGCAAAGCTTCTTCCTGTGTAGATTATTAAGAACACCTCGACCCAAAGGTGGTGCCACTGGATTTGCCTTCGAATCATTCTTAACACCTAATTTATCTATGTTAAAATCTGGTCTCTCTCTATTATCGTTGAAGCACTTATGGTCCCTGGATGAAGAAGTACCTCCTGAGTTAGATTTACTAGATGGGGCTGCCATCTCCATACTTCGTGCCTTCTTCATAGCTACCTGTAATGAAGGAGGATCAAAGGATTTGATCCAACCTCTCAATGGTTCTATCAATCCCTCCATGAAGAGAACTACCAATCTACACTCTAAAATATTTGGCATCATGACTGCCAATCTCTGAAACTCACCAATGAAGGACTCCAAGTTACCTATTTGTCTTAACTATGCCAGATCTCAAAAGTAAACCTCAGGATCTTTCCTATCAAACCACTCAACCAATTTATCCATGAAGTCCTGGTACTCCGTCACCTGGTTATGCTGAAGTGTTACCATACCATGGTACCACCAATCATGTGCTACTCCATCCAAGTGTAAAGTGGCATATTTGATGGCCTCTATCTCTGTCATTAGTCTCAATGCCAAGAATGTGTCAAGCTTATGAACCCAAGCTTGAGTTGTCATCTTGCCACTACCATCAAAAGTAGTCAAAGAAAGCTTATCAGTAGCCTTCTTCAGCTCACTGAGTTGACCTCTAGGCCTCCTGTCCTGTCTAACCAATCTGTAGTGCTCTCTCCTTTGATTAACAAAATGATTAAAGGACATCCTCTCCCAAACCTGAGGAGCTAATAAGTCCCACTCATCATTTGTAGCCATGAGAACATCTTCAAATAAGGAATCTCCTGCCTCCTCCTCTGCTAGAGCCTCTGGTTCCTCTTAAACAAATGTAGGATGTGTAGGTCTATCAGCTATCCTAGAATAGGTCCATTGGGGTCTCTAATTAATAGTAGCACTCATATTATCTCCTTATTCCCCATTCTATCTAATAGGTGGGTTCATCCTCTCTACCATAGTAGTGAGTGCCTGTAGTGCCTGATTCATCTGCTGCTGGCCTGCCATCATTATATGGTAGAATTATTTGGTGCCCTGATCATCATCATACCTATGGCCCCTAGGTGGGCTACCCTCATGTCTATCACTCATGATGATCAGTGGCTGATCTAACACCTGGGTACCTTCAAGCAAGGCTCTACTGCATGTGTTATACCTATGTGGTCCCAACTCTTGTGGCTGCATGAGATTGTCAAATCCTCAGGATGGCAGGATTTAGCTCTGATCTACCCAATAGGATGGCAAGAATTTAGCTCTAATCTACCCAATAGGATGGTAGGAATTTGGTTTGGATACCACTGTAATATCCCCAACCAATAGGGACTGTAGAAAGACAAAAGATTTGAATTGCTTTTTTGAATATTCTAATTTTTTGTATGAAATAAGAACAAATTACAATTTTTGCAAAATAATTTCCAAATAGATAAGTAAATCACAATATAATCTCTTATTTATTTTCTTAGATAATTATAATAGATGTCCTCTATCATGCATATAAAAGAATATTCAAATACGGTCTTAATAACTTAAGTATTCTGCAAATTAGGAATAAAACCTAAATCTGGTACGTCTCAGCCTACTGTGTCCAAAACACAATCACCAACATCGGTTATAATACTGCCATTGATTTCTAGGTGTTGTTATCTTATTGACGTCAGTGAGAGGGTCGACTGATGTCGGTCACTGTCGGTCTCTGCCTGCCGATGTCGGTCTCTACGTGGATTTGTACGGATCTGTACAGACTTAGTATGACTGCCAATATAGCACACCTTATTTGTTGGACCCCTGATCTCAAGATATATGGCTCTAATACAAAGATCTCTATCTATATAATTTATTGAATCAAAAACCTAATAAAATAAATACCTGAAATACCTGTGACAACTTCTATGTGAAGTTATCTCTCAAACTTGTAAACATCTATGATAACTTCTGTATGAAGCTATCCCTCAAACTGGCAATAGATTTTCTGATATCTCACAACCTCTGAATTGCATGCATTGAAGAGTGGACATTCTCCAATGCAAATGGAATCCTAGAACCCTTGGCTCAGTCTTCATAGAAGAAATTCTTAGCAATAATCAATATCAATAATCATTCATAATTTTCAACTCTCTCCCATGAGAAACCCTTATACCCTCAAAAAGGTATGCTTGCCCTAATTAGGGTTTGTTAAATTAGAATTAGGGTTTCTTAAATTAGAATTAGGGTTGCACAATTAAAATATGCTAAATAATTAATATTTAATTAAATCAATCAAATATTAATATCTTCCTCAATACATGTCCGATCGAGCCCAAATGAAATCCAACTATAAAATACTTGCTAAATGAAGCCAAGCCAAGCTCCATCAAGACCCTCTAACCATCCTATCAGCCTATGAGGGTCGCATAATAGGCTAACCATCAACTCTGAAGATGTCAACTGAAAAGGGGACATGACAGTGAGTATCTATCTATGAAAGCACCACCTAACAAAATATCTACAAGAATTATATTTAAAGCAAAGAAATCACAATGGAATATTTTATCCTAGATTCTAAGGGATTGCTGATGTTTGTACATGTTACAAACAAAACTATTCCCTTGGATATCTAGGCTCTTATATGCTAGTGTATCATCTAATGTCTTTCAGTCATTGATGATCTGTGATTTTGAAAATGAGAGAGAGACACCTATATCTATCTATGCATCTACCAGTCTACCATTTATTTCTATAGTTATAAGTTGGGCAAACTTTTTGTTAATCAGTTGTGTCAGATAAGCTGGTTGTGGTATCTCTAATTGAGTAACACTTATACATACCAATTTTTACCTTGATGGATTTGGAACAGATATTTGTTCTTGGTAGATTTATTCTTCTATTTCTGCTTCCTCTCTTTCTTCTTCACGAAGATTGGTGCATTCACCCTTTACTAGATAGTAGTCTTGGTCAGAGTAGAAAGCATCATCTACTTCATCTTCTTTATTATTTCTACTGGCAGAAGAATATTCCATTTTGGTTTAACTTGTGGTGAATGGATTTCCTTTGGGAGCTCTCTGCTAGTGAATTTGTTCTTGATCCAGGAATCACTAGGTTTGAAAGAGCTCTAGAATTGTAAAGGGGGATTAGTAGGCCTTTGCATGGTAGGTGACACTCTAGGCATGAAGGGCTACCTTCCTCTAGAGTTACTTCATCCTCTTTGGCTACCTCTAGTTCTAGGCCTAGTATCTCATTCTGGTACTTCATCATGATGTATAGACCATATTCCATATGCTTCAAAATGAAGACTAGAATTATCATGGTGCCATGATCTTTGCATGTTTGAGAGTGGTTGATCTAAATCATTAGCTAATGATTTGAGGGCATCAACATCTTCATCAAAGTCTTCTTCAGGGAGATCATCATTGACATAGATGAAGATCTTTACCTATAAGATGACATCTATGAAGCAATTCTAGATGATCTCCCTGAAGAAGACTTTGATGAAGATGCTGATGCCCTTGAATCATTAGCTGATGATTTAGAACAACCATTCTCAAACATGCAGAGATCATGACACCAATAGAGGCTCTAATACCAAAATAAAGTTTCCTAGATTGAGCTAAGGTCTAAGGATGGTATCTAGGTAATTTTTGGTGGTCCAATCTTTAATTATGGATAAATCCACATCTGACTAAGGGAGCTTATAGTAACCCTCAAAGGTTATAGGGGAAAAATAAACTACTCTCTTATAGGTGTCATCCCTAAAAATATAGTCCTCATCTACTTTGTAATCTATAAAAAGAGGAGAAAGTACATCTATGTAATGAAGTACCTTAAGTTTGACAACAACATGGTGGAGACCATCCAATTATACTACTACGAAGTCCTTATATCTAATGTTTATTGATTTAATTATTCTCTCATTCTGAGTGAGGGGTTATATTTCATCGATGGTGAAGATGAGCTCAAATTAATTCTTATACCCATTATTTAATGCCTCAATGTCCAACTCTGTATCTTTGAAAAATCTACCCAAATGGTCTATGGAAAGGAAGAGTTAAACTTCTTCCCACCATTGTTGTATTCTTGTTGTCATGGATTCTTAACCCTTTGAAAATCTTAGCTCTAAATTGATAGAAACCTCTAGATGCCCTCTTTTGCACTTAGAACTGATCAATAAGTTTTAATTATAATTCAACCACTCATAATTCCTATTTTTATACAAGCTTAGGTTTTAGGGAGATTTAATGGAGGTGACTAAGATTTGGCTCGTTCATGTCTCAAGATTTGATTTAGACTTGCCCTTATACTTTGACACTTCCATGTAGACAAAATCCAAGTTATTCTACCTTTTTCCCACATGGACATTATGTGGTCTCTATTTGGGCTTATTTCCATGAAAATTTTCATATTTGTTTGAGTGGTAACTAGTTATTAGACTTTGAATTCTTCCTTTTGATTCTCATCATCAGATCAAGATCCATGGCTTCAGTGTAGACCATTGATAAAAATCCTACGCTTTTTATCTTTTTGGTTGTTACAAGCTTCTAGTCTCATAATTATGCCACCTGGCATATTATCACATCATTGATCCCGTATCTCTAATATTGCTCCATGTGTCAAGCCTTTGGGCCTTTTAAATTTTTCTTGAAGACCTCACACTGTTGGATCTAATTGGTACGAGCAAGTAGAGGTTATTGGATCCTAAAAAATGCCTGATGTTTATGTTAGTATGAGGGTTCAATAAATACTTAGGTTAAATAATTTATCCTATGTTTATTCAAAAAATAAATACAAGACCCATTAAAAACTCAAAACATGCCCCCTTTACCTAGGTTAAAATGTTTGACTAACTAAAATGTGATAGTCTTACTCATGTCATAGGCATCCTCATAGAGGTTAAATGATGTGAGTGTAATCATCAAATTTAAGTTCATGAAGTCTTTATGGTTGAATGTGAGAGTTCCACATGGTGTTTTCATAGAGATTCCTAGGGTTATAGACTAAATGCACTTCATTATATCAAAAGAGTGATAGCCATTAGATCAATATCTAAAGCTTTGCATGTGGTTGGCTACGTTAAATATGTGGGACCCTTGTTGATATAGTTAGGTGTCGATGGTATACACTTGGTGACCTTTTTTAGCATTAAAATTTCAACCCTCATCTCACACCATCAGATCAAACCCTATGTTGAAGCATAGACTATTAGATCTCCCTTAGTCATGCATCATTAGATCGATATGCATGATCGAGCATGGGTAGTTAGGTCCTAAAAAAATACATGATGCTTAAGTTGGGACCATTAGTTAATAAAATTAAGCTAAATTTTTATTTTAAATCCCATCATATTAATAAATACAAAGGGGATCTTAGGATAAAGACTTAGGCTAACTTGTTTAAATTAAAATGGGCTCAGTTTAGGAAGTTAAAAGGGGGATTTGCCATGGGACTCCACAAGGTGTTTAGGATAAATTAAAGATATTTAAAATAATATTGAAATACTTATTATTAATTCCATATTAATATTTATTAATGTTAATAAATGAGACTAAGCCTTAATATAAAATTAAGCTCAAGTCTAAAATATTATCTTGAATATCCCCACCAAATGATTCCCACCAAAATTTAAATTCAATCTTTGAGGGTTCCACACCTAGGGTTTAAACTCAAGGTTTCTTGATAAGGGACCAAGGTTAAGATTTAATAAACCACTTCTAGCAAAACTCTGGTGAATCTTTGCCTGGTAAAAACTAGTTTTTTCTATGAACCCTACATTGCTCACAAAACTAGGTAAAATGCTAGAAGAATTTAAGCACTCTAGGGTTTAAATGAAAGATGATATCTTATCAGAATGGATGATTTTAAAATTCTACTAAAACCCAAGAGTTAGGCAAAATTGGCAATAACAAGGTTTAAAACATTTCAAGGGCCCTAATTTTTAGAATTATGGGTATGTTAGCCCTAATAAATGGTGACTTATGGGAGAAACATAGCCAAGTGTCAGAACCCAAAGACTTTGGTTTAGTTCAATAATTAGGTACTTTATTCTAGTGGATCCATGTCACTATTTTAGGTTCACTCATGGTTAGAACAAGCTTTCTACCTATAAAATTGAGTTTAAACTACTAAGACAGTAACAGTATGTGTGTACTTTGATTCTACTTACTATTTACCATGGGATTTATGGAACAACTTCTAGGTTTCATGTCCTTAATCATTTACATTGGCTAGTAAGCTTACTTAGGCATTCAAGGGGGTGTTATTTTAGTTTAAAAAGGTTTGGGCATTTCTCTAGTACCAGATAGGCATTTATATCCTTAATAGATATGCCTTTGGCTCGACTCAAGTCTTTGTTCTACTATGAGCTAGGTGTCCATAGCCGCAGTGGAGATTACCCAAATCACCTATGCTTGAAAAGCTTCAGATTTCACACTAAATTCTTATTATTATTATTTATATCTTTTGACATATATTTAATGCTTTCATCAAGGTTGGGAACCAAGTTATCCAAGGTTAAGGATTGTATCCCAGTGTTTTAATTTCAAAAAATCCCTTATGGTTGTCACCATTGTCCCAAGAAAAGATGTCTTGTTAATTCCAAACATGGTTTTATCCTAATATACTAAAATTTATATCATAAGTGCAATTCTTCTTAAAACCATATCCAGATCCTAATAATGTCTAGGTTTGCATAGAATAAGGGATCTCTTCAGTGGCCTTTAACATTTTCCTTATGTTATAACACCAAGCTCACATTTCTACTTTGTGGTCATCATATGTATGGGGTTCATACCCTAATTAGTTTAACTTTGAGAATTTCAAGGAGACAAGATATTTTGAGCACCAGACTATCTTTGAAAAGACTAATTAAATCTAAGGAAAAAAGTAAGGATAGAAAAGAATCAACAATAGGAAACAAAGAGGCAAACAAATATATATAAATAGGACAAGAAAGAAGAGTAGAAAATAAACTAGCTAGCCTACCTACTCTAACTTAAAAGGTTTTATAGATTTTATTCCATGAATACCCCTGGTGGAGCTGCATCAAAGTAATGCTTGAGATATTTCCCATTGGTGGGCAAGGTGAACTCTGATCCTTAAAGGTCTTTCAACTTGAAAGGATTATTAACAAGTGTATTAGTAATCTGATATGGGTCAATCCATAGAGGTGTGAATTTTCCATGCTTGCCTTCGGGTTTAGATGCCTTGTCTTAAATGAAGAATAGGTCTCCTTGTTTGAATACTTTCACTTTTGACCTTTTATCAAACCATCTCTTTGACTTTGGTTTGATGCTTGCTAAATTTATCAAAGGCTTCCTCCCTTACATCTTCCATCTAAATGATGTCTAATAACCTAAAGTTTTCAAGTTCTTGACTCTCCTCCATGTATTCCTACATAAATCTAAATGTGTGAAATTTTATGGTGGTAGGAAAGATATGTTCTTGTCCATACACCAATAAGAATGGTGATGATTTTAGGGATTGATTAATTTTTATCCTATCTTCCCATAAAGCATACTTTAGGTTCTTGTGCCAATACTTAGGTTTGTCTTCAACTAATTTTTGGATTGCCTTAATCAGATTCTTGTTAGTGGATTTAAAAACTCCATTTACCTAGGGGTAATGATTTGAAGCAAACTTTAGAGAAATTCCATTATCATAATCCCATTCATTTATCTCTATGAACATAAAGGCTGATCCATTATCTCATACAAAAGAGACTGGGGTTCCAAATCTAGTACAAATGTTTTCTTTTAGGAAGTTGGTCACTTCTTCTATCCTACATTGTTTGGTGGCTATAGCTTTAGTCTACATTGTGTAATAGCTTGTAGTAGTTAGGACATATTTGTGGTCTTTAGAAGAATTATGGTTAATCACTCCAATGAAATCCAATCCCCATTCTACAAAGTTCTTGTCAATCATCATTGGTTGCAAATGCATGACTGCCTTTGGTTCCTTGGTGCTAAAGATTTGAAAAGAATGACATTCCCTCACTGCTTGTGAGCATCTTTGAAAATGGTAGGCTAATATTAACTAGTCTTAAGGATTTTGTTGGTTTTTTTTCTCCTTGATGGATGTCCACTACCCAACTTTTCATGGAAAGTACTCATGATCATTAACACAAACAAAGATATTTACCTACAGGATGACATATATGAACCAATTGTAGATGATTTCCCTGAAGAATACTTTGATGAAGATGTTGATGCCTTCAAATCATTAGCCAATGATTTGGAGCAACCACTCTCAAACATGCAGAGATCATGGCACCATGATAATTCTAGTCTTCCTTTTGAAGCATATGGAAGATGGTCCAGACATCATGATGAAGTACTAGAATGAGATACCAGGCTCAGAACCAGAGGCATCTAAAGAGGATTAAGTAACTCCAAAAGAAGGCAGCCCTTCATGCCATGAATGCTGCCTACCATGTAAAGGCCTACTAATCCCCCTTTGCAATTCTAGAGCTCTTTCAAACCTAGTGATTCCTTGATCAAGACAAATTCACTAAAAGAGAGCCCCCAAAGTAAATCCATTCACCATAAGTTAAACCAAAATGGGATATTCTTATGCCAATAGAAAATAATGAAGAAGATGAAGTAGATGATGCTTTCTACTTTGACCAAGACTACTATCCAGAAAAGGGTGAATGTAGCAATCTTCTTGAAGAAGAAAGAGAGGAAGCAGAAATAGAAGAAGAAATATATCAAGAAAAAATATCAGTTTCAAATCCATCAAGGAAAAAAATGGTATGTACAAGTATCCCTCCATTAGATATACCATAACTAGCTTATCTGATGTAACTGATTAATGAAAAGTTTTATCAATTTATAACTATAGAAATAAATCACAGACTGGTAGATGCACAGATAGATATAGGTGCTTCTCTCTCATTTGCAAAATCACATATCATCAATGACTAGAAGACATTAGATGATACCCTGGCTTATAAGAGCCTAGATGTCTAAGGGAATAGTTTTATCTATAACATGTACAAACATCAACAATCCCTTAGAATCCAAGATAAAATCTTCCATTGTGATTTTTTTGCTTTAAATAGAATGCCTGTAGATATTTTGTTAGGTGGTGCTTTCATAGATAGATACTCACCCTATGGATCTATTACAAAAAGTGTCATGTTCACCATAGATAATGAAAGACTAAAGATTCCTCACCTTATCTATGCAACTGAACAATTCCGAAGCACTATGACCCAAACACCTAAATTAGTAATACTAGCTGAAATACAAGTTATAGGTAAAAAGATTAGAACCACTATCTTTTCTGATAACCCTCAGCAATTTTGGTCCAAATCAATACCTGAGATGGACATTAAGCTCATTGAAGGAAAACACATGAAGATTGGGAAGAAAATCCTAATACCAACATATGATTATGATGATATGGAATCACAAATAAAAGAATTAGAGGAAAATGGCTTGATAGAAAAATTAACCTCTTCTTTTTGTTGCTATGTTTTTATGGTTAACAAGCACTTAGAACAGAAATGAGGTAAGAAGAGAATGGTCATAAATTATAGACCATTGAATGCCATTACATAGCCTTTTCCATATCCTATACTAGATAAAAGCTATCTATTGGAGAAAGTTGCCACATGTAAATACTTCTCCCAATTTGACTGCAAGTCAAGCTTTTATCAGATCAAGGTTAAGGAACCTGACAGAGAAAAGACAACATTCAACTCCCCCTTTGGCCATTTTTAGTGGACTGTTATGGCATTTGGTTTGATGAATGACCCAGTATTCTACCAAGCCCACATGGATAACATTTTCAAAGGAACTTCTAATTTCCTTCGTGTATATATTGATGACATGTTGATTTTTAGTAATTCTCTTACTAACCATTACTCTCATCTCTTAAAATTCTTTGATCAGGCCAAAGCTATAGGAATTGTATTATCAGATACAAAGATCAAACTCTATAAATCAGAATGCAACTTCCTTGGAATGATAATCCAAGATTCAAAACTTCAAATCTAGCTGCACATTAAGGAGAAAGTTATCAATTTTCTAGAAAAGCTCAACAAACCTAAGGTTCAAGCATTTTTGGGATTATTAAATTATTTGAATAGCTTTTATCCTAACTTTAGTGAAGACATGTTTATACTTTAGGAACTTATTTAGAAAAATAAAGAATTCTAGTGGAAGGATGAACATACAACTGCTATTTAAAAAATCAAATCCAAGGTGGCTTTACTTCCAAAGCTTCATATCCCAAAATTAGATCAATTTCTGGTTTACACTGATGCCTCTGATATTGCATGGGGAGGAGTACTTGTTTGTATATATGAAAATAAATAATTCATTTGTGAATTCTCTAGTGGAGTATTTAGTATAGATGTTCTCAAGTGGATCTCTTTAGATAAAGATATTTACGTTGTAAATAAATGTTTAGAGAAGTTTATGTTAAAAATTTTACATCTACCACATTTTGTTGTAAAAACTAACTGTACTAGATTTTTGACCTTTAGAGAAAAGGATCATGGTCAAAAAGATGGTTATAGTAAATATATTAGATGGAAGGATTTCTTTAATCGATTTAACTTCTCTGTAGAACATATTAAAGGTACTGATAATGTTATGGCAAACTAGCTCAGTTGAAATCTATGTGCAACCCTAATGCATCAATCAATCCCTGGTTTTAATTTAAACAAAATTTATAACCAAGGATTTGTGTCGATGAACATTCTCATTCAAGAATAAATTATTAGAGCAGGGTTGCATCTAAGGTATACTCAAATTTCCTATGCCAAAGGACAAGATTTGTAGATGTCTTCAACAGCTTCTATCCAAGCAAAACATCATCAAAACACTAGTGTGATCACTATCAAAAGATTAAATAGTGAATTCCTATTCCACTAGTTTATTGAGATATTAAAATTTCCTTTATGGATATGGCTGATAAAAATAAGGTCCTCACATAATGAACACCTATATAAGTGGATAGCAAGATATGGTCTGCATCATATCCATGAAGAAGAAGACCATGATCAAGACATTGTAGTTCATATAATCATCTTAAGATATCTAGAATGGGAATCATACTTCTAAATAACTCCTCACTATCATGCATGTGAAGATAGACCCTAGCACTGGCATCTTTCTAGTACATTCTAGCTAAGGTGTCTCTTTCAGCCGATAAGTGAAGATGACTTGCTGACTAAAGTGGAAACAATGTTGGACCCACCAAGCCAGACGTCCTCATCTAGCATGTCCAATAACATCTCACTATAGATTAATTTTGCTCTGTAAAACATGATGGGACATGACACCACCTTGGCAAATATTCTAGGTAGGACCTCCTAATTGTTATAAATAAGATTCTCCTCTATTGAGTTTTCATCAAAAAATTTCTAAACTTTAGAAATATAGTAGCCTAATCAAGCGTATGATCTTCTCTTACCCTTTTTGAAGGAACCTGAGAATCAAAAACTTGAGAAGACTATGTGTGTAATATTTAATTTGAGTTATAATGGTGAAGCTATTACCATTCGGCCCCTGCCTACTATCACAAGTTTCTTGTAATCAAGAATCAAAGAAGAACAAAGGAGAAATTATTTTGGAGAAAGCATTGATTATCTACTAACATAAAAAGATTGGTATCAGAGCCTCTATTGGTGTAAGATTTGTAAGATTTTATTTTTCCACCCAAGACTTTTAAGTTTCCTTTGTTTGATAAATTCTTTAGAGAAAATTATTGCATCAAGTTCTCAGCTATTTATTAAATTGTCATAGGCCCTTCTTTTCTCTGCAAATTCAATTCTCTATCTAGAATTTACTCACTTTCTAGAATCTTAGTCTCTTTCAAGGAAATTTTGAAAATCCCAAATGTTTTATATAATCAAGATTCTTAATGAATCTAAAATCGAAGGAATGTATGAACTTCTTCCTTTTGTTCAAGAACAATTATCTGATTGTCCTGATATTGAAATTATAGAAGAAAATTTAGAAAAGGAAACAAACTTATATAAACCTCTGGCTATTAAAGCTTCACAAGTATATAAGAAGTTTGAGCTTCTTAAGTCTAAGTTTGTATATAATTTTACCTATTTATCTTTTGTAAAACCTTAGATCAAATATGTTGAACTCACTCTGAGATATAAAACCAAATGAACTTTCTAGACAAATCTACCTTATGCCCATAGACTCAGTGGAACTGTCCAATTATAGAAAGGTCATATAGAGTCTATTGAAATCCCTTTAGATTGGAAGCTTGATTGGCTTAAAAATGTATCACCAAAAATGGAAGGTCAAGCCACTATACATAAGAGTGATGGTAAGACCATCAATATTCTTCCAAGATCTCTCTCTGTAAATAATTCTTCTATTTTATCTCCTAACAGACCTTCTACTTCTTATTCTCGAAGAGCTATAAAAAATTGGTCACATACTTATAGAAGATGAAGAGATTAATCAAGGACCTGATCCTAAAGATCAGTTACCCTATACAATGATGAATCTTCCTCATGAAGATAATCTAGAATTTTATATAGACAATAAAGTCAGTCTATATAAAGGTGGCAGATGGCCTCCACATAAAGGAATGTATAAGCAGCTAGAAGAATTTGTACAATATTTTTCTATAGCATTCCAAGGGGATGTTGAGCCTTCAAATGAGTTCAAGCATAAAAAATACGTAGCAAGATTCAACTCACATCTCTCCAAAAATTTAGATGACCTTTGTAAAGATGTCTTGTAAATTAGACATAACTTAGAAAAATTAACTATTCTGGAAGATGATACAAATTCTATGTGCCATAAAAAAAATTGATTCTGATACAGAAATGAATCAACATTTATCTTCCATTGATACTAAAGTCACAATTTTAAAAGATAGTTTAGATTGGCTAGAAAAGCAAGATCTGGAAGCTTCACATGAAGGAAAATCTTCTGCTCTATCATACAAGGTTGAGTTCAGCTTGAAATTCAAACCTTAGAAAAGAAATAAGAATCCTGGTACTTGTTTCATGCAAAGGACACATATACCACTCCATCCTTAGTATCTCAATATAGATAACACCTTAAATCCACTAAATGAGATATCTGCATGGCATAATTCCATGAGGGTAATCATTGTCACATCTCATCTAGATCCTCCTTCTACCACAATCTTTGCATCTAAATTTTTTTGGGGTATTATTACCCAATAGTGGGAATCTATGATAGAAAAAGAAAAAAACAATTCTACTCATAATTATCTAGATCATTTAGCCACCTTATTTCATTTATTAATAAATGAATTTGCTCCTCTAGTTGGTAATAGAGAACTAGAATCCAATAAATGGTTGCTGAAAATGGAGTTATGTTATTTAAAGCAGTTTGATGCCTTTGTAAAGCAATTATGTGAATTAGCATATGAAAGTAACATTTTTAGTTCTACGAAGATTAAGCTCAAGTTATTGCATGCACTCCCTTAAAATCTCATAGATAAAGTGATTTCATACATTGACCTTAAAGTCTTAACAATTGAAGATCTATCTCTCAGATATAATTGATTTTGCCATGCAACAAGCCATGCAATTGGTATCTGATACTAAAACTATTCAGAAGTTCACTAAGCATGAAGCATCCACGATTGCTCCTATTTTTCTTGAAACCACACCATTTGGCTTTCACCCATTTGTCTAGCCTTGCAATCATCAAAAGTAGTACCGTAAGCATCTCTCCTTCAAGCACTACTCTTTTCCCAATAAGCATTCTCACGCTCCTCCTCACTGCTTTCTCAAAAAGTGTAATACTCCTTTTCCACACTCTAAAATGCCTATTTTATATATTTTGCACAAACCTGGCCACATTACTCCCTAATGTCACTGAAAAAACCCTGCATAGGCTAATTCATATAATTGCTTTGCAAAGGCATCAAACTACTTTAAATTGCGTAACTCCATTTTCAATAACCATTTCTTGGATTCTAGTTCTCTATTACCAACTGAAGGAGCAAATTCATTTATTAATAAATGAAATAAGGTGGCTAAAGGATCTGGTTGATTATGAACATAATTGTTCTATTCTTGTTCTGTCATAGATTCCCACCATTGGGTAACAATACCCTAAAAGAATTTGTATGCAAAGACTATGGTAGAAGGAGGATGTAGATGAGATGCAATAGTGATTACCCTCATGGAGTTAAACCATAGAAAAAATAATAATAGAAATCAAATAAATACACACAAACAATGGTTAATCAAAATGTTAGTACAAATTAAAAAAAAGTGAATTGTTTGTGTATGTGTAATAGAGACGTTACTCTCTTTGATAGGGTGACCCCTAACCTAAGAAATAATGATACTAGTACAATGAGACAAGGATAATGGACATAAATTTTAACCCAAGTGAGAGGGAAACAACAACACAAGATAAAATGAGGGGAAATAGAAGAAAAGGAAGGGGTGGCTGAGCTAACTCCAGATGCACGAGACAAGTGGATGTTGCCTACATAGTTCTATAGATGTGAGATCCAACATGAATTTTATGCCATATGTAGTTCTCTAAAGATATGGGATATAATAAAAATTATGACAAGAAAACAAGATTGTATTAGAGAGAAAAAATAAATGGTATCACAAAACAATGAGTACATAAGAGATGCTTAAAAAATAATGAGAGCGTTTAAATGATTGATTCCAAAATGGCAAGAGTTTGTGATCAAAATAAATAGAGGTTCAAGACAATGTTTTTTTTTCCTTTTTTATCTATTATTTTATACTATTTTTGTGTTTTTGGGATAAGCAACAAAAGCAAAATATTAGCAAAAGTCCCAGAGAACTACTTGACTAGATATATGCATGTCCATAGGTAAGAATTCAAATAATAGATAAACTGATTATAATGGGGATCATAAATATAAACAATGGTACATAGAAATAAATAATCAAGGAGATACATATCCAAGATTAGGATTTATAATAACAACTAAATTTTGTTACAATAGCCATTATGAATATAAACAATGGCACATAAAAACTACCTAGCTAAGGAGTTGCACATCCACAAATAAGTAACATAGTTAAACTAGTTGCAATGATATTTTTTTAATCCTATCAAGGAAATAATGCATACCAAATAATAATAACAAAAAAAAAAAAAAAACAACAACAATAATATGGAATAAATCCAAAGAACTTTTCATCAAGTAAAAACCATGTGCTAATGATTTAACTAGTTTGGGAATATTGGAGTCTTATTCATATTTTAGTTAAGGGTTTGAGTTGACTAAATTATTAAATAATATTTAAATAATTTAAATACTAATTTTTATAATATTTTTATTTTAAACATTTCTAGAAATATAAATAAATGTGGAGAAAATAAGACAGCTAAAAATAGGATGAAATGACTAACTTAGGGTCTAGAATTTGCTATGCAAGACTTGGACAGTGTTGCAAATCAGGATTTGGGTTTCATTTTTTGAAAGGAAAATAACACAAAAATAAAATTCCATAGGGTCTAATGCTATTTTCATATTCTACCATTGTTGTCTAAACTACTTATAGAGACCTGAGTTTTTTGGGTTTTGTTTGTTGTCCCTACATAAGCCTACCTATGAAATCTTGATTGTTGAAGGTCTACAAAACTCTTTATAGAGATGATTTAGTATTTAAACACTAGAATTAATTTTGAATTGATTAATATTGATAAAAAAGTTAGGGTGGGGGTGGGGGTTAGTGTGTGTAAGATGCATTGAATGTGTATCCATACCCTTTATGTGGGCACACTGCCTACATATCAATACTCCAACAAGGGATCAAGCCATATGTAGTTCTCCCACTTGATGTGCTTTATGAAATAGTATTATGTGAATGTAAAAATGTTAAACTTGGTGTTATTGAGGTGGTTAAGGGTTGGTGTGAGGATTTGGATATGCTTATAGTTGTATTGGATGGTTGTATGCAGAGAATAGAGAAATTTACCTTAGTGGTCTTACTTGTATTCTTGCTTGCTTTTGTAATATTTCCAAACCTCTTTTAAATGAAATTTAAATTGGTTTTTATAGATATATATTGGTTGTGGGTCAAATGTATTCATGTTAGGCTAACAATATAAAGGATAAGAACCAAAAGGAAATGATTGTTAGAGATAAAATAATAATTAGATAAGAGCACAAAAATTAGACACCCTAGGGTCTGATGCTATGGTCTAAGTTAGGCACTATTGTTTTATAGGTGTGAGACATAGGGGGATGAAATTATCATGGGAAATATATCCTTACTAATCTATGATTAAGTTTCAAAAGTCTATGGATGAATTAGAATAAGAAAAATGATGTCTAGAAGGGTCATGAGAGTATGCAAGAGAGACCTATGGGTTGGGTGTCACAAAACACACTCAAGCTATAAATTTTGACATTTTATATGACTAAATTCCCCCCATTTATTCTATTGATGCAACAAAGTGAAATACTAGGATAAAGGAAAAGTAGAAAATGTACCTAAACATACCTATAGGGGTAAATCTCATGAAGCTATGTGATGTTGGGTGTGCATAGAAGAAAACATGTTGTGAAGTGTAAAATTGAAAGAGAAAACAAAGAGTAGATCAATTGTTACTAGACACACTATATCTAAAATAAGAATGTACAAAGCTTGGTAAGAGATAAGAAGAGAAAGGAATGAATACACCGCACCAGATACACAAACCTATATAAAACCTATTGTATTGTTGAGTAATGTTGAGTGATGTTGGATGATGTTGAGTGATGTTGGATATGTGCTATATTAAAAGTAATATCACAAATAGAGCTGAGTGCTCAATTACCTAAGAGTGGCTCAAAAATACAAAGGTTGGCCCTTTGGTTCTATTTTTTCTCACTAAGTGAAGCTATGTGATCATGCATGTGCTAATCAATGTTTGGACTATGTGTCCAATCCCTCTGAATAGGTGGCTCAAGAATACAAAGGCTAGCTAGTCCTTTGGCTCCATCATTGCCCCATGAAGTGAATCTATGAGCTAATATTTCTATGAATGTATGTCATATGAGATGGCTCTTGTATCCCATGAATATTTTGTAATCTGATAATGTAACATGTATAGATGAACATGTGTTAGAAAGTAGGCCACTCTTGGCCACTTAGAAAACGTGGAGATTAGGATTTTATGAAATTCACTCTAAAACTGGACAATAAGCTTATGTGGAAGCTGTTGGTTGAATATTTTGTTGATCAGCGTACTGATAAACAAAATAGGTTTGATCAGCCAAAGTAGGAAGATTAGTCATCCAAATGTGTAGGTTTACCACATTAGAAGGGGATTGATCTCTCCTCTCATCAAGGGGAGGTTCCCTATAGATAGGTTATATATATATATATATATATATATATATATATATATATATATATAGAAAATAATACTCAAGGGTAGGAAAAACCATCCATCTCTCTTTCTTCAGAGATGATGTGTGGGGATCAAAGAAGAAACTCAAGGAAAATGATAGAAAGCACTCCTCTTCTTTCAGAAGTACTATTCAACAAGCCACAAGAATACTCTAGGTAGTAACAACAAAATGTAACAAAGGATGCAGTAACCAACAAATTGAGATGCAGCACAAAGTCTATGCCTGAATTGCTCAAGAGTAAGATACGAAGGACAATGAGGGCACAAAGTCGCCCCAAGGTCCTTTACATAGAAATGAAAAGAAAACACACTAAAGGTAATTATGGGGGCATAAAGTCTCTCCATAGTCGACTCTTTAGGACACCTTCTTGACTGTTGTCACTAATTTTGCTTGTTGAATTAAAGTAACAGAAGATATATTAAGGAAAAAGACATAAGAACAGTTTCCTCAACAACAAAGATATTACAACACAAAGTCTGAAAAACCACTTGCTTTCTTATTCCAATAACAAAATTTGATAAATAAATTGAGCTCAAAGTCTCAGAAGTGTCTTTCAATTTAGGTAGAGTTTTGTTCTCTTTGTTAAATAGAGATCCATTTACAATAGAAGAGAGTCCCTTATATAGCCTCTTTAAGAAGGACTCAAGAACAGTAATTGATCATGTTGCATTGAATTCTATTAAGAAGACATGCTAGAATTCAGGGGCATTTACCCATTTTCTTTTCTTAATGAAGAGAAATGGGTCATGCCATTGAATGTTTGCATCTTTCAATGTCCACCTAGTGATCTGATCCTTCTTCATCATTCCTCCTTTTATAGTTATTTGAATCGGGTCCTAGATTCAATTTGATGCTCTATTCCTTAGTCACTTTTTATTGGTCTTTAGCAATTAATGTGTGGCACATTCCACTACTAAACAGATGAAGACATGTGGAAACTTCTATGGGACTCTAAGAAATGTTTATTGATAGAGGCTTTGAAACCTATTAGAAACTCATAATCACTGGTGCAGACACTTTTTGCTCTCTACGGAGTTACAACAGAAAAGGTGGCAGCTTTTGATTGCTTCTTGAGAATCTTATAGAGGATGACACATGGTGGCTTCCACTGAGCTTTTAGCTACCTTTGAAAAGTCTTTGGGAATTATATTAATTTCTCATAGAGGATGACACATGGTGGCTTCTACTACATTTTATGAGAGACATGTCGTAGGTTTCACTATGACTTTCTGAGGGACACGTGGTGGCATCCATTGAACTTGTAGAAACTTTAGACACCTTTTAAATGTCTTGTAGAAGATGACACGTGGTAGCTTCTGTCACATTTGATGAAAGACACATGGCAGGTTTTGCTGTGACTTTTTAAAGGACACATGGTGGCATTTGTTGAACTTATAGAAGCTTTGGATGCCTTTTGAATGTCCTATAGAAGATGACACATGGTAGATTTTGTCACATTTGAGAAACACTATAGAACTATGTGGGATTCATTTGGATTCATGCAGATGATGCCACTTGGCATGTTTTACTTAACTTATAATTCACCTGAGACCCACCACAGTCCTTACTCAATAATGAGACAAAAAGAAGAAATGGTAGACATTGACACTCAACGCTTTCTGCTGAGCTTTACAAGGGACACGTAGCAACGTCCACGGCTCTTAGAAACAAAGTGAAATGAGGCTCTGAAGATGACACTTGGGAGCAACTGCAAGATTTTATCAGGTTTTTGTCTCAATCCATTTGTTTACCTTGGTCACCTTTTGCCACGAGAATTCCCTTCACAAGGGCACTTGTGTCTTTGACTCTTGAACCAACCGATTGAACTAACTTTGGTTCAACGGTTCAATGGTTCATTCCCTTATTTTGGCTGAGTCCTTTTGATCTTCATTGAACCAAATGTGTTGAACCTTGAACTCATTGAACCTTTGAACTTGTTGAACCCATTGAACCAAAATGGTTCAAGGTTCAATGGTTTAATGGTTCAATGGTTGGATCCTTACTTAGATGCTTGTCGATGGACATTTTTGATTGAACCGAGGCACTAAACCAATCTCAAAAATGACTAAGTGCTAGAAACTAATTTTTTTGATTGAACCTCCTTGTAGAAGCCTTTAAACCTATTGAACTATTAGTCCTTTGACTGAAAAAGCTTGAATAATTCCCAATTTTGAAAGCTTAAAACAATTTTTTGAAATGAGAAGAGATATTTTGGTCTTTGCAAGACCAAAATAGCTTATATGTTGTCCTAAAAATGAGTGACATTTTTTGGGTACAATAGCTAGCTCCAGTTGGGGAACTTCTATCAATTGCAAAAAGAATTAAAGGGAGTAGATATAGATCTTCAGTGTCTTCATGTGTACCATTGAGTTATGGAGTCATGCTACCCAAAAATGAAAGGCATCAAAAAAGGAAACAAAAAAAAAATATAATTAAAAACTTGTACAAATATACATATACACAGATAGAATGATCTAATACTTCAAGACTTGAAGTATTTCAAATGTTGCTTCTTGGGAGATAATGAAAATAGTGCTCTATTTTGATAAACTAGCAAGAAGACATTTTGCCACTAGAAACGGTGAAGGGTGAATAGAGTTCTCCACCAAGAAACCAATTGTCTACATCGTCCCCTTGGCTTTTTCTTCTTCTTGTTCCAAGGTAAGATGTGGTCTTCAAAATGGAAACCATAACTCCTTGCTTTCTTGGTGAAGGGTTCCTTTGCTTGATTTTGATTTATAGCAGCATGGTCCATTACCATAATTGGTTGTTCTTCTGGTTCAATCCAGCATATGATTGGATTGTCCAAATCAAACTCTTGACAAATTATCAGCTTAACATCTCCTTTGATGTGAAGGAGTTTGATTTCTTCATCTTGAGCAATCTTTAATCTGAGAAACACAGATTCACATCCAACTGTGTTGTTGGTGTTACTAACTTGTAAATTGCATGAAGGAAGAATATCTCCTTGAGGAGATATAAACACAGTCCCAACTCCATCGTTGGTGGAAAAATTATTTCCATTAGATTTCAAGATTGAAGCATCATCAGAAGGTGAACTCCTATCAAATTTCTCTTTATTAGAGATGGAAGATCCTTCCTTTCTTGTACTATGCCCTACCAATTCTCTTAAAGTCTTGTTTGGATCAATTCCTGGATTGTCAACTATAGGACTTTCATCTGTAGAAACATGAACATCCTTTGTGGTGAAGAAATAATTACCCCTACCTGAAGATTCAAATAGAATTTGTGCTACAGGTGTTGATGTTTGGGTGACCACGTATTTTGCCTCTTTTTCAAGGAGTAATCTCTTCATCATGCCTTGGATAGGGATCCTTGCTTCAGATGGGTCCATGCTTATTTCTCCTCCCACATCCTTATATAAATTTTATCCAAGCAAAATGACATAGGATGCTGGGACGTCAGCCACCAAGACAGTCATCTTGATTCTCTTGTTTGGAAAGGCTGCCAATGCAAATTGGGCATCCTTAATTTGCCCCAGTAATGGTACTTGCTTGTTCTCCATGGAGAAACATCTCTCAAATATCTTGGTCAGTATGAGACCAAGAGACTCAACTACTTTAGTTGGCATGACATTATCAAATGCGTCTGAGTCTATAATACAGTTACTCAGCTTGTGGCCATTAATTAATAGGGAAACATAGAAAGGTTCTATTTTTCTAGGAGCAGCTGGGGGAGTAATGACCAAATTATTTGGAATAGGTGTGTTCTTTGGAGAATCAAGAGTTACCTTTTGTCTTGAAGTGATGGTTTGGTTTTTGACACATTAGACCAACCTATCTAATTGATCAGGATTGGATTGTAAATATTCAAATTCAAACATTTGAATTTTGGTCTTCTTGACATGATCAATTATGTCAAATGGTTGAATTGTGCTAGGTACAGGGAAAGGTACTTCAAACTTCTGAGTTTTAGGAGGGATGGGAGGTGGGCTAGTTTTCAAGATTAAATTAGAAAGTGAAGGTGAAATTGATGTACTTACATTTTGGGTGATCACCAGATCCTTTGACTGAAAAGGTAGAGTGGTTCTACGCTTAGCAATTATAATTGCTAGTTGAGGTTGCTCCTTTGTCTTCCCTTTATTAGTTTGCTGGACTGATTGGTTCTTAAACCTGGTAAAAACTGCATATGATTCATCAATAGCTTCTCCTTTAATTCTAGGTTCATCCTGGTAGTTAAGGAAACCAATGAGGGAGTCGTCAGCTGATTCTTCTTGATCCTCCATGAAGAGATCAATGTCATTTTCTTTCTCAAACTCAGGTTGGAAAGAGAAAGCATGTTTTGTTTCCAAATATCTAACTACTGAGTTTGTTAGAGGAGATTCAAGGGAAAGTTTCTCTTGTGGGGGAGGAAGGCAATTCTTTTACCCTTGATTCCTGGTAGCATTGCCTTGATATGACTGATTTGGGAATGTCCTTCTTGGCATATCTCTATATGAAGGAGCATAAGACATTCCTTGACCCATTTTCTTTTTGAGAGCAAGCAACTCATTTGCCAATTTTTACACCATTGGATCTATGGTGCTTGTAGATGCATATTCAAAAGATGATGAAGCTCTATTTCTATTTAGATCTCTTCTTATCTTTTTTGCTAAGATGAGATCATCTTCTACCTCAGTGGCCAAAAGTTGAGCTGCAACAAGATCTATTTGACCAGCATGTCTCAAGAGAAAACTTACTTCAGGCAACTGAGAATTAATGAAGAAGCATTTGAGATTCTTAGTTGTAGGTTGAGCAATTACAAGAATTATATTCCTCAGTTTGTCAAATTTGGCTATGAAGTCTCTCATTGGTTCATGAGGCTCTTTCTTCATTTGTGTAAGTTGAGCCAAAAGTGTATGTGCATCTTTTGTAGGTTTGAATCTGGATTCAAACTTAGCTTTGAGAGTATTCCAATCCATTATTAACTAAGCCTATAGATGATAAAACCAATCTACAATAGCACCTTGTAGTGTCTTCATAAAAATCTTGACTGTTACATCTTCAAATTCTACTCCAATTACGCCATAGGATATGCTGAAGGCTGCAATGTGTTCATCAAGATGAACTTTCCCATCACCATAGAATTTGGGGAAATTCTTCCTTAAACTTTGTTAAAGTTCATGTAGAGGTGGCGTAAGATTGAGAGTACCAAAAGCATTACCCCAGTGGCTTTGAACTACCATTATATGATTATGATAAGGAGGAATAACAAATCTCAAAGGAGTAATTATTGGCAAAGCTTTATCAACAATAGAAGTGGATCCTTCATCTGGCAATGGAGATCTGACTTTAGTAGGAGGAAAGATCTTGGTTCATTGAAGATGAGATGGTGAAGGAAACAGATCAAAATCACTTTGTTGTACCAACTCGAATACAAGGTCAACGATACCTTTAGCCCTTTGGCTTCATATATACCTTGAATCTACTAGATTGTGAAACAAAAATGGAAAAGAATTGACCTTGCTTCAGTTTGAAGCTTAAGGCTTTAAACTATGCATTCTTTCCTAGTTAGTGTGGAGGTGAATTGTAAGGCTATAAATGGATAATGGGTATATCCCCAGTAGAGTCACCAAAAACTATTGTGCGAGGCTGGGAGGAAAATTTTAACAATGGGAAAACACTGGAGCAGTTCGCTCTTCCATAGCGGAGTATAATGGATAGGTTATAACAATAATGGGTTATATCCCTAGCAGAGTTGCCAAAAATTGTTGGATGAATATTTTGTCGATCAGCATACTGATAAACAAAATAGGTCTGATAAGCCAAAGTAGGAAGATTAGTCATCCAAATGTGTAGGTTTACCACATCAGAAGGGGACTGATCTCTCCTCTCATCAAGGGGAGGTTCCTTATAGCTAGGCTATATATATAAATAGAAAATAATACTCAAGGGTAGGACAAACCATCCATCTCTCTTTCTTCAGAGATGATGTGTGTGGATCAAAGAAGAAACTCAATGAAAATGATATAAAACACTCATCTTCTTTTAGAAGTACTATTCATCAAGCCACAATAATACTCCAGGTAGTAACAACAAAATGTAACAAAGGATGTAATAACCAGTAAATCGAGATGCAGCATAAAGTCTACGCCTAAATTGCTCAAGATTAGGATATGAAGGACAATGAGGGCACAATGTTTCCCCAAGGTCCTTTACATAGAAATGAAAAGAAAACACACTAAAGGCAATTATGGGGGCACAAAGTCTCTCCACAGTTGACTCTTTAGGACACCTTCTTGACTGTTGTCACTAATTCTACTTGTTGAATTAAAGGAACAAAATATATATTAAGGAAAAAGACATAAGAATAGGTTCCTCGACAATAAAGATATTACAGCATAAAGTCTAAAAAACCACTTGCTTTCTTATTCCAATAAAGTCTCAAAAGTGTCTTTCAATTTGGGCAGAGTTTCATTCTCTTTGTCAAAAAGAGATCCATTTACAATAGAAGAGAGTCCCTTATATAGCCTCTTCAAGAAGGACTCAAGAATAGTAACCCATCATGTTGCATTGAATTTTGTTAAGAAGACATGCTAGAATTTAGGGGCATTTACCCATTTGCTTTTCTCAATGCAGAGAAATAGGTCATGCCATTGAATGTTTGCATCTTTCAATGTCCACCTGGTGATCTGATCCTTCTTCATCATTCCTCCTTTTTTGGTTATTTGAATCAAGTCCTAGATTCAATTCGATGCTCTATTCCTTAGTCACTTTCTGCTGGTCTTTAGCCATTGACGCATGGCACATTTTGCTACTAAATAGGTGAAGACATGTGGCAAATTCTATAGGAATCTGAGAAACATTTATTGATAGAGGCTTTAAAACCTATTAAAAACTTAGAATCATGGGTGTAGACACTTGTCACTCTCCATGGAGTTACAATGGAAAAGGTGGCAACTTCCGCTTGCCTCTTGAGAATCCTATGGAGGATGACACATGGCAGCTTTCACCGAGCTTTTAGCTGCCTTTGAAAAGTCTTTGAGACTTATATTAATTTTTCATAGAGGATGACACATGGTGGCTTCCACTACATCTGATGAGAGACACATGGCAGGTTCCACTGTGACTTTTTGAGGGACATGTGGTAGCATCCATTAAACTTGTAGAAGCTTTGGACCCCTTTTGAATGTCCTGCAAAATATGACACATGGTAGATTCCATTACATTTGATGAGAGACACGTAATAGGTTCCACTATGACTTTTTGAGGGACATGTGGTAGCATCTGTTGAACTTGTAGAAGCTTTGGATGCCTTTTGAATGTCTTGTAGAAGATGACATGTGGCGGCTTTCATCGCATTTTAGAAACACTATAGAACTATGTGGGATTCATTTGGATTCATGCGGATGATGCCACTTGGTGTGTTCTACTTAACTTACAATTCACGTGGGACCCACCACAGTCCTTACTCAATAATGAGACAAAAGGAAGAAATAGAGGATGTTGACACTCGGTGCTTTCCATTGATTTTTACAAGGGACACGTGGTAGCTTCTGTGACTCTTAGAAACAAAGTGAAATGAGGCTTTGAAGTTGACACTTGGGAACATCCAAGGGATTCTGTCAAGTTTTTGTCTCCATTTATTTGTTTGCCTTGGTCACTTTTTTCATGAGAATTCCCTTCGCAAGGGCACTTGTGTCTTTGACTCTTGAACTGACTAATTGAACTAACTTTGGTTTAATGGTTCAATGGTTCATTCCCTTATTTCAGTTGAGTCCTTTTGATCTTCATTGAACCAAACATGTTGAACCTGTTGAACCTTAAACCTATTGAACCTTTGAAATTGTTGAACTTATTGAACCAAAATGGTTCAAGGTTCAATGGTTTAATGGTTTAATGGTTGGATCCTTGCTTGGATGCTTTATGATGGACATTTTTGATTAAACCAAGGCGCTGAACCAATCTCAAAAATGACTAAGTGATGGAAACTAATTCTTTTGATTGAACCTCCCTATCGAAGCCTTTGAACCTATTGAACCATTAGTCCTTTGACTGAAAAATCTTGAATAATTCCCAATTTTGAAAGCTTAGAACAATTTTTTGAAATGAGAAGAGATATTTTGGTCTTTGCAAGACCAAAAAAGCTTATATGTTGTCCTAAAAATGAGTGACATTTTTTGGGTACAATAAATTTTATGTGGAAGCCACATGCGAATGATGTCAACCACCTATAGATGGAATAAGGCATGAAACTACTAAGAATAACTTGGTAATATACTAAATTTGAAAAGAAAATAAGTCAAATGTGCCATGCACATTGCCCTTAATCATTGGTGTCTAAAACATAGATTTTGATCTAGAAGTTATATCAACTACCTAATCTAAAACTTGAAGTGAGAGCCATCATGCCCTACATGATGTCCCTTATATCTAGATTCTATGAGAAAAACTATACTAAAATGACTGATTCTAAACTGAACTATTGTTGACAAAACTGTAACTATACTTAATTTTATGTTTGTTTCTATAAAATCTAGTTTTTTTTACTATTTGGATAGGAGCACCAAAATAAGACACCTTATTATCCATCACTATATTCTAAAGTTGGTGTTCTTGTAATTTATTAAATCTGATTACTGTTTTATAATAATCACTATCTACCTAGTTTGTTCTTCCTGGTTTGACCTCTGAATACTATTTTGAGTGTTCTAAAAGCTATTTTTTTCAACCATATGAGCTCTAATCTCTATGACAAAACCCCTATTTTTTACCCCCTCTTTTGACGGTAGAAATGAAGACCCTGTAATGACTATCCTTAGAATAAATATCCCTACAAGTATATTATGCTATAAGAATACATGATATAATGATGATAATCGATAAAATATCTCAAGATATAACATAGTTTGTATGAGAGATTGTTAGATCAATAGGGATATGCCTGGATATATATAATAATGTAATAGTATGTGAAATATAATGAAATAGAACTAGAATTTTGGTTAGTTGTTAGTTTTTATTTTTCAAGGAGGGATTGAGCATGATGTCTATCATGACATCCAAGAAATCAAGAGAATACATGATGTGGATTATGACATTATAAATAGTTGAAAATCAATCAAGTAACAAGCACACAAGGTATTAAGCATACACGAGTAGCCAAGGGGCTAAGAAAACAAGGGACATGGGCACATGCCACTCAAAATAGGAATCAAGAATGCAAGGCATGTTCAAATGCCACATACACATACAATTGAAATAAGTAAGGTTGGCACAAGGGCCATAGGTGTATAGAAGAGTGCAAGCAAAGGATATTGGTAAATGTTTTAAGGCACATACAAGAGACAAAATGAGAACTAAGAAATGTAATCAAATTTAGATATGTAAAGCAAAAAATTAAATCATTTAAATAATTTAAATACAATTACATCTAACTAATCAAAACAATAAGTGAAAGTATGCAAGAGATGTAGTACAAGACTAGGTATATGCTAAGGAATACACAAGTGTTATATACAAGTGAATGTCAATAGATTAATCTATGTAAGCTAGTAATTAAGGTACATCAACATGATAACTGGAGTTTGTGGTGTATGAATGACATAACTAGGATGGTGTAGTCATGTAGAAGATGCCATTGATAGGTAATATATCAATGTGTGCCTTGGATGTAGAAGTAAAATGCCATGCCAATGGGTAGAGTCAAGAAATTAAGGATCTAGAAGTTACTATAGATAATCAAATAAGATCAAGTGAAGCATGGTAATGTAGATAAATTAACAAATAATAACATAAAATAATAAAATGTAAGTCTAGAATGGTAGTAGTAATGTAAAGCATGAATAATGCATATAATTGAAATGTTTTTGAATTTTTGAATATTTGAATGTTTTTGAGATTTTGACATATTTAAATGTTTTTGTATTTTGACATATTTCAATGTTTTTGATATTTTTGAAATAAGCTATGTATAATCAATCATAAGGAGACTATGTATGAGTAAGTGAAAATAAACTATACACAAGTAAGATTGAGAATAAATGATACTAACCGATGAGTCTCATGAGAGACTCCCTATAATGGTGTATTGTGTGAAGGAGAGGGTTCATTCATGATTGTGAAACATGATGGAAGGGCTGAGATGGTGACTCTAAAAGCTATGTATATTGTAAATGGTCTAAAATCTTTTTAGTGTAAACTGACTATGGGGTCCCCATGTAACTCTAAGAAGTGGATGTAATTGTAGTGATCTTAGGGACACATTTGGTAGTAGGAAAAGCTCTCTAAACATGTGCTTTATGTGTATAGGAATGTGACCTTAATGATACTACCCTAGGTGTGAACACTGTAGCTAAAAACTATCTAGAATCCTAAAATTATGGTTGTTCTAAAAGAGGTCTCCATGGAAGTGTATGAACTCTTTGTGTTGGTGAGGAAGTCTTCGACTATGTCTGAATCTAAATTAAAGGAAGAACTATAACTATTGGAGAAGCTAAAAATAGAAACTATAAATTAGAATATGGCTCTTAAGTTGGGTGTGGTAACTCATATGGAACTCCACCAACTGTAACAACCTCATTAGTGTGAATGAATTTCATGCATCTATGAAATATAAAAGGTACTACTCAAAGTTTCTAAATCTATGGTTAGCCAAGTAACATATTTAAAAATCCTGCACTGGGAACAATAGTAAATGATGTGGCCACATGTGTGGGACCAACCTATATATGAAGTAAAATATCACCCAATGAAATCTATATATGCCAATTGAATCTATTGATAACTATGTACATCAAGGTAATATCCTACTCTGAATATTCCAAATGTTGTAGTAATGTCATAGTGCACATGTTCATAATGGATCTATTATCTACGAGAACATTATGAATAAGATGATTATGAATGTAAGCTATGATAAAGATTTCATGATAATCCAAATCATCCTCAATTATCTCTTACTCTAATAAGGATATTGAAGGTCTAGCTAGCACTTTGGAATTATACACACCAATCATGTTACTCAAAGGATGTGACTCAACTAAAGTTGCCTTGCATGTAGCTAGTGGTAGATGTGCATGATATGCATGAGTGAACACTTGATGTGTCACCTATCTCCTATTTAGAATGATGTGAAGAAGGATATTAGAAATTTTTTAGAGATTTGTCTTGTGTTTTCTTTGCCTATGAAGGCTTAATTGGAGTGCCAAGATCAATAAGATTTCCATCTATCAAGTCTTGCATCTTGTGTTTCAAATTGATGCATCTATTTGTTGTGTGTTTGGGTGTCCTGTTAAAGTTGAAAAATGCATTATGATCATATCCCTATGGAAGAGGCTTTTTTGGATCAACTTCTAAAATAAGAGGGAGAGATATGATATTACATTCCAAAAGTTGATGTAAAACTCTGGCTGGAGAAACTAGTAGATTGGTAAAAATTCACTGAGGAGGTGATAATAAAACCACTCACTAAAGGGGATCTGAAGCCACATTGATTGTAGGTTTATTCTAACTTTTGTTATCATTGACCTTGACTTTGTATGGGAATTTTTTTACTCTTATTTGTTGTTTCTGATATACTTATGTACCTGAGTTTGCCCATTAAAATTAATTTGACTTCCCTTTCCTTTAGTGTATGACATAACTTAGTCAAGGAAGAGAACATTTTAAACATTATTGATTCATGCAAAGCTATTAGAAGACTTTATTTGAAGAGATCTTGTGACTCATAATTAGCCATGGGGATAGTCATCTTAGCCAAGATAGTTTTATATTAAAGAACATAATCTATGAGATGATCATTCAACCTTTGTTTTTGTTGTACAACTTGGGAATAAGAAACCTTATCACCAATTTTAATGCTAAAATGAGCTAGGAACATGTCAAATAAAGGATTGGATGTATTGATTGACTAATTCTATAGACTATAAAACCATTGTAAAGCATAATCTTTTAGGCTATATAGAAATAACTTGGTTAGTAACCGGTCATTTGGCACATAATCCAAGCATGATGCATGAAAATTTCTCAAGTGTGTCTCTAGATCTCCCTTTCCATCATATAGAGTGATCTTGGGTTGAAAAAAACTTGATGGCAATGGTGTCAATGAAATATGATAGTATTATGGTGTATGTAGTAGAGCAAAAGAATGCAAGTCCTGTGTAGGTCTAGAAGCACCTTACTCAAGATGTATCACCTTGGATTGAAGATATTTTATCTCTTGCCTAAGATATATCATGTTAGGAGACGAAGATGTACTAGCCATAATTGGTGGTGCCTCATAAGAAGTTTGGGATGCTATAGGGGGTTATTGAGACATATTTACCCACATAGTGTTATTTTTAACTAGTTTCTCTGAAGGAATAGAAGACTCAACTTGCTTAACCTTTTTAATTTCCATGATAGATTGTAAGATAAGTGTATGATCTTAGGCTGTTCCTTGAGTCTTTTTCTAAAAATTTGTAGAATCAAGTCTTTATTAAGGATAACATCATTATCAACAATAAGTGGAAGTGGGTCAAGAACCTGATGTGGTGGATCATGAACATCCGTGTTTGTATCATCATTGTAATTTTAATATTTCTCATTGTTGAAATCATCCTCATGGAAATTGGTGTAATCTGGTTGTGTAGGATCTATAGAAGGAAGTTGAGATGGTTGTTTATCCATGGTATATGATTAGGTTGAAGGAATATAGGTGAATTTATGAGGGTTACTACTAAGTCTTACACTTTGTCTTAAAGGAAGAGATGCAAGGAACTTAGATGGCATAAGGAAAACAACTTGAAAAATAAAAGAGTAGATTAAATAAATATAATCTAAGTAGTGAACTAGAATATGCATAAAAAGATAGAAAGCTCACAAACATGTAAGGTGATACCTCAAAATAAATGAACTAGTATATGTAACTAAGGTTTGGAAGAAAATATATATATTTTTAAAAACTACTATGGAATTTTAAAAATTATTTGATAATTTCTAATTTAAATATGTAGGTAAAAATAAAAATAAAATTGGTAAAATTATTGATTTAAAGGTACCTAGTATACATAACTAAGGTTTGAAATAAAATGATTTTTTAAAAAAATTAATATGGAATTTTAAAAATTAAAGTGAATTTTTGATTTAAATATGCAAGTGAAAAATTAAAAAAATATTTCTAAAATTAGCAAGAAATTTTCCCTAGGGTTTTATGTGCAAAAGGACCTAGTAAATTCAACTAGGGTTTGGAATAAATAATTTTTAAAATTACCAAGGTAAATTTAAAAATTAAATGTGAAATTTTGATTTAAAATATATAGGAAAAATCAAAACATTATTAGAAAAATTAGCAAGGAATTTACCTTAGGGTATCTAGGATTTTTATGTGCAAACAAAGTAAGGTTCACTAAATGATTTAACTATTTTGGGAATATTAGAGTATTATTCCTATTTTATTTAAGGGTCTAAGTTGAAAAAATTAGTAAATAATATTACAATAATTTAACTACTAATTTGTATAATTTATTTGTATTTTTAACCTTTCTATAAATAGTAATAAATATGAAGAAAATAAGACTTAGCTAAAAATAGTATGAAATGACTGAGACAGGGTCTAGAATTTGCTATGTAGGATTGGGGCAGTTTCACAAATTAGGATCTAAATTTAATTTTTTTAAAGGATAAGAGCATTAAAATAGGACACCCTGGGGTCTGACATTGTTGTCCTCTTCTACCACTATTTTCCAAACTACTCAGAGACCTAAGTTTTTTAGGTTTTGTTCATTGTCTCTGTAGAGATGATTTAATCTTGAAACCCTAGACTTCATTATGATTTAATATATCTTGAGAAAAAAGAGGGTGTTAGTGTGTGTAAGATGTATTGAATGTGTATCCACACCCTTTATATAGGCACACTACCTACATATCAATACTCTAAAGAGGGATCAAGCCATATGTAGTTCTCCCACTCAATGTGATTTGTACAATAGTATTATGTGAATGCAAAAATGCTAAATTGGGTATGCTTGAGGTGGCTATGGGTTGGTGTGAAGATTTGGATATGCTTATAGCTGTATTAGATGGTTTTATGTAAAAACTAGGGAAATTTACCTTAATGGTCTTGCTTGTATTCTTTCTTACTTTTATAATATTTACCAACCCCTTCTAAGTGAACTTTGAATGGGCTTTTATAGATATTTATTGGTCATGGTTGAATGTATTCATGCTAGGATTAAAAGATGAAGGATAGGAATTAGAAGGAAATGACCACTAGAGTTAAAAATGTAATTGGACAAGAATGTCAAAATCAAACACTCTAGGGTCTGACACTATAGTCTAAGTTAGGCACTATTATCCTATAAGTGTGGGACCTAGGGGGATGGAATTATCATGGGAAATACAGCCTGGCTAAGTTGAAAGTAAGTTTTAGAAGTCTACAGATGACTAGGAATAAATAAAAGGGTGTTTAGATGGGTCATGAGAGCATGTGAAAGAGGCCTATGGATTAGGTATCACAAGCCACACTCAAGCTACCAATTTTGACATTTTATATGACTAAAACTAACATATCTTCATATAGTTGTCTACAAAATATAATTGTAAATTACTATTTAGGCTAAACTATTTTGTATAATAAGCATCGAGTGTGTGAAAAATGCCTATGGATCATAATCAAGATCATAATTGGTTATGGAATATAATAATCTAGGTTACAACGATCTAGGGTATTATAAAGAATATTGTTTTAGATAGAATGGTCCAGGTTATAATGGTCTAGAATAGATTAAAAATGAGTCTAGTGTAATATAAATAATGTAAGGTGCCAACAATCCATGGGTACAATGGTATAGAGTTATAATGATCTATATTAATAAAATAATAGTGTTCATAGTATAATGGTCCAAAATAAAATCAGACAAAATAAAAATGGTCTAAAAATTGGATGGTTTAGAGAATAATAGTGGGATAAGGGACTTTGGCACAAGTTGGACCCAAGTAAGAGGTCTTGTAGACAATGGTTTAAAAAGATGTCAAGCATATAACCACTTTAGAATAATCATGGGTTCCAAGAGCTCTTCACCATCTAGAGTAGCCAATTAGTATACCCTCAATCCATAATTTGTTATGACAACATATGGGCCTAACCAATTAGGTTAGAATTTACCCTTTTTCTTATGTTTTATATTAGTGTTATTTTTATTCTCTTTCAAGACCAAGCCACCAATTTCAAACTCCTGAGGGAGAATACACTTGTTATAGCTTTTACATAATCCATTCTAATATGATTTCAAATTATCTAGGGTATTCAAGTGCTTGCCATCAATGAGCTTGAGCTATTGTAATCTTTAAACTCTAATCTTTGTCATCTTAAATATTTTCTATAGATACTTGTAGTGAAGGTAGCTTAATATCAGTTGAGATAATTACCTACATGCCATAAACAAGAGAGTATGGATTCAATGACTAGTATGATAAGCATAAAGGATAGGAAGAATTTTCAAGTGAAAATTAAGATAAGCATCATTGACAATCTTCTTCAGGATTGCAAAAATGGTTTTGTTAGATACCTCAACTTGACTATTACCTATATGGTGTGGATTTATTTTGCTTGATTTTGAATTTGGCACGAAGAGCCTTAACATCTTGGTTTATAAATGATCCACCATTATAAAAATATATTACAAGATGGGATACCATATTGACAGATGATATGGTAAAGGACAAACTTAGAAATTTGCTTCCTGGTGATGTAAGTGAGAATAATGCCCTCTATCCACTTAGTAAAATACTCGGTAGCAGTGAGAATATGTTTATGGCCATCATAAGAGGTTGGGTTGATTTTAATGATGAGATCGAGGCCCCATGTGGAGAATGACCATGGTATAGTAATTGGTTGGAGTGGTAAGGAAGGTGCATGTATCAAATTACCATGCTGTTGGCAAGAAACACACTTCTTGACATAATTTCAGGCATCTATTTCCATCTTGGGCCAGTAGTATCCTATTCTAAGGAGTTTATTGGCTAAGAATACACCATTGGTGTGGCCTTATACATTCATTCATAAAACTCCTTACATTTTAACACTCGTATTATCTTGAAGATAAATAATTAAAAAACATTCCATCATAGCCTTTATGATAAAGCATGTTTCCTAAGTGGGTATAATGGGCTATGTGATGAAGGAAGATTTTTTGGTGATTATTGGAAAGGCTAGGCAAAAAGACTTGGTCATGGTAATAATTATAAATGTCTTAGAGCCAAGGTAGTTTAGGTGGGGGATTAGGAACAACAATGGTACATACCCTCTCTAAATCTAGAAATACATAAGGAGGATTTAGAATATTTTCAATGAGAAACTAATACTCTTTAGCACTACTGGTATTTTTATCATAGAACCAATTATTTTCATGGAATTAAATAATCTATTTTCGGCTTGTGGTACTTGTTTAAATTGTAGGGATTTGAAGTGAGTCATGAGATTATCCACAATATGCTTGTAGGGTACAAGCTTGTCATCTTGAGTTTGATATTGATCTATGGTTTGATTACTAATCAATTGAGAATCCCCATAAACCATTAAACACTAAATATCCTAATGTATTACAAGATGAAATCCTATAATAAGGGCTTCATTCTTAGATATATTATTGGTATAATGAAAATTAACATGAAATGCTTTTGGAATTAGATCCACTTTTGGTGTAATCAAAAAAATACCACTCCCAGATCCATAGAATGTAAAAGATCCATCAAAGTATAACTTACACTATTTAGGTTCATGTAAACCTTATTATATTATCATAATAAAATAATCTATAAAATCAAATTTGAGGGGGTGAGTATTTATAATATGATCTTGTACAAGCTAATCTATAATAACCTACCCCTTGATAGCCTTTTGATTCTAGTACTCAACATAAAATTTATTTAAGATCATGACCCAGTTGGCCATGTGACTTATGAGATTTATTTTGGACAATAAATATTTGAGAGGGTCCACTTCAGAAATAACAATAGTCTTATTATTCAACATATAGTGTTGCAACTTTTGGGAAGCAAACACCATTGTTAAACATGCCTTATCCACAGGTGTATAATTACATTCATAAACCACACGTGTGCATCTCAAATAGTGGACTGCATGTTCCTTTCCATGTTCATCATGCTAGGATAAGAGTGCCCTTAGTGAATGTTTTATTGTTGAAATACAAATAATCAATGGCTATCTAGGTATTGGCAATCTTAGAACTGAAAGGTTGGCCAAGTATGTTATGATATTTACAAATGCTAATTGGCACTGATCATCTCATTAAATAGTTACCCCTTTATTCAAGAGGTGTGTAAATGGGTGGAACTTATCTTTTAGTTGTGAAATAAACCTATGAATATATTGGATATTTCCTCACAAGTTGTAGAGCTATTTGAGATTATAAGGTGGAGGCATGTCTACAATGGCCTTGACCTTTGCAGGATCCACTTCAATCCCTCTTTATGACATAATTAACCCTATAAATTTTCTTGAAGTGATGCCAAAGTGTATACACCCTAAATTAGTCAAGAAACACACACATATTATGTCTTTTCATACTCCTTTTATAGGAGACTCTGATTGGAGAATATGAGTTTTTTTTTCACATTTAGTTTGGTCCTTTTATCTAACTTGTCTTGGTCTTACTATATTCCCTATACATCTCTTTGCTTATTCCCAGTCATCTATAGCTTTTTGGACTTAACCCTTTCAGCCCAGGTACCTATTTTAGACCCAGACCCATTCCCCTAGGTCCCACATCCCCTAGACAATAGTGCCCAAATAGGACTACAATGCTAAAACCCAAGGTGTCCAATTTTTGGTGTTGTTATCCAAGCACAATTTTGGTTCTAATGATCAGTTTCTTCTATAGGATGAGTCTTACTCCTTTTATTTTATCCATTCCTAAGTTTTCCAATGTTGACCAAATACAAATAAACCTCCCAAATTTGAAATAATGAGTCTCCTATATAAATGACTACAAAAGGCACTTTATAACTACCACTTACTATTTTGGCACATTAGACATAATAAAGTCAATCAATAGTATAGCTCAACTTCTCTACATCACACATAGATTTGCATGTGTGATCAAGGAAGGACTTAGGTGAAATTCATTATTTTATCAATTTTGCATGTTCCCTAAATGAGAACTACATCATATTTGAGACCCTAGCTTAAGGGTTAATGTAGGTAGTAATAAGAACAATAGGGGTTCTTAATTGTGTGATCATTCTTCCCACAACCCAATTTTTCAATATTTTTACTTCAATTTTATTTTTTTCCATGTGTGTAAATTAATATAGGTACTAAGGATTGAAACAAACTTACAATGAGATCTAGTGACTTCCAAGACCTAAAATTTGGTACACAGGGTTATATTGAGTAAACAAATAGAACTTAGAAAGATTTTAGCCTTGGGATAACAACATTGAGAAAATACTATAGTGCCAAAAACTAGGGTGTCTTATTTTTGGTGCTCCTATCCAATCAAAAAATAGAAACTAGAGCTAGAATTCAGACATTGTCCTAGACCTATTCTTCAAATTATAGACTTAGAATCATCAGTTTTCAACATAAAATAAACTAAGTTAATCTTTCTTTGTCTTCTCTTTCCTATGTAAGTGAAGTTGATCAAATTAGCATAAACCTATATTTTACTACATAAAATCAAAATTCTCCCCATATTCTAGACCTTTACTACTTAGGAATTAAACACCTAATTTCCTAAAATAATATAACGCTTGGTGAACCTGACTTACTTTGAACAAAACCTAAAACCCTAACCACACTTAGGGTTTTTTCTTCTTATCTTGTGAAAAAAAATTAAATTTCTAAATTTTGATTTTTGTATTAATTTTTGTACATTCATCCTATTCAACAACTATTTTTTTAAAATTTAAAATTATTGCATAATTTTTAAATTTTTTGAAACCCTAGTTCAAAACCCTAGATTTAAAAACTAGGTCATCAAAAAACAAGCCTTGCCTCCTTTCTAATTTTAGAAAACTATTTTGGATTTTTTATAAATTAATTACCTTGTCAAAAATTATTTCAAAATTTCAGAATTGTAGTTTGTTATGCAAAAATTTAATTTCCAAAATTCTACTTTTTTGTATATTTTTTTAATTCATTTATCCTATTTCAGATAATTTTTAGAATTTAAAATTATTGCATAATTTTTAAAAATTCTATACACCCTTGTTCAAAACCCTCGATTTCCAAACTAGGTCCTCAAACCTCAAATTTCCCTCCCTTACAATTTTTAGAAAAATAATTTTAATTTATTGTAAATTGTTTGGGTTATCAAAATTAATTTTCAAGATTCAATGTTCATAGTTCTTTATATATTTCTTTGATTCATAGTAATTTTTAAAATTATCTTTAGTGATAAAATGGCCACAAAGGCAATTCCTCCTTCTCATCCCATAGATCAATTTCTAAAATTTTCTTTCAATTATGACAATGATTAGTCAAATTTGCAAAATTGCACATTAGATAAAACTATAGAAAATGATTTCATTTATAGTGAAGATAATGACTATTTTTATAATGAAAGATATGCTAATGTATGTACTGATGAGGGTGAATCACAAATAGATGAATCTTTTTTTCTTAAACCTATCTCTTTTATTCCTTCTTATAATGAAAATAATTTTGATAAATGGGAAAGATACTTCTCACCTCATTCTCCTAGACACAATGCACCAAATGCACAAATTAATCATACACTTCTAAGTGAACCTCTTATTGGTGATGATTTAATTCCATGTGAACCTAATCTCTCCCTACCTTTTGCTACTACTATGTTCAAAATACAAGAATATAAATGCAATGGAATCAAATTACCAAAGCATAGTTCAAATGATGCATTATGTGTTCCTAACTCTACTCTCCCAAAATAATGTTGAACCTAATATTTATATACCTTTTGCTACTACCATGTTCAAAATACAACAATATAAATGCAATAAAATCAAATTACTAAAGCATAGTTCAAATGATGCATTATGTGTTCCTAACTCTACTCTCCCAAAAGAATGTTCAAATGATATCTCCTTTACTCTCACTTCTCATGTTGAAAAGAAATAATATGCATATACTTCATTCATGGATAGCATAGATACACATGATATTCCAAATTCTAATGATAAATTATTGCATATTAAAAAGGAATTATCTTCTAGTTTAACACCTCTCCCTAGAAATGATGGAAGTGATAACGAGTATGATAGTGAACATGCAAATGAATATGAGAATGAAAGTTAATATGAAAATGAAACTTCAAATTCTACTATTTCAAATGAACAAAATTTAGATTGTGACAATGAATGGAATTATGATGACTACTATGCATATAATGAAGAAAAAAATGAATCTCATGCTTCTAACCCTTCTCTCAAATCTCATGCATGTCAAAATGTTACTCCTACTTTTATTCTTGATTCTATGTCAAAAGATGCACATGTTAATGTTAATATCACATCTTCTACTAAATTACAATGTGATTCACTAAAACATAAAGATACCAATGAATCTCCCAAGCCATCCCTCACTACAATAGAACCCAGTTCTCACTCTTCACCTAAAGAGAATGGTAGCCCACATCCCTCTAGTAAGGTCTAAGTTATCATTACTCCCAAGGTTCATGTGAGCACACCCCCTCTTTATGATCTAATTGCTAAATGTAGTATTCCCATGGTTAAAATTAAAAATCAAATTCAATGATTAAATAAATAATTTCAATATGATAATGTACCATCCCAGGAGATCATCCCTTTGATGCATGCATTTGGTGAACTACAACACCAAGTACATCTCCTTACCTTGGAAAATAAAGCTTATAAATCTTGGATGGATGCCAATGATCTACATGGTAACCTTGCTCCAAAGAAATTCATAAAAGCTGCATTACCTAAGTATTTCTAGGCACCGTCATTACCTCACTTTGATGGAACTGGAGATTCATTCACACATTTTTAGGCCTTTTTTAAGGCTTTGCAACCCCATGCAAGCCCTTTGATTCTACTTAAGTTATTTTAGTAGACATTAATGGGGGAAGCACAAAATTGGTTCTTTCATTTACTCCTTGTTATTTCATTGCACACATATGATGACTTAGAGGAGGCATTTCTCAGAAACTACATTGTAAACATGAGCCCTCATGTTACATATGAGAAATTTGCCACACTACATTAGAATTATTTTGAGCCAGTTAGGGAGTATATCTTAAGATTCAAGGCTCATTTATTAAGATTGATATGTAAACTAGCAAATCTAGAGATTTAATATATCTTTATCAAGGGCCTTTGTCAACCTCTTCTCAAGTATCTACTATATTAGATAGAGACTTATTTTAGACATTTGCGTTACATAGTTCTAGTTTTGGAAAAGAAATTGGGATTAATTAAAGTAGATTCAGTTGATCAAATTATTTTAGACTTCATAGCTACACCTTTAGATATAACTCCTATTACTCAACATCCACCATATCCTAAACAAGATAGGAGACCACAACTAGAAAAGCAACCAGCCAAGAATAGAGATCAAGTTTTTAGAACTCAACTTATAGTATGCACTATAAAGGACTACCAAAAAACACCACTATAGTTTGACTTAGAGTGCGATAACCCATCTATTATTTTATCAACACTACTAGATAGGATGTTAATTACATTACCTTCTATTCATCAATGAGATACACATATTTTACACAGACATCCACATCGACCCTTTTGTAATTATCATCATATCCATGAACACAATGATGATAACTATTTTAGACTTTGAGATTGTATTTCTATATGTGTTGATGATGGTATTATAACATTCACATAGGAAGCACATATATCTCCTCCATCTTGGAACCCTAGACCTCATTCCTCCATGACTGAGTCATCCTAGGACATTCCTTTACAATAATCATTGATCACTCATCATAAGCACAATATTAGTTTTAGGATAGAATCTCATAGGAAATCTCCTATTCCAACTATTCAAAAAGTTTGGAAACTAGTATAGCACAAGCATCCCACATATAGTAGTGTAGTCCATGGTATACATAGTGTAGTTTCATATAGAAAACTAGTAGAGTCACCAACACTGTAATAAAGTATTGTTCTAGAGAGATATTTATTACGATAGAGTTTTTAGGGTCCTATCTCATGTAGCATTCTGCTATGATTAAGACTAGTTAAACCCACATTATAGAGTAATACTTTAGAAAGATTCATTAAAGCAAAATTTTTAGGGTTTTATCTCACATAACAATCCATTATGATTAAGATTAAATGATCCCTTAGTATAGGTTTTAGCTCCATCTCAACATATTACACATTCATATACATCATAGCAGAGGCCATGGGTATTCAATTACAAATAGATGATATTTCTTCATAGCAAATAGTATCAGCTATAGAGCACATTCCTACACAAAATGATTAGTATGGGCACTTTTTCATGTCGCTGACAAGGTTCAAATAGTGACATAACATAGTGTGATAAAACCTACATTCATTTTAACATTAATTCATAGCTTTGTTTAACATGGAAATGATAGAGCCAAAGGTCTAGCCAACCTTTGTATTCTTGAGTCACTCTCGAGGAAGTAATATACACATCATGGTATATTACATCCACACCTACTATCAACTAACATTATTGATTTTGGATATCCATAGCTAGCTAGAACTAGACTCTTAAAGTCTAAATATTACCAAATCAAATCTTACCAATTAATAAAACCAACATTATTTTTACATATAATCACAAATCAAACCTAAACAACACATCCAAACATATCATAAATAATCAAAACACATTCCAAATGATATCTTACCAAACATATAATAACAATCAATTCACATATCCCATGTACCATTTGCCAAGCATATGCAAATTCAACATCAACATCAAATCAACTATTTCAAAGTCAAAACATTACAATACCATTATATTCTAGAATCCATAAAAAAAATACAAATAAGTTCTAAATGAAACCAACATTCATATATAACCAAGTTTTCAAGTACATATCATATCAAAATATAGTTAATCATAAATAGGGGTCATTCCCTCACTCTTGGTCTCAATCTCTCCTCCAATACTAGTCCCATAATCTTGTCTAGCACTTGATGACCCTATGCCTCCTCAAACTCTTGAATGCCTCTTTCATTTATTTTATCACTCAAACAAATGACCATATTCTTCATGCAAGTCTACATGTCATTGTCGAAGATCCATATAATTATTCACAATCTTTGAACTTACCGATCCATAATCAAGAGGAGGAATCCTATGCCTATCTCGCTTAGCCCTTTGCTCATCTCTCTCTCTCTCCTACTACCTTAACATATGTAGTTGTAGATATAACATCCTAGTCAAACAAATGAGCATAAACACTAGTGATAATGGTCACTCTCTCTATCGAACTATCCTTCACAGCATCATTAGGAACATGCCATGTAATATTTCATAGTGTAGATTCAATGATAGTCTCCTAGAACACATCATCCCCACCCCTAACCCTAGAAAGTGCCACATGTTATACACCTCCCACCCCACCTACACACATAATAAGTATAACATTACATTAGATACATATTTTCAAATCCAAACTAAAGAAAAAACATAGGTATAATGCAAACTCCAATCACTGATTACCTCCCATCATGTAGATTAGCTCAAGCTCCTCATATATGAGAACATCTACTCCATCTACAAGATATAATGGATCTCACTAATTCCTATCCCACTATGGAATATATACCTCAGTACATCCCACATCATTTACATAAAGAATATCTATCACCGTATCTTGTGCATCCAAAGGTAACAATTCTAACTTAGCTTCAGTAGGTCTCCCATGAGCCCCTACTCTCATTGGTACCCATGCACTCCTCAACCATACCCACACTATAGGAGGAACATGCTGTCAAACTCTAAATTACCTAGTCATGCATTCATACTAAAAATTCTCATAAAATATTGACTAATGATCATGTAACCAACAACTCACTCTCATGTACCATGGTTACTCTCCATCCTCTATCCATCTAGGAAATCCCTTATAGGGCCTCCATCTAATATTGTCACCCACTAATCTATCTAACAACCTTCTATAATGATCTATCTTAAGAGATCAAATGGCCAAATTGCTCATCCATCACTTGTAAAATGGCTATGGATATGCCCAACTGACCCTCAAAAATATAATCGATTGCACAACTACTATGTGCTCATAAGCCCAAAAATGTAATAAACTAGTTACACCCATACCAGCACTAAATGATTCCTATGTGAATCTATATAAGTCTCTATATAAATGGGCAAGCAGTCTTCCCCCATGAAAACATAGTACCATACATCTTAATGCTCTGAACCACTCTATGCATCATATACGTAATAGATACTCCACTACCATTAAATAGTAGTAAAATAATACAATACTACAACCAACCACTTCTATAGATATGGAACACTTGATTTCATAATAACTTATAGTAATATATCAATGTCACTACCTTTCTGATGCAATCCTATGGGCACCCCTATAAAGTATTTATATGCACGATCAATGACATCTACAACCATGCCATCCTAAAAAGACACTCATTTCCCACTAATCGACAAATGTAGAATCCAATACACATCCTCCAAGGTCATAATAATCTCCATATAAGAAGCTAGAATGTATATATATTAGCATTCCACCTCTCACATAGGGTGGTGATTAAATATCTATCCCACTACACTGTACTAAGATCACATACGTGACCCTACCCATCCATATCCATAACAACATGCTCATCAAATGATAAAGGTAACAACCTCAAAGTCTCCATTACTTGGCCTCTATGAAACTCTCTCATTTGTACCTCACCCTACATAATAATAAAACACAACATTTATCAGCCAACTAGTCCAACTAAAAATCCATGCTAAAAAATAATAGAATACAAGTCAAAAATCATAACAAATGGAAATTACATTAGTTTACCATGCCAAAAGAAATTACCAAACAACATTACAACATCTAAACCAAGATTTAGCCCTAAAAATCTGGCCTCCAAGACAATAGTACTAGATACAGGACAACAGTGCTGGATAAGAGTGTTGAAACTTGGACAATAGCATTGGATCCTAAACAACAATGTTGGATGTAGGATATGAGCACTGAACCTAGTCAAACTTTCCTAAAATGTTTTAAAATAACTCAAAATCACAAAAAATAGGTTCCTAAACAAGCCTAAAACATGCGTTTAGCTACTTACCAGGGTAATTTCTCTACGCCTCAATCTAGACTGCCAACTACTCAAACTAGGATATGACAAGTGCTCATCTCCTTGACATGTCTTCCACTCTAGAGATCTAATTCTCAAACTAATTAATGCATAAATGAATCAAGATTCAATCAATTTTTCCTATATCAAACCACTTTCTCATTGAAAGTAAAATACTATTTTGCTCATAACTTAAGCTTCATAGCTTCATTTTACAAACTATTTTGTTCCTCAGAATCATGACAATGACACCTTCAACATAGAGTAGCTCTCACTCTCTTAATACATCATTTTCATACCATGACACACACAATTATTTACCTTTCTTATACCTAGACATACAAATTGGTCCCTACCAATCCACACTAGCTTAACTTTCATATAACTTGGTCCTCACCATTCAACATTCATTCAAAGCATTCAAACAACCTAGTCTATTTAATCAATCAACCTTTCACTCCATTCAATCTATTACTATCTTGTTTACCTACCATGAAATGAACATTTTTATATCTCTACTATACTTAGATATAGGCTTCAATCCTAACCAATAAAAGACACTTTTCACTCCTAAGTAATCCCTTTCTCAATCCAAATCAAATCAATCAACATTTAAAAATATATTCAATAAATACCAACCAAGTCCTTTTCAATCCACCACTTGTCTTCACTTTTGGCTCAACCTCCTCTATCTCAAATTGTGTACCTCTGCCCAAAAGGAGGGCATCATTCCTACTATTCCTATTCCTACACCTATCCACTCTCATAGATGGATATGCCATGGTTCTCACACGTCTAGAAGTCAAATTATCAGATTTAGCTTAGATCGATCAAAACATATAGGGATTCAGACTACATGGGTCACTCAACATGGTTTTCACACATCTAGTATTTAGATTATCAACATTACTTAGCTCAGATTGGTTAAGATTATATAGTGGTTTAGACTATATAGGTCACTTAACATTACTTAGCTTAGATTGGTTAAGATTATATAGTGGTTTAGACTATATGGGTCACTCAACATTACTCAGCTTAGGATTATATAGCAATTCAGATTTTAGTGGGTCACTCAGCATTACTTAAGACATTTAGAGGGATATGCCTTTGTTTTATAGAAACATAAACTATCTAGATACCAGATTTAGGGGAATGCACATTAATACATGTCTCACACATAAAACTTCATATAACATGGCATAGTTATAGACCAGATAGCATATTATAGGCATAGTGCATAGCACATTGTTTTTTATCTCTAGTTTTGTAAATGGGATATGACATGATAGATAATATCACATGTGGTTATATAGATTTCCAAATTTTTTAGACGCATCACTCACATATAAAATTTGGGGGCATGATAGAGATGTTCATATCCTCCATCTTCCAAGATTATATAGATTAGGATGTTAGGACATACCATCTTCTTCTTACACATTTTACCAACATTTTTAGTTTACACCTAGGTATTACTTAGGTTTTCACTAGGTTAGACTGTATGGTCATCTATAGTCATTGGTCCATTGTATTACTCACACTCAAACCCAAGAGTTTGTGTAGGATAGAGGTTAGACATTAGTTTTGGACCTTTGATTATTTCTCAAATCTAGTTTAGATTATTTAGATTTAGTACAGAGGGCATCTATTATAGGGACTCCTTCTTTCTTTAGTCACTTTTCAAATTTAGTACAGGGGCATCTATTACAGGGACTCCTTTCTCTAGGCACTATTTAGATTCAATATAGGAGGTATCTATTATAGAGATTCCTTATTTTTCCAAGCATTATTTTAGTTCATCATCCACTTCCCTAGCCAAGAAGTTGGACCCTTTTTAGCACATTTATCTTTACATAAGTAAGTTTAGGTACACATCTTCTTTCTTTCTTTTACTCTAGTACTTAATTTCATTGCATCACTAGATTAAAATGGGGGGAAATGTATACACCCTAAATTAGTCAAGAAAACACACATATTATGTCTTCCCATAGTCCTTTCACAAGAGACTTTGACTAGAGAATATGAGATTTTATTCACATTTAGATAGGTCCTTTTATTTGACTTGTCTTGGTCTTACTACATTCCTTAAACATCTATTTTCTTATTCCTAGTCATCCATAGCTTTTCAGACTTAAGCCTTTCAATTCCAGGCACATCTTTTAGACCTATAACCCTCCCTTGAGGTCCCACACCCCTTAGATAATAATGCCTATATAGGAATATAGCATTGAAACCTAGGTTGTCTAGTTTCTGGTGCTATTGTTCAAGCATAATTTTGGTTCTAACGGCCAATTTATTCCATAAGATGAGTATTAATCCTTCTATTTTTCTTCATTTCTAAGTTTTCCAATGTCAACCAAATGTAAATAAATATCCCAAATTCAAAATAATGAGTCTCTTATATAAAGGACTACATAAGGCATTTTATATCTAGTAATTACTATTTTGGCACATTAGACATAATAAAATCAATCAATAGTATAGCTTATCTTCTATGCATCACACATAGATTTCCATGCATGTTCAAGGAAGGGCCTATGAAAAATTCATTATTACATCAATTGTGCATTTTGATTATGCACATTCCCTAAGGGAGAACTACATCGGATTTGAGACCCTAGCTTATGGGTTAATTTAGCCAGCAATCAAAACAACAGGGGTTCTTTATTATGTGATCATTCTTCCCACAACCAAATTTTTCTCCCTTTTTACTTTGATTCTACTTTTTGTTTCCATGTGTGTAGATTAATATAGGTACTAAAGATTTAAATAGAATTACAATGAGATATAGTGACTTCTAAGACCTAAAATTTGGTATGTAGGGTCATATAGAGCAGATGAATAGAATCCAAAGATTTTATCCTCAAGACAACAACATAAATAAAGGAATATAACATCAAACTCAGAAGTGTCTTATTTTTGGCACTCCTATCCAATCAAAAAATAGATCAAAAATTTAGACACTATCCCAAACCTTCTCCTCAAATTCTAGACTTCGAATCATTAGTTTTTAGCATAAAACTAGCTAAGTTAAGTTTTCTTTGTCTTCTCTTTCCTATGTAAGTTTAGTTGATCAAATTAGCATAAACCTATATTTTACTACATAAAACCAAAATTATCCCCATATTCTAGACCTTTAGTACCTAAGAATTAAACACCTAATTTTCTAAAACAATGAAACATAAAGACACACTTATTCAGATTTAGACAAACCTTGTTCTCATAAAGTCTCTCAAAGATTCTCTATAGAACATGAAGATGCCCATCACATGTTTTTTTTTGTAATATGATGTCAGCAACATAGCCCTAAAAATTATCCTACATATGTCTTATAATATGATAGTCATGACATGTTAATAGGTGACCCCAATGTTCTTCAAGCTAAAAGGCATGACCTGGTAATAGAATGTTACCCATGGTGTGGAGAATGCAATTTTGTGTTGGTCCTCTAGAGCTATCTTTATATGATTGTATCCTGAGAATATATCCATGAGGGACAACATCTCATACCCAATAGTAGAGTCAACAATCATGTTAATATTGGGCAAAGGAAAATCATCTTTGGGACATGCCTTATTGATATCTCTAAAATTAGTATACATATGTATACCTTATGGATTTTTTGGTTATTGGGATTATGTTTGATATCTATTCATAATAGTCTAGTGGTTAGATGAAGTCATCTCCTAATATTTTATCCATTTCTACTTTTACCAAAAGAGTGATGCATGGATGAATCTTTCTCATTTCTATTTGACCATCTTAGAATATACATGGATAATAAGTTGATACATGACCAAGTCAAGGTCTAGGCTTGGCATGTCATAATAAGCCCATGCAGAGATATGAATGAAATCCCTTAGAATGGTGATAATGTGGTCACACTCTTTATTAGTGAGGAAGGCTACAAGATAAATAATTTTGGGATTATCATAAGTCACCAAGTTTACTTTAGTGGTGTTATCTATCAAGAATGTATAACCATCCTCTAGAATAGTGGGTAACATTTGATCTTGATCCTCTTATTCTACTTCAACTTTTGGTTATTCTTCCTAAAGTTCTATAGAGTGATAGAAATATAAATCTATTGGTTTAGGTAGTGGCCAACTAGTAAATATCTCTATAAAGTAAAGAGCAAGATACTCAAAGACTTTATGTTGTTTTTATGTGATGCTATCACTGGCCATAGAGATAAGATAGGGTGCATACTATGCATCCTTTGGAGATGAGAAAACTTCCCCATCCAAGAGTGCCTAAAACAAATTTTCACTCAAGGGCTTGTCTATTTATTTACTATTTCCTTGATCAATGAGTGACTCAAATAGGGTTTTCACCAGGAGATATCAATGTTTTATCTTTTTCATTACCATTAAAGTTTTCTTACTCTCCAAAGTAGGTAAAAGAGTCCAAAGAGAAATCAAATCCTTACTTTTGATCACTGATTAATAATCCATCTCTGAGGTCTAATTACTTGACAATAGATTCCTCATTCTAAAATTCATCAAGAGGTATAATAGAATCTTGATGGTCCTAATTAATAAGGACAGAATGGCAAAGGCAAAAGGGACAATGAGATGTGATGGTCATAATGACATTGGAATCAAATAGGTTAGTATTAGAAAAATCATTTAAAATTCTATAATGGGATGTTGAATTGCTTCTAAAAGTCTCATTTTTAGTTGATTCAGAAGAATCACTATCAAAATACATGAGGTCACCAACAAGTAGTATAAATATGAGACCTTGACTCATATTAGGCTTAGAAGTTGATAATAGTTTTAGGATTCTTTGATCTTATGGCCTAATGCCTTTACCTATATAATAAAAGTTTTACATAATATGATTAGGGATAGGATACCTAGGATTTTGAAAATAATTAGCAATGCTATCAAAATATAGCTAGTCTCCTTCAATAAAAACTTCCTAATCCTGATTTGGTAAAGTAGTAGGTATGATTACCATTGGTGGTTTTTGTGGATCATTATTCTTTTTCCAAATAACGTTGGGATTACAAGGACTTTGTAAAGGCTTGGGTTTGATGAAAGACTTAAGACACTTAGGCTACTTATCAATGTGAAAGGCATCTTTTAGATGGTAGGTGGAAATGCCTACATCCTCAATAGCGACCTTTGGTGCAAGTGTTGCAAGAAATAGATAAACCAAAGTGGAAATAAGTTCACTTGGTTTGATATAATTAGACTTGGGTGGTTGTGAAAATATTTTTTTATTATTTTTCACTATGAATTCATAACCAAGGAAATAGTTATAATTATAAAAATTCAACATCTAGGTGTTTGTAATATTGGTAGTGATGTAGATAAACAAAATGGTAACTTCAATTCCATCATGGGGGAATTTGAGGCATTGGTGTAAAGTAGATGGGATGGATTCTAATTCATATATCTAAGGATGACCAAGAAGTATGCTATAAATCAATTTAATTTCCATAATATTCACAAAGTATGATGGGATATATACCCAACAATAATTGGCAAATAAATAGTTTGAAAATTTTCCCTTTTGGAATTATCATAGGCCTTAATAATGATTATTTATGGCTAAATGTCCTTAGTAGTATAACCCAACCATTATACTAACTTGAGTGACACTATGTTCATCCTTGAACCATTGTATATAAGAACCCACTTGATTTTAATATTTTTGATGATGACCTCAATATATAAAGGGTTATTATGGCTAGGACTAAGAGTAGACATATCTCTCTGATCAAATGTAACTTGTTGGAAAGGAGATAATTCCCCTACAAGTGTTTGTAATTATTTGGTGTTATTGTCCTAAGGAATAGTGTACTATTGAAGGAGATCTTTCAAAATAGTTTGGTGGACTTATGATATATGCAAAATATCTACGATAGAAATTTGTGTAGGGATTTTACCTAATTTGTCCAAGATGCTCTACAACTTTTCAATAATAGCATGAGATAGGTTATCCTTGACCAGTACAGTTTTTAGTTTTGGATCCAAAGGCACATGTTCATATTGGGATAGTGTTAGAAGAGGGAAAATGGCCTTAGAGGGTGACTCATGAATGTCTACTTGCAATTGTAAAATTTTGAGTTGGTAAAGAGATATTATAATTAAAAGACGACAAAGGGCCTTGGATGGTAACTCATGAGCATATAATTTCATTTGCACAATTTTCAGTTAATAAGAAGTCATTATAATTGTAAGAAGACAAAGGGCCTTAGATGTTGACTCATGAGCATCTAGTTGCATTTTCATAGTTTTGAATCAGTAAGGAGTCATTATAATTAGAAGAAGGGGGTTTAGAGATAGTAACCCATAGAAATCAAGGTGCGATATAATTTCTTGAACCTAGCATGACATTACTTAAAGGGGAGGGTGTTGACCCTATAATGGGGAATCCAATACTTTGACAAGTGTTAGGTGATTCACAAGCTTTGATGGTGATTATGGTAATGTGACTTAAAGAAACACATCCCATGGTGTTATTATAATCATATGGCTTGTTATTTTAACCTAGTTTATTATCATGGGTATTATGATCTTGATTATGACTATGCTGAGTATGATTCTAGCCTTGTGCTTGATGATAATAGTTCTTCCCTTGATTTTTATTATTTTAATTAAACATGTATATGTAAGTTCCCATATCTTGATTATTTTTTCACACCATGTGTTTTACTTTAATTTCACCACTTTCGATCAAGTCCTCAATAAGATTCCTAAATTTAACATATCAGTAAACATCATGGTTGATTACATGATGAAAATTACAAAAATCATCTTCTTGATACTAGTCAGGGTTGGGTTTATCTTCAAGGAATGGTTGTGGTATAGGCCACATAATTAGATTGGCTACTATAAATTTTTAGAACATTGCCTCAATAGGCTCTCCCAGTTTGCTAAATACTCTATATTTATTGAATGCCCTTCATGGAGGACTCTATCTAACATGGTTGATGGATTAGGTGGAGCTAGTTGCACATTTAGAGCTAAAAGAACTTGCATCATTTGTACATGTCTAGATTCTATCACTCTATTTCCCATCATTTTCTTATTTTTATTAAACCCTTTAGGTTTTTCTGTAGTAATAGATTGAATAGGTGATTGGATTTGATTATACATTTGACCCTATGAATAAAATATTGACAAGGATTTTAGTAATAAGTGCCGTCTCAGTGATGTAAGATATTTCAAACTTTAATTTCAATCCTTTCAAACTCTTAATAAATAACCATAAGCATTCATAAATCATACAAGATGTTCATAATAATTAATAATAAAAATGATTCAATATCACACACATAACATAATATCTACATGGGAAACCCTCTTGGATAATAAGACCCACTCTCAAGCCTACAAACACATGGGTTATTTATCCTATAAGATGATAAAAACATGAGACATTCTAATGAAGTAGCCACTTCAAAAGGATCATTCACCCCTAATAATGAACAATAACCCACTTATTATATATGTTGAGCACCCACACAACACCTATGAAATCAATAGATCCAAAAATTTGATTATAGATCAATTTGATTGGGGAAAAAGTATTTAACACCTTTCTTTCAACTCATCACATAGACTCAAACTTTCTCATACAATCAATGCATCCAAACACCTATATTAGATCTCTCTAGCCTTCTTTTCTCATCCTCAATCTATTTTATACTTTATTCCATCCATTAAGCATACTCTCTCTGATCTCGTTCCTTCATCTCTATCTTTTTATCTCTCAACACATGCACATTCAATTCTATAAACCATTACCTTGGTCTTCATTATTTATAGAGTCTTCATGCATATCAACTTCTAGGTTAGCCATAATACTTGCTTTAACCCTTAAGACTTATATTATGCTAACACATAACTAAAATTCATTGTCATGGGTCATCCATAACATCTATGGTTCACACTTAAGTAGCTATGCCTTTCAATTAGGCCTTAGTAGCCCTTATAGGTCTCATAGAGACTTATTTACCCATTTAGCACTCCATTTTGCAAATTAATAACATAATATCACTTTCAACTATATGGGTCCACTCCATATAACCCTTATGATATCTTCATGTGAATACATCTACAAAAATACTCTTTTTTTAAAGCATAATTTACTCAAATAGAATTATGTACATAGTAACATCATGAATGAAAAAATAGTCAAATTTAAAGTTCAATATATACACTTTTAAAAATATTCAAACCTTTCAACTAGTTGCTTTGGATGATCCTTAAAGTTATCTACAATGTTTCTTTTTACACCACCATGAAATTTGTTATGGATCAAAATATATAACTCAAAAACTATATACTAGTTTTCACTCATTAATTTGAATATTCAAATTGCAACGATCACTATTTAGACACTAAACATCGAAAACTTTAACCTCATCTCATGCTTCCTAAAAACTTTGGACAAATACACATTTTTTATCTCATTAGAGTAGATCTATATTTACCTTATAATTCTCACCATTGATCTTTGATCAGAGATCCCATGATTATGCCACTTGGCATCTCTATGTGCCTTTTGTACATTTGACTCAACTCACACCATCTATCTCTATCTATACAAACATATAAAAACCATTGATCTTATATCAATTTAATGAGATTGAGACACATGTCATAATCACATTCAATCTTAGACTCTTTGACATATTGACTAAATATACACCATTGGATCAAGATCTGGATGATGAATGCTCACTATTAGATCAATTGACTAGTGACCTCAAAATTCAATGAAGTTAAACTTGATGGTCTCTGGCCCATCAAAATTTGCAATATAATCTTTGAAGGTTTATAACTTGAGATAGAAAACACTTCAAGAGTCCAAATATTTAGGGTACCTTCTTGGCACTATAGACAACATGTCCATAAAATCCTTTGACCTCAGTTGACTTTCTGAGTACCTAAAATAAATGCACAAACTTTCTAATTCATTCATATTTGTATGTTGTGAAATGTTGGTCTGGATTCTTTTAAGCTATAATATTCATGTTTATCTTTCTAAATGATTAGGTGATACACCATAGCTTCACCAAGACATCTATGGATGCCTCGCAACTTCTTTATCCTTATAGACCTCCATATATGTTATATATTCTCCAAGCTATCAAACACAACATTTTTGTCATTAATGCATTAATGTCTCATGCTCTCTGTGACATTAATGAAAACCTAACATCAATGGCCTTGCTCAATAATCTCCCCTTTGTCATTGATGGTAAAAAATCCTCATAATGACTTCATTTGAATAATGATTTCATTTGAACTCCTTCATTCTGATCTTTCTCCCCCTTTGACATTAATGACAAATGGTTTCTTCCTTAACTTGCCAAAAATCATTCTTCAATAATAAGTATGCATTCAAATAATAATAAGATGCTTAGGCTACTTACATAATTTTAATAATATGAAACAATTTATCCTCCTTTGACATGCACCAATATGAACTTGTACTTATCTGATCCTTGGACCTGATAAACTACTTGCACATCTTAAAAATATCCCCATAACATCAAGATCCATCTTATGTCATCTATTCTTTGATAGACATCAATTTGTAGTTAGGATTTTTTGATCCTTAGACCTATCTACCTAAAACACTCACAAGCTCTCTTTGTTCATGCATGAAGATTCAATACCTTATCAAAATACATGACCTAGTTTGATCAAGTCATCATGTCAATCTTCTTGAATTCACAACTGTATTAGACATATTCACACTTCTATCATGAATGAAGCATCATCACATATGCTCCCCCTCACATCATGCACATCTTCTTCAAGCCACACAAGCTAATTGAGTTAGCTCCCCCTTAGCCAAACACATATTCAAATGATATTCTTACCTTGATATTACTTATCCTTGTCTTAACTGATCAACCTCTTGAATCAACATCCAAACTAATTTAACATTATCAATGTCCATCTTCAAACTTATCTTTCATAATCTCTTGCTTACCCTTTGCCTTCAAGATCTGTAATGATTGACACTTCGATCATTACCTAGATCACACCCATTTACTTCCACAAAAAAATATATATCCTAATAAGCATTGGTAGAGACACCCACTTGTTATAAAGGGACTAAAGATCCCAAAACTCAGGAGACTCACATATCTCCATGCTCTTACTTGACTTGAAATCCTTCCTTATTTGATTAATCAATTTAAGTAATTGACAAGATCTTACCTTTAGGACCAAAAACCCTAAACACACCATCCTTGATCAAAAACTTGAAAACCTCCATTATTTGCCTATAGACCTTTAGAAACAACAACTTCAATCTTCACCTTTTGACCAACTAGACCATCCTTCAGATTTGAACAAAATTTTGACTTTATGATTAGTATTTCTGAAAATATCTTATCATGTCCTTCCATAGTAAACATATACAACTTATTATGACCTTCCTTACCCTAAAACATCAACCCAAAAATAAACTGACATCCACCATGATTCCTCTTACTTTCAAGTGTCTCCTTGAATCTTAGATAGAGACACCCTAACCCACAATTTCCTAAAACAATGTGAAACTAGGAGTTTCCCACAACTCCTCATATTCCTTCTCCTCCTTGGTTATCTAATACTGATAGTTCTTATTTTTCTTCTTAAGTTTAAGAGAAGCAACATGCTCATCCATAATAATATTCTCTTTTTATTCAAAGAATGGATTGACAACATGTGGAGACAACATAGATTCATGACATACCTTTTCATCTGAAGAAACAACCTCAATACTAGTCATTGACAACTAATGTTCTTTGCATGAAACTTGTTCAATAATAATAAGATGTTCACTTAGATATATACACACATCAAGAGTAGCCTCAACTAGCATATTGGTCTTCTTATTGAGCTTTTTCTCATCATTCACATCATGAACATAAAATGAGAGGTCTTGGCATTCTTAAACCTTTGTAGCATTCTCTACCACAATAAATAGACCACTTGGACCTACAGACTTATCATGACTAATATTTTTCATTTTTGGTTTCCATAATTTTACTTATCTTCTTCCTTGCATACTAGGAGTCTAATTAAACTTAATTTGACTTGATTACCTTCATTTTCATAACTTATAAATGTGGTCAATCTTCTCACAATTGTAGAAAACCATTATTTTTAAAGTGAATTCAATTTGCCTTACCTAATTTGGACAAAATATTACAATGTGTCTTATGTCATAACAACTGAAGCACTCAAATTTTTTCATGTTATTTGATTTATTATTCCACTCATTCTTAGTAGGTCTTCTATACTATCTATACCTATGACCAAATTGATTACAAGTATAGCAGTAACCATTGAAATTTGCATACCTCATGGAATTTGGTTGTCTAATCTAATTTTTCCTTATTCTACCAACACATTCATTCCTTGATTTATGATTAATATTTAAGGTTTGATTGTCCTTTTTCACATTTTTCTTTATCTTGTCTTGAGTTAAATTATTTTGATCTTCTTTGTAACCAATTCTAGTTCTATCTAACATGATTTTGACTATTTAGAATGTTGTCCAGATCACTTGAGCTATTTTCAAGCATCCCATATGACTTCCTATTACTAGATCTCTTTTCTAACTCAACTTTTAATGATGCATTTTCAAGCACATACCTATAACACTCATCTTCTTTAGATTTCAATCTTGTAAATATGATTTCCAATATACAACTGAGATGCTTTACTATATCTTCATGATATTTGGTGTCTTCATTAATTCTTGCCTCAAAAAAACTAAACTACTCTTCATAGTTCTTGATTTGAGACTTCATCCTTTTGTTAATCTTATTAACAATCTTTAGTTCTTCACAAGCATTCCTAAATTTAGTCTTATAGTCCTCCTTATCTTCTTCATTATCTATGTCACTCCAGGTAGACTCCTTCTGATATGAGTAACTTCCTTCCTTAGTGATGTAGAGGACTTCATCTTCAATATCAAACTCAAAATAACTGTCTTCACTCTCATCTAATGAGATGTAATATTTATTGATGTAGAGACTTTTTGTGTTCTTAAAGGACTTCTTATTATTGTCATACTTTCTGAATCCTTTCTTCCTCTTATTAGACTTGAATGTCTTATTTCTATCCTCTTGGCTTTCACCATGTTATTCATCATCATTTTTTTATGCTTATGAAGGCACTTGTTAACAAAGTGTCCTACTTATCCATAATTGAAACATTTGAAGGGTAGTTTACCCTTATACTTCCCTGAGCCTATTTTTAATTTACTTGTAAACAAATCTATTAATTTATCATCAGATATCTCATCATACTTAACGTACTTACCTTGAGTTATTTTTTTACGTAGATTCATTTCTATCTTGAGTGTTACTTCCTTATTAGTAAGTCTATCCTTGTCAACTCTCATCTCATAAGTAGTAAGGATGCCTTGATGTTCATCCATAATAATCTAAGTGAGATCAATACTTTCTTCTAAAATAGAAACCTTTGAATTAAACTTGAGTGTAAGAGTCCTCAATACCATTTGTACTATATTAGCTTCATCAATCACCTCTCTAAAACCTCTGATCATGTTTACTAACTCATCAACCTTTAGAAGATAGGATGCCATAGTATCTCCTTCCTTCATTTTGAGATCTTCAAATTCCCTTTAGTTGGTCTACAATTTAGCCAATTTTACCTTTAATTCTCCATAGATAGTCTATAATTTGTCTCAAATTTCCTTGGAATACTTGAAATAGATCACTTTGGTGAACTTACCTCAAATATATCACAAATGATGACATTCATAGATTTATAATTATTCTCACTCAACTTCTTATTAGCAACACTAGATGGAGGATTAGTTGGTGTAGTATAACAATCCATGATAGATTGCCTAATATCAAAAAATAGAGACATGATGTATGTCCTCATCCTTATACTCTAGAAAGCATAATTTGACCCATTGAATAATGGTGCTTTATTTGTAGAGAAACCATGCATCTGTTGACTTGCCATGTTTTACCTTAGATCACCTTTAAGTGGTTAAACTTACAATGATGGCCCTACTCTAATACCAATTACTAGAGGTACAATCAGTGAGAGGGGGGTGAATCAGTAATGGAAGATATTTCAAACTTCAATTGTATTCCTTTCAAACTCTTAATTAATTATCACAAGTATTCATAAATCATACAAGATGTTCATAATAATGAATAAGATAGATGATTCAGGATCACAAACATAACATTAAATCTATGTGGGAAATGCTCTTGGGGAATTAAATCCACTCTCGATCCTCTAAACACATGGACTAATTATCTTATAAGATAATCACAAACATGAGAACTTTTAGTGAATAATCCACCTCACAAGGATCACCCATCCCTAAGTATGAATAAGCACCCACTTTTTCTAGATGTTGAGCATCCACACAACACCTATGAAATAAATACTCAAGAAATATGATTGTAGATCAATCTCATTAGAGAAATAATGTTTAACACCTCTCTTTGAACTCATCACACACACTCAAACTTGCTCATATAATTAATGTATCCAAACACCTCTTTTGGATCTCTCTAGTCTTCTTCATTTATCCTCAATGTATTATGTACTTCATACCATCCATTTATCACATTCCCTTTTGATCTATTTCCTTTGTCTCTATCTTTTTCTCTCTTAACACATGTACATTTTGTTGTTTCCAAAATCGGATTCGCCCATTTTTGTGAACGACCCCCTACGAAACTTGTCCATTTCATCTTGTCTCTCTAAGTTTGGTCATGAGATAAGTTTTGAATTCATTCTCATATTGGCCTTAGAATGTGAAAGTGGTTACGATCTCGTTGCGACCAAGGTTTCCCTCCCTCAGACTATCTCCTTCCAGAGTCTTTTCTTTTGTTTTCATGTAAAGGCGGCAAATTTTGTCGCCTCTACATTTTCCTTATTTTTATGCAAAGGCAGTAAATTTTGCCGACCCTGCACTTTTGCTTGCAAGGGCAGCAAATTTTTCTGCCCCTGCACTCAGATGAACCGGAACATGCAAGGGCAATAAATTTTGCCACCCAAACATGCCTCAGTTTTTGTGTGTGGCATTTATTGCCACACACAGTGGGTTATTGGGGTTGATTTTCACCCCATATAAACCAATTTGAGTCTCATTTCTTCTCATTACCTCCTCCTCTCCTGCTTTCTGCATCTGGGTCATTTGACGAGAGATTGAAAGTGCATTTTTGTAGATTTAAGCTTGTGGCGTGCACGGTTTTTTAGGTAGGTCTTGCTTTTTACATTTGTTTTTGTTTTTATTCCTTTATATTCTTTGTTTTGAGAGTTTTTCCTTGCTGGGGATGATAGAAAAGGCCGTCCCTCCATTCCCCATGGGTTTTTATCCCAAAGTCTGCAAGGGCGGCCATTTTTTCTGCCCATGCTTCAGCCCCCAAGCCATGCTTACCTATAGGGGCAGCGATTTTTTCCACCCCTCTGTGTTTCTAACCCATCATTGTAGGGGTGGAAAAATTTTCCGCCCATGCTTTCTGATTTGCTTTCCCTATATGAATGACGAAATTCACCACCCCTACAGGTATTCCTTGCACGGGCAGAAATTTTTGCCGCCCTTACTTCTTCCTCCTCCAACTTGCAAAGGCAAAAAAATTCACTGCCTATGCAGGCTGTCCCTGCATGGGTGGCAAATTTCACTACCCTTGCACTCTTTTATTCCAGCATGCAAGGGCGGCAAAATTCACCACCTGTGCATATCTCCCCTAGATTTTCCTAACTCCTAGGAATTTTTTGTGTTACCTTTTTCTCCTCCTTTCTTCCACCTAGCCTTTTTAAGTGACCTCCAATAACCAAGATCACTTAAATTGTATTTTCCCATTTCGTCCACTTTCCTCTAATCTCATAATCATGTCTACAGTACCTTCAGAGAGCTCTTGTTCATCGGCACTTGTTCAGCCAAAACCAGTTCCCATGTCTGAAGCTTCTCCAAAAAAAGCTAAAACCATGAAGTATAAATATCAGGGCATCTTCCTACTCACGTCGGTCTCCTCGAATGTCGATGACATTTGAGATATTGAGATCAGCCATGTAGACATGGCTAAATTCCTAGCACGAACAAAGGTGATGAATCCAAGCACCAAGATGAAGAGGATTGTCAAAAGTAACATCCACCTAGTGGCTGCCTTTCTAGTAGCAGCACATCACACTAAGTTCGTTCTCCAATGTGCTCACTTATACAACAAAGAGACCAGGTTGGTCTCAAATGCCAGTGGCAACATGGTGATTTAGCTTGATCCTGAATTCATCGATAAAGTTTTTATGTGCCCTCCAGCCATCGAAGTAACCAAGAATGACTTTGTGAATGCCCAGAAGGAATATGACAAAGATCTTGAGAGGGCAAAGAAGGTGATGAACTACAAGTGCTTGAAGGCCCCCAAGACCAACCTCTCCAGATGGCCGCAAAACTTCTCAAGGAGTGATTTCATCAAGGAAGTTGGTGATTTGATCACCCTTCTCAGTAGAGTACGGGGCCTCCCATCTTCTTCACAGTTCCATGAATGGATGTATCCATTCATCAAGATCATCCTCCAGGGCAAACAGGTCATCCTTTTGGGAGAGTAGATCAACAATGCTCTCCATGAATAGCTAACCAAGGTGTAGACCTCTTACAAGTTCTACATGACTTCATACCTTGTGTATATAGCTGTCACAATGCAGACTTTTCCAAGCTTAACCACAGAGGGGGATAGAAAGACGACCCTAGTATACTCATATTACCCTCAGCTGACTCTGTAAGGTTCGACCCACCACTTCAAAAGGGTAAATGACACCTTTTTCACCATATATCTATGCCTCTTTGACCCTCAGCTTGAGCAAAAGAGAGTATCAGATGAGGCCTGGATAGTGGTCAACAATTACGATTGCATGTTCCTTCAATTCCCCACATTTTGCTATCTTTGGGTCGGCTTTTACCAAGGCTACCCCTACATGCTCCCTAGGTTCCCTTCAGATAGATTGGTATGAATGGAACTTTGCTGACAATTGATTGTTAGGCATACCAGACAGATGGAGCTGAAGAAACTAGGTTTCAAGTTTTCAATCAAGATTGGTAGGTACTCCATTGCAACAGTAGCCAAAGCCAAGGTCATGAAAATTGAAATGCAGATGGTTACTCTAAGACCATTCAAGAGATGAGAAAAATTTGACTATAGGGGAGTTAAGGACAAGATCAGAAGGAAAACTTAGTTCCATGAACTAATGATTGAGGATATCTGGGTCGACCTAAGGACAACTGAGGAAATTAGGAAAATGGACTTCTGTAGGTTGACACTAGAGCAGGTCAAATATCTGGGACTTGCAGAGATCCCCTCTGGCCTGATCGATGATAAAAATGTTATCAATAGCAAATACCTAGTAGGGAAGGTTGCTGGTTCCCCTCTTCCTCCAACATAGTGGTCTCAGAAGGAGTAGACTTCTCTGAGAAAGAGATTCGAACCAATATTGGCTAAAACTAATGATTGGTTAGCAGCCAAAGGGATCATCCTGAAAAAATTTGTCACAAGATCTAAGGCTGAATACCAAGCAAATTTGAAGAGAAAGGTTGAAAATAGAACCAAAAACAAAGATGATGTACCTTCTCCTTCTAGGCCTCACAAGCTTAGAATCATCTTTGTATCTAAGAAATCTAAGGCTACTAAAGAGCCTGAAGCAGCAGCAAAAAGAACTGAGGAACAGAGTCCTCAGACATAGGCAGCCCAATCAATGGAGACAGATGATCAGCCATCAGGGCAACCAAGCACTGGACCTCCACTCTCACCAGAAGAAGTGTATCCACTCAAGAGTGCCTCTCCTTCTCCTCCTCAGTCTCCTATGGTACCTTCTTCTCCTATCTCTCCGATTAGTGTTGCCTCTTTTGGAGCCACCTCTCCTTCCAGAGTCTTATTCAGTGATCCTCAGGGCACTTTTGGAGGTTCTCCTCACTCTTCCAGGTCCATCCCCAGTTTATCATCTCCTTCCTTCAACTTAACAACAAGCGCTGCACCAGAGCCAGAATCAGTGGTTGGTACAGTTTCGCTGGTCACTCCAACTACAACTACTGTCACCACCAGTAGTGTAGAAGCCACCGCAATAACACTAGCAAAGGGAACTATTACCACAGTAGGTACTTCTCTCCCGCCTTGGATGATAGCTTTCACCCCCAAAATAAAGAAGATGGCCATCTCCCCAGATGAATTCAACTTTGGCAAAATAGTGTCGGTGAAAGCTAAAGCTCCTAAGAGGCCAAGAATCCTCTCAAAACTAGTCGAGGAAAAAGGGCAAAATTTTTTGGAGATGGCCAAGCCTCCACAAGATGCAACTCTTGAGGGTTTCGAGATGAGCAGCTATTCCATCTCTCATGTTGAACTTGGCAAAGTTACTCACGAAGGTGTGAAAAGTGATCTTCAGGCTGCTATGGACATCATGGTCCAAAAATTTGATCGAGAGAAGGAGATGAAGGATTATTACAAGGCCAAGGCAGAGTAGCTAACGACAGTAATATGAAAGCTCACTCTTCCCCCTGAAGCAATAACTCCAGAGGCCTTCTCCGTGGATGACTCAGTCATTCAAAAAGTAGAGAAGACTTATTTGAAGGGAAAAGTCCTGGAGGACTATATTGAAAGGATGCATACTCAGGGAGTTTCTTTGTTATCAGAGGTTGTAGAAAGGACGGGTAAGATGAAGAAGGTAAAAGCAGAGTTAGATGACTTTGTCTCCCTTATCTCTCAAGAGATTGATAATTCTAAAAAAGACCTTAGCAAATGGAAGGAGATGAAGGATCTGAAGAAAAGCACCTTGATTCCATCGGTGTCATCTCTAGTAAGGACTCTTATGTTGAAATCAAGGAGTCACTGATCTTCAGGATTCAAGTACTCAAAGATCTAATTGATGATCTCAAAGCTTTCAAGGAGGCTAGTGAGAAGAGTGACCTAAGCCTACTAAATAAACTAGAAGAGCTTCCATGCAACCTAACCTTTAAGGACAATCAGTTCCTTTTGGTAGAAGAAATGATTCAGAGCTTCAAAGAGATGTTTCAAAGAGATTTTGAAGAAAAATCCTTCTCAATGTCTTCTGTGGATAGTATTCTAGATGCTTAGTTAACTTTAGAGAATCTAAAATCTAGGTTAACTGGCCACGCTAAAGCCATCATAGCATTGAAGGATGCATTGATCAGAGCCAGAATCATCTCCAAGAACACAGTTGCACCAGACATCATAAGCATTCAGGAATCCATCACTATGTTCAATGCACATATGAAGAAATTTGGCAGCAAGAACTGAATCTCTCCCCTTCTTTCTTCTTCTCTCCTTATGCACTTTTGTTTTGTGAAAAGTGCATGCAATTTTGAAAAATGTAATTACATGTAAATATTTTGGAAAAATATCTTAAAGTCAAAGATGAGTCATCTTTGATCGAGATATTTTGTATTTTATTATTTTCTAGTTTTTGAGGATTTTCTCCCTATATATAGTGGAGACCTCATTTTGTAAATGATCTTGGAAAAATTAATAGCAAACACTTTGCTGAAATTGAAGCAACTTTTGAGACTTTGTGCTCAAATTTGTAAATCATATTTTGTTGAATGAATGAGAAGTAGGTTATTTCAGACTTTGTGTTGAGATTGTTTGTGTTATTCAGGAAATGGTTCTTGTGTCCTTTTTCCTAGTAATATCTTATTTATCTAATTTAATAAGCAAAGTGGGTGTGTTTATATTATCTAAGGGCATTTCTAAAGGTAGAGGATAGACTTTGAGCTTATTTTATCTTTGGGATTCAGTTATCTTTTGTAGTTTCAGGTAGAGACTTTGTGCTTTATTTTATTCTACAGTTACATTTGTTCCGAATCAGTGAAAGAAGCTATGGAAGACTTTGTGCTTATGTGAGTGTTCTTATGGACTTTGTTACCTCAGGTGATCTCTTGCTCTCCATTTGATACCATTCCTGAAAGAAGAGGAGTGTTGTTAGATACAGACCAGGATATCCTGCTTTCGTTCTTTGTACATTACCTCTGAAAAAAGAGAGGTAGATGCTATTATACCACCCCATGTGTTATTTTTTGCTTAATTATATATATGCATATAGCACATGAATATTTATAGGGAACCTCCCCTTGATGAGAGGAGAGATTTACTTCGTAAAGATCTAGTAAACCCATACTTTTCATGGTGTAAATCTCCCTATGTTGTGGTTGATATACCCATTTTGTCATCAGTTAGTTGACGAAAAAATATTCATCCAACACATTCAAGTCTAAAAACCATTACCTTGGTCTTTGATATTTATAGATTTTTCATGCATATCAACTTTTAGGTCAGCCATAATACTTGCCTTAACCCTTAAGAATTATATTATGCTAACACCTAACTCAAATTCATTATCATAGGTTGGTCATAGCATCTATGGGTCACAATTAAGCTACTTTGTCTTTCAATTAGACCTTAGTAGCCCTTATAGGTCTCATGGAGATATATTTACCCATTTATCACTCCATCGAGCAAATTAAGAACATAAGATAAATTTAAACTATATGGGTCCACTCCATATAACCCTTATGACATCTTCATGTGAATACATCCTCCAAAACACTCTTCTACTAAAGCATAATTTGCTCAAATAGAATTTTGTACATAGTAACACCATGAATGAAGAAATAGTCAAATTTGAATATCCATATCTACACTTTTACAAAAATTCAGACCTTATAACTATATTTTATAGATGCACCTTGAATTCCTCTACAACTTTACTTTTTACAACATCATGAAATTCATCTTAAATTTAAAGATATAGATAAAAAAATATAGACTAGTTTTCCCTCATTAATTTGAATATTCAAATTCCAATGGTCACTATTCAAACACTAAACATCAAGCACTTTAACCTCGTGTCATGTTTCCTAGAAACTTTGGATAAGTACACACCATTGATCTCCTTATAGTAGATCAATATTTAACTTGAAATGCTCACCATTGATCTTTGATAAGAGATATTATAGTTATGCCACTATTCAAATTCCAATGGTCACTATTTAGACACTAAACATCAAGCACTTTAACCTCATCTCATTATTATTAAAAAATTTGGACAAATACACACCATTTATATCCTTAGAGTAATTTGATATTTACATTTCAACACTCACCATTGATCTTTGATAAGAGATCCTATGATTGTGCCACTTGGTAACTCTGTGTGCCTTCTACACATTTGAATCTTTGACTTAACCATTGATCTTCGATAAGAGATCCTAGATTATGCCACTTGGAAACTTTGCATACCTCTTACACATTTGACTATTTGACTTAACCTACACCATCTATCTCTATCTATATTAACAATAATGAACCATCTATCAACTTAATGATATTAAGACACATGTCACAAGCACATGAAATCTTAGACTCTATGAAATATTGACTAAAGATGCACCATTGGATCAAAATCTGAATAATGAGCGCTCACCATTAGATCAATTGACTAGTGACCTCAGACTTCAATGTAGTTAAACTTGATGGTTTGTAACCCATCATAGTCTACAAGATCAACTTTGAAGGTTTATAAATTGAGCTAGAAAACACTTTAAGAGTCAAAATCATTATGTTACCTTATTGGCACTATAGACAACATCTCCATGAAATCTTTTGAATTTGGTTAAATTTTTGAGTACTTAAAATAAATGCACAAACTTGATGGTTCATTCATATTTGCATGACGTGCAATGATGGTCTAGTTTATTTTAATCTAGAGAATGCATGTTTCTCTTTCTAAATGATCAAGTGACACACTAGAGCTTCACTAAGACATATATGGATGCCTCATAACTTCTTCTTTATCATTACAGACCTACATATGTGCTATATATTCTCCAAACTATCAAACACAACTTTTTTGTCATTAATGCACTAGTATATCTTGCTCTCTTTAACATCAATGACAACCTAATATCAATGACCATGCTCAACAAATATGCACACCCTTGTCTATGATTTTCTCAAACATGTTTACATAAACGAGTCATATATTATGAGCCACCTCAGGGTTAAGTTTTGTGCAAAAATATCAATGAGCTATTTATCTAGAAAATTATGTTGAAAGTATCCAGCTAATGCTTTCCATCACTATAGATATGTTACGAAGATTTCCCCATCTCCTTATTTTGCTTTACACAAGTTAACCATAATAAAATCATGTTTAATGTCTTAAGAGAAATGGTTGATGATTTTTTTAGATAAATCATTTCAATATACCACTAATCCCTTTAGGTAATTTGAGGAGCCAGTCCAAAGCTTGCTATTGACGTAGAAGATTAAACTCTTGGTAGGATGCTGAGCTCCTACCTTCTTCACACAACTATGGAAACTCCCCTCTCACTTATGGGACCGGTGAAGCTAGAGGGGAGAGTCTCTAGGTAAGGGCTAGCTCCCTTTGATGCATCATATTCATTCCAACAAGTGCTAACATATATAGATATATAGATATAATGGGGGGATGAAAAGGGAGAAAGATTGTAGGAAAACAAACTACTATAAGGAGGTGATGCACCAAAATAAAAATGATCTTCTCACATTCACACTTAAAATCAGACAAATACATACATACACTTTAGACTTGGCAGAAGGACTAGGCTACAAGAAACTCAGCAAGGAGGCTTTAATCAAAAATACAGAAAATAGAGATTCACCAAGGTGCTGTGAAACACACACTATAAGTAATTTCTTCTATTTCTACACTTTCAAATATAGCTCTCCTTGTCAGCTACAGAAATGGCACCTTATAAATAACAGATATGTTGGTGTTGGACCTGTGAAAGCATCAAGAAACAATGACTAAACACAAACTAACACTCAAGACTTACCCAAAAATATCTATCTGAGATAGAGGTAAAAAATGCATTTATTGATTCAGGTGAAATTTTGCTAGGGCTACACCTTACAGATGTGGAAGATGATTACAAAAATGACAAGTCTCCAATATATAGAAGAAGAAAGGAGGCCTTTTGGCACCCCTTTTACAAGTGTCCCCTAGTAGGCACTATGTCAACTACTAAAATAACTTCCTAACACCTTCCTGCATCACTTGGATCACTCTGTCTACTTTTGTGTGGTGGCCATTCTGTTGTTAGGAATTGAATTAATGAGCCATGCTATTTTCCTGCTCTGCAGTGCATATTGAAGAAAACCAGTCGCACAATTGGTCATTCGTGCCTTCTAATGGTCAATTCACAAACACTGTTTCACCTGCTAGAATAACTTCTTGAGTCAGTGCCTTCCTTTGCCACTTGGGCTGTCTACCTATTCCTACACTTGGCACTTTTGTCTTTTCCCTATCTTGTCTCTTCTGGCTCCTTCGGCCCTCAGGGGTGATCATCTGGTAGGTCATTGCATTTCTAGGCCTTTTCTATGGTTAGCGCTCCTTTGGTTCAAAATCAAATGACTCTTTCACTGTGTTAAATTTTATGTTCACGCGGTTGTCACCCAATGGCTAGTTTTCTTGCTTAAATTTGATGGCTTTTGGGACGTCACCATCCTTGGCAATTTCCTTTGGGCTTTTCTACTTGTTGAATCGACCCTTTAAACCAATCGCGTTGAACCAAAATGTTGAATCGATTCAATGGTTCAACGTTGTGGGATGAGCATGATGGAACCAAGCGTTTGAACTTTCTTTGTTTGATTTTGCCATTGAACTTGCATGTTGAACTGGAGGCATTGAACCAAAATGTTGAACCGCTGATTGAACCAAGGCTGTGAACTTTGCTAATTAAACTCTACATTGAACTTAGCTGATTAAACCAAGATGAAGAACCTAAAGATTGAACCAAGCACTTGTAAACTCTGTATAAATTCTTAGACTTGTGCAAAATCAAAAATGAATTGGCCTTAATAGCAGGGGGAGAAGGGGACCAATTTTTTTCCCTATTGGGCAAAAATGGTCAATAGATTGGCACCTCCTAGGGGAAGCATGCCTGCCATGCTTAGAACCTAGTTGCCTTAAAAATCCATTAGGCATAGAGTTAGATTGTAGCTTTAAAATAGCAATAGCTCCGATAAATTCTAGAATCAATCACACAGATTCACTTTAAGAGGAAAAGAAAAACACACGCAAGGCTAAGAAAACTACTTGTGTAATAACACTTAGGGAAAATAGGGAAAGAAAACTAAAAGCAACCTACTATATACAGTTAACCAGGTATTTTTGATTTCCTCCCAGATCAAAGGGAAAATTTCTTAAGTCCCCTCCCTGGAAAGAAGACTTATGGTGCCAGGAAAGTAGCTGAATGAAAAGGAGAATTGGTGACTTGCTCTTCTTGCCTATCACCTGCATTGGCTGGTATTTGAGTGAATCAAATTTGAACATGCCTCCAACATACATGTATTCTATTTGTTCTTGGAAGCTTGTTGAATGCTGGTTCATCATATTGGTGCTCTTCACCAAGAAATCAGTAACTACTGGCTCATCACCATAAGCCCTTTGATCTGCACATTCCCTCTGCAATGTATCATGGTTCGACCCATTTCCTTCCACCTCATTGAAGACCCTGTCAAACTCATCCTCTACTTCCTCTTGGCATTCTTGAAGAAGGGTGACTGTGGTGATGTCTGAAATGGACTCACAAAATGATTGCTCATCCCATAGAACATCGCCTCTTTCTTTAAAACTTTCTTCTTCAAGGCCTTCCTCCAAGAAGACATACCTCTCCTTTTCCTCCTCAAAGCTCAAGACCTCTATATGTTAAAAGGTATTCTCCTAATCCTCCTCCAACTTAGGCTCCTCAGCGTAGTCATCCTCCTCATCAAAACAAGGAAGTTCATCAAACAGAGGGGAAGAGAGCTCACCATGCTTTTGTTCCTCCTCATATTACTGGAACATCTTCATGTATGCATGACCTGTGTCTTCTCCATTTCTAATGAGGTCTTCACAAGGAGCCTCCATGATGATTCTACCTTCATTATCACTCATGATAGCCTCCTAAAGAACTATATATTAGATCTTCTACTCCTCACTCACCTCCTATAGAATAGGTTCTTCCTTGAGAAGGGGTGAAGTGGAAAAAACATGTGGAAGAGGAGGTAGTCCTTGAGCTAGAATCGAATGATTCTCCTCCTTCCACTTGGCTAACACTTCATCAATATTAGGTACAATATGATATCTCTCTTGGAAATGTGTAGGCAGGGTGTGTTTAGACATAGAATGTGCCATTGGGTCTGAACCATCCATCACACACTGCTGCTGAGGAATCTCTGTTTGGATTCTAACTCTGTAATTCTTCTGGCTAGATCCTCTTGGAAGAGCTTTTCTTGGAGGTCATCAGCATTATCATGAGTAGGAGTAGCTTCAGCTTCTTCAAGGTTTTGAGAAAAACCTTGCTTCTCCATCTTCCTACCCTATGATTTTATTATTTGCCCCTAGTTCAGGATCTTGGAATTGGAATTTTGCTCCTCTGAATAGGAAGCAACTTTGTCCTTTCCAAGGTCCTGGGGCTCCTCCATGAGGTCTAGAAGTTTTATCTCTCTTTCAAGAAGTAGTATCACCCTAGTCTCTAAATCTTCAATTTGCTTATCTAGATTATCCTAAAAGAGTCTTTCTTGGAGGTCACTAGCATCATCCTCTTCAAGGCTCTAGGCTGGTTCCTGGCATTCCTTCCTCTAACTTGGAATCTGCACATCACATTGAAAGACTTGGGGAGGTTGGGGAACGCAAGGAAGAGACTATTGAGGCACTAGAAGAGTCTCTAGAAAAGGGACGTGTTGGCTGGTGGTATTTCCCCCAATAGAAGATTCATGATCTAAAGAGATTAGAAGGTTCATCTCCATGGGGGGTTGTTCTGATGCCCTCTAGTGTTGGAAAGCCAGGTGCATGGGATTGAGAGAAGATGCATTTGATGAGCTGGAGTGAGCAAGTGTTATCTGATAGAAAGGATTTGGTGTAAAAGAGGGGGCTTTTTTTAGAATAGGAAGGGGCACACAAGGCTATCTACCTTGAATAAATGGATTTCTCCATTTTACTACCTCATTCTCCATGGACTACAAGGCTTGTGCTTGCCTAAACAAACACTCCTCTTTATACATCAACTCCTGTTGATACCCGTACTACTCCTCTAGTCTGTTAATCTCCATTATCTACCTCTTAAACTCTAGCACCACCTCCCTTATCATTACAAGGCAACTAGGAGAGCTGCTTGAGGGGATTGCATAAATATCTAGAGCCTGATCATAGTCATATGAAGGAATATAAGGTCCATGATTCTATGCAAAATAATTATACATATAAAAAGTAAGATTTCTGATGGCACCAGGCTACTTAACTAGCAGATTCAACTCAGAGTCGCCATTGGTGTTTGATGAAGAAGCCTCCAAAGTCTGGTTGGTCAAAAAACACACCAAAAGTTCTTCAACTCTGTGGACACAACTTGTCCTAGTTGGTCCCACCAGGCGTGCCAAAAACTATTGACGCAAAATATTGCATCCTTGGTAGGAGGCCGAGATCCTACCTTCTTCATGCAACTATGGAAACTCCCCTCTCACCTATGGGATCGGTGAAGCTGGAGGGGAGAGTCTCTAGGTAAGGGCTAGCTCCCTTTGATGCATCATATTTGTTCCAGCAAGTGCTAACATATATAGATATATAGATATAATGGGGGGATGAAAAGGGAGAAAGATTGTAGGAAAACAAACTCTCTAAGGAGGTGATGCACCAAAATAAAAATGAACTTCTCACATTCACCCTTAAAATCAGACAAATACATACATACACTTTAGACTTGGCAGAAGGACCAGGCTACAAGAAACTTAGCAAGGAGGCTTTAATGGAAAATATAGAAAATAGAGATTCACCAAGGTGCTGTGAAATGCACATTTTAAGTAATTTCTTCTATTTCTACACTTCTAAATATAGCTCTCCTTGTCAGCTATAGAAATGACACCTTGTAGATAATAGATATGTTGGTGTTGGACTTATGAAAGCATCAAGAAACAATGACTAAACACAAACTAACACTCAAGACATACACATAAATATCTATCCGAGATAGAGGTAAAAAATGCATTTATTGATTCAGGTGAAATTTTTCCAGGGCTATGCCTTAAAAATGTGGAAGATGATTACAAAAATGACAAGTCTCCAATATATAGAATAAGAAAGGAGGCCTTTTGGCACCCCTTTTACAAGTGGTCCCTGGTAGGCAATATGTCAACTACTGAAATAACTTCCTAACACCTTCTTGCATTGCTTGGATCACTCTGTCTGCTTCTACGTGGTGGCCATTCTATTGTCAATAATTGAATTAATGAGCCATGCCATTTTCCTACTCTACAGTGCATATTGAAGAAAACCAGTCATGCTGTTGGTCATTCATGCCTTCTAATGGTTAATTCATTGACATTGTTTCACCTGCTGGAGTAACTTCTTGAGTCATTGCCTTAATTCACCACTTAAGATGTCTGCCTGTTCCTACACTTGGCACTTTTGTCTTTTCCCTATCTTGTCTCTTTTGGCTCCTTCAGCCCTCAAGAGCAATCTTTTGGTGGGTCACTGCATTTTTGGGCCTTTTCCATAGTTAGCGCTCCTTTGGTTCGAAAGCAAATGGCTCTTTCACTGCGTTAAATTTGACGTTCACATAGCTATCATCTAATGGCTAGTTCGCTTGCTTAAATTTGATAGCTTTCAAGACGTCACCATCCTTGGAAATTTCCTTCGAGCTTTTCTACTTATTGAACCGAACTTTGAACTAATCACGTTGAACCAAAATGTTGAACCGATTCAACGGTTCAACATTGCGGGCCGAGCATGATGGAAAAAAGCCTTTGAACTTTCTTTGTTTGCTTCTGTCGTTGAACCTGCATGTTGAACTGGAGGCGTTGAACCAAAATGTTGAACCACTAATTGAACCAAGGCTGTGAACTTTGCCGATTGAACTCTACATTGAACTTTGCTGATTGAACTAAGTCAAAGAACCTGAAGATTGAACCAAGCACCTGTAGAGTCCGTAGAAATTCCTGGACTTGTGAAAAATTAAAAAATGAATTAGCCTTAAATAGCAAGGGGAGAAGGGGACCAATTTTTTGTCCTGTTGGGAAAAAATGGTCAACACTTGCCTAGCCAAATTGTAGGGAAACAAGTGAAGCAAATAAACACTGCTATAAGCTACCTCTTGGCAAAGTAAAAAAAAAAAAGGCTTGGATATGTCCATGAGGGTCACCCTTCCCTTTGTATTTATTAAATTTAGGTAGTTAAAAATGATGTGGAAAGGGGAATTAAAGAATACTTAAATTGAATGGATATGGACATATCTCATCAAACTTATTTCTTGACTTGGTTTCTTGTTTTCAGCCTCGACACTATTTCCTTCATCAAAATCCACTCCTACATGTTTGGTGAAAATACAGTTGGAATATAATTTTTTTAGGGTGGTATATGCCCCTATTGAGTTTTTTTTGTTAGGGATATAAACCTTACAATCTACATATTTGTTTTGGTTTACTCCTTGAGTTGAGTAGGCCAACCATTACTTCTTAAGTGGTTGGGATGAACCTGACAAAATGTTTTGAACAATACCCCCAACATACATTGAGTTTTTCATCCATTGGTTCTGTGAAGGGAAAAGAGGCTCTTGGTGATTTAAGAATGTATGCTTCGTATCTGGTGAAACATGTTGTGAAGCATCCCTAGGTTTATTTTGTTCATATTAAAATTTGAGATCTATCATAGATGTAGTATCAACTAAGGTATACTACACTTGATCTATCACATTCTCTTATTCTTTGGAATCCTTATTTTTAATTGAAGCTATACCCAAAGAGTCTGTTAAGTCTATGATAAGCTACTCTATGTATCATTGACTAATTTTTTTGATCTTGGTAGCAAGATATTGATCATTGAGAGTAGACTCTATATATGTTTCTTTCCCCTTGATAGAAGAAGCAATATTGGATTTTGTAATACAATAAAGAGATTTCTCTTGTTGTTTCTCTTCTACACTAACAAGTGTGTGAAATTTTTCTATCGAGAAATCTAGTGGCAACCTAGTGCCTAATCTTATCAACCTTAAGAAGGATTCATCTTTATCTTTTGAGGGTTGATGTTCATAATAATCTTCTTTAGAACCTTTATTTATTGGGATATATTTGAACATGATATATTTATCCTATCCATCATAAAAATTATCTTCCTCATAACTGGGGCCGTAAGACACCCCACTACAATTATAAATTTGCATCATGCTTGAAATATGATTTTTCTACGTTTGCTAAGATGTGAAATGTGTTTTACAAATGTTTAAAAAGAGTGTTCAGATTTCTTTGAAAAAATTACAAGGTAAAGTGAGACTACAATAAAAGAAGTGTCATATTACCACATAATTATAAGAAAGTTGTTAAAATTTTACTCAAATTTTATGGGTTAAAATAATCAAATTATAAGAGGGTAAGATAACTTTGGAACCTAAAGTATAGGCTAGCACAACAAACTTAGGTCAAAGATATGTTAATACCATAAAATATAGATAAAACTACGATGAGTTGAGAATAGAAAATTAGAATAAGGTCTTTCTGATTAGGAATATAAAAATGTGAAATACAAATCTCAAAATATGAATTAACACAAGAACTCCTAAGTATAAAGCCAAAACCCAATATGCAACACAATGCCACCACATGGTAATAAGATGTAGAATGGTCCAAGAACTTAGCATGTGGATGAATTAAAGATGATAAAAGTCCATAATGATAATAAAATGATGATTATTCTAGGTAATGTCTTCAATCCAAATGGGAAATCATACCCAAGTTACACAAACCTAGTATGAAAGGTAAACCAATAACACCCTAGATCAGAACTTAGAAAGGTGAGATTTCAAATTTAGATAAAAAATGAAGGACTTTGAGAATTTACAATGTTGGAATATGGTCTAGACTCAAATGGACAACATAATAATGGTGTTCATAAAATATAAACACAATGTTCTGAATGATGATTTAAACAAGACAAAAAGTGGTTTTAATTTGGTTAGTGCAATTCTTCTTCATTCAAATAGAATGGTATACAATAAAGTGTTTGGTTTTTGAAATGATTTGGATTTCACACAAGAAATTTTAGACTAAAAAAGACCAAGTTAGTAAAGGATAAAATGACAAATATACCTAAGTGTAACATCTTAAATCCTAACATTGACAGGGTTACATGGTACTATCTATTGGGTGAATATTTTGTCGTCAACTAACTGATGGAAAAATGGGTATATAAACCACAACACAAGGAGATTTATGCAATAAAAAGTGTAGGTTTACCATAGCATAGTGAGATAAATCTCTCCTCTCATCAAGGGGAGGTTCTGTATTAATTACTATATATTGATATAAACTGAAAATAGACTCAGGGGTGAAATTACATCATCCATCTCTCTTTTTTCAGAGATGATGTTCACAAAGTAAATACAAATTCCTATGTAATAACTAAAAACAATCCTATTCTTTTAGAAATGACATCCAGTAAACAACATGAAAACTTTCTGGGTGATAATGGGATCCATAAGAAACCCATGAAAGCCCAAAGTTTCTCGTTACTTCTTTGCTAATTTAGGACTAATAAAATTGTATGATGCATCAAAGCTCAAAGTCTTCACTGAAAACCACAATGAAGTATAAAATAACAAAGGATAAAAGTAGTACAAAGCCTTTCTAATAACCTCTCCCACCAAAACACAAGAACCACAAACTAAAGGTAATTATAGCAGCACAAAGCCTTCATAATTAACTTCAAAATGTCTTTGGATAATTTCCACACACTTTGCTTGTTTAATCAAATAAATGAGATATTATTAGGAAAAGGATGTAAGAACAGTCTTCTAAATAACACAAGTTATTCCAACCAAAAGTTTGAAAAGTAACCTGCTTTATCATTCATTCAAGAAAATATGATTTACAATCTGAGCTCAAAGTCTCAGGAAGCATCTCAATTTGGGCAGAGTTTTTTTCTCTCAATTATCAAAAGATATTTCTTATTACCAAAAAAGATCCCTTTTACAAAAGAGGATCCCTTTATTTATAGGGAGAGACCTTGAATATTTAAAAATACCTAAATATCTTTTCAAATCAAAGATGGAAGTCTTTGTCAACTTTGGACTTTTCATCTATTTACATGTAATTACACATGACAAAATTACATGTACAAATGTCTAAAGCATTTACAAAAGTGCATTAGAAAAATAGAAATTGAACCAAGTCAAATTTTAGTTTGTATCTCCATTTTTCCTAGTGTCAACATCATACATGGTGATAGCTACTTCTATTTTGATATTGTTTGGAGTAACAGTATTTTTAAAGATCACCTTAGCCCTGACTGTGGCATCTCTCACTGCTGTGACTGATTTCATGTGATTGGTTAACCTAGTTTTTAGGTTATCTAGGGTTAGATGATTATCTAGGATATTGTCCACAGAGGCCATTTAGAATGCTCTCTCCTTGAATTATTTTTAGAACATACCTTGAAACTCTTGAATCATTTCTTCTACTAAAATGAACTAGTTGTCTTGTGTGGTATGTTTGCAAGGCATCTCCTCCAACTTATGTAATAGACTGATATCACTTTGTTCACTGAGATCTCTAAAATATTTGAGGTCATTGATTAATTCCTTAAGCACCCTAATCCTATATACCAATGCTTCTTTTGTTTCAATATATGAGTCTCTATCAACAATGATGCCAATTGATACTAGAATGCCTATTTCTAGCTTCTTCATATCTGTCCATTTGCTAAGATATTTATTTGTGATTTCAATATCTTGAGAAATGATATTGATAAGCTCATCTAGTTCTGCTCTCATTTTCTTCATCATACCTATTTTCTCAAACAATTTTATAAGCAGGGAAATCCCTTGAGCATGCATCATGTCTAAGTAATCCTCAAGCACTTTGCCCTTGAGATAGGTTCTCTCTACTTTCTGGATCACAGGATCATCTATGGAGAGCCTTAGGAGCTACTACTTTTGGAGTGAGAGTGATTCTCCTTATCACTATAGTCAATTGTTCCACCATCACCTTATAATGATCCTTCATTTCTCTTTCCCTATCAAATTTTTGAACCATAATATCCATTGCTGATTGCAAATCACTCTTAGCACTTTCATGAGTTACCTTTCCTAACTCAATTATGGAGACAGAGTAATCACTCATATCAAAATTTTCAAGAGTTGCATCCTATGGAGGTCTGGCAACTTCCAAAAATTTATGTCCATTATCTGTAATCATCCTTGAAAGAATTGTTGGCTTTTTTGGAGCCCTGACTTTCACTGGTGCCATTTTATTGAAATCAAAGTCATTTAGAGAGATGACTTGTTTCTTCCTCTTGGGAGTATAAGCTGAAAACCAAGGTGGGAGTGAAAAAGTACTCACATTAGGGGCAATCTCCATTGTTGGCAATACTGGGGTAGCACCTGCACTACTGGTGGAAATAATAGACGTAGTATCAATTAAAACCACACCAGTTGTTGAATGGTCCCGGGTAGAACTATCTCTGATATTAAAAGAGGGAGATGAAAAACTAGGGATGGATCCTGATGAATGAAGAACATCTCCAAAAGCACTTTAAGGATTGTCAAAAATAATTTTGGAAGGAGAGGTAGCTCTAGAAGAGGGAAGACTGATTGGAGAAAGAGATGGAGTTGTAGTAGACGTGCCTAGGAGGGAAAAAGAAATTCTTATTTTTGGTTGAACACCCTCTTACAGAGATAGAGTTTCCTTTTCCTATTGATTGATGGGCCTATCATCGATCATCGATCTCCATCTGTTCTACTACTGGTTCCTTGGTGCTCTATTTCTCAGCTTCCACCCCTACTATTTTTGGGTCTTTTTCCATAACCTTTGACTTCTTAGTCACAAATATGGTTCTAGGTTTTTGTGGTCTAGAAGAAGAGGGGACATCATCTTTTTTTTTGTTCTATTTTCTACCCTTCTCCTCATTTCTTCTCAAAATTTGGATTTTAACCCTATAATGAACTCTTTTAAATTGATTCCTTTATTTGATAACCAATCATTGGTGTTTGCCAATATTGGTTTGAATCTCATTCTTAAGGAAGTCAACTCCTTCTAAGACCATTGGATTGGGGGAAGAGTTCAGCATGGTACCTATTATTTATCAAATCTCTATCATCCACTAGATTTTTAGGGATATTAGTGATCCCCAAATCCTCTATTTGCTCAAGGGACAATCTGCTATAGTCCATCTTTCTGATGTCTTCAGTTGTCCTCAAATCAACCCAAATATCTTCGATCATTAGTTCATGGAACTGGGTCTTCCTTTAGATTTTATCTTTCATGCCTCTATAGTCAAAATTTGGCCTCATTTTGAAATGATTGATGTTTATAAGTTGCATTTCAGTCTCCATTACTCTAGCTTTCACAATGGTCAATACTAAGAACCTGCCAATTTCAATCGAGAACCTCAAACTGGGTTTCTTGAGTTCCATCTGCTTATTGTGCACAATAATAATTTGCCTACACAACTCCATCAAGACCAACTTATCTAAAGGGAATCTTGGAAGCATATAAGGGTAACCTTGAAAAAAGCCAACCCATAGATAAAAAAAAGAAGGGAACTACAAGAACATACACACAAAGTCATTCACGACTGTCTAGGCTTCATCTGAAATTCTTTTCTATTCTAATTAGGGATTGAAAAGACACAAAAATATCATGAATAAAGCATCATTTACCCTTTTAAAATAATGGATGGAACCCTTCAATGTCAACTAAGGATAATATTGATACACCAGGTTGTTTTCCTATCTCCTTCTAATGTCAAACCTAGGAAGGTTCTCATTGACATCGCAATATACACCAAGTATGGCATCATATAGAATTAGAAGTAGTGGACACTTTCATCAATTTCTCATGTAAAGTGTTGTTGATTTGTTTTCTCCAAAAAATGACTTATTTCCCTTGGAGAATTATCTTGATGAAGGGGTACATCCACTCATGAAATTGAGAGGAAGAGGGTAAACCTCATACCCTGGTGAAGAGAGTGATCAAGCCACCAACTTCTTTGATGAAATCACTCCTTGGAAAGATTTGTGGCCATCTTGACAAGTTTTCCCTTAGAGCATTGAGCCATATATTGTTGATTACTTTCTTTGCTCTTTTAGGATCCTTGTCATATTCCCTTTATGCTTTAATGAAGTCAAGCTTCAACACTTCAGTATCAAGGGGACACATGAATACTTTGTCGATAAACTTAAGGTCTATTCTGATCACCACATTACCATAGGCATCTAGCACAGCCCTGGTATCCTTGTTGTATAAGTGAGTACACTAGAGAATGAACTCTGTGTGGTGAGCTACTACAGGAAGAGAAGAGACAAGATGAATATTACTTTTAACTATCTTTTTTATTTAATGGCTGGGATTGCTTGATTCTACTCTTTCTATGAACTCAGCCATATCCACATGCCTGATCTCTATATCCCTAATGTCATCGACACTAAAAGTAACCAAGGTGATTGGAAAAATGCCTTGATACTTGTACTTCATTATTTTCAAATTCTTTGGAGAAACTTAGTCATTTGGAAGAAATTTTGTCAAAAAGAAGTCGATGAAGGTGGATCTTTGAGAGAAAATGTAACAAGAATCATGATCATGTAATTAGGGGAAAAATCAACAATCTGGGAAAATTGCACATTTATGATCATGACAATGGGAATACACTTGAAAGGGCTAAGGTGTGATCAGGTTGGAAATTTTAAAAGGGGAGTGGGCTTGGAAAAATGGAAAAAATGAGGTTTCCCAGAGTTAGGAAAATCAACTGGAAGGAATGTAGGAACAACAAAAATTGTTGCCCTTACATGTGAGGGGACTTCATTGGTGTAAAAGCGGCAATTTTCACCACCTCTACATGTTATGGATGGATAGTTGTGCGTAGGCAGTGAAAATTGCCGCCATTGCATGTCAAAGTCATGCATGGGCAATAATTTTTGCCACCTATGCATAAGGGGGAACATCACGTAAGGGCAGCAATTTTTGGTGCCCTTGCATGTTGATAAGAGCCTCTGTGAGGGTAGTAATTTTTGCTACCCATACATGAAAGGGGAAATTGTGAGGGTGGCAAATTTTACCTCCCTTATATGGGAGGAAACTGAGGGATTTTGTGAGATGGTGGCAATTTTTTCTGCCCTCACAAAGGGGGAAAGGATGGTGCAATAGTGGTGAAAATCACCATATTTACATGGGATGAGGTAAATTGTGTAAGGGTGGCATTTTTTTCAATTATTACACCCCTATAAATTGCCAACAAAAATTAGGGGGAAGGGGTTTAATGCTTTTAACGAGGAGGAGAGGGAGGAGAAAGATGAAGGAAAGATAAAAATGATAAAGGGAAGAGAAAGAACAACTAAAAAATTAAAGGAAAGAGATAACAAAAAGAAAATATGAAACATGGATGAACATAGAACTGTAATTTTCAAAAATTGCCCCCTTATGCTCAAATCTAAAAAAAATGTGATCCCACTTGTTCACACGATCGACTGGATGCAGGGAGGACAAGATAACCTGGAATGGTTCAAATGAGGTTCAAATCAATTTAAAAGGTTGAAAAATAAACCCCAACAACTCAGTGCACATGGCCATTAATTCCATGTGTAAAAATTGAGACCATGCAGGGGCAGCAAAAATCACCGCCTCTGCATGGTAAGGTTTGAAGGAAGATGTAAGGGCACTGATTTTTGTTGACCCTACATTTAAGGATGCAAGGGTGGTAAAAATCACCGCCTCTACATGAAAGGATGCAAGGGTAGCAAAAATGATTGCCTCTGCATGAAAGGGACAAACCACATGTAATGGTAGAAAAAAATGCCACTCTTGCATGTAAACTAAAAAAAAATTCTCCTTAAAATAAGCTCCATTTTCACTCTGATCGCATTGAGACCTCAATGAATTTTGTCTTTCTCTACATAATCATAATAAGGGAAGGTTGTAAATCTTTCAAGGATGTCAATTGACTAAACTTGAGATCAAGAAAAACTTGTCTTGAAGGATGAACTTAGAGTGAAAAATATGAAATGAACAAGTTTCGTAGGGGTTGTCCCAAAAATGAGCGTAGCTAATTTTGGGAACAACAGTTGGCTCTTGTTGGGGAACTTCTATTGATCAAATCTTGAAATGATAAATGGGAGTAGAAACTAGTCTCTAAGTTCCTTCATCCAGGCCATTGGGCCATGGAGTCAAGCTAAGAAAAAAAGAAAACACAAAAAACCAAAAAGAAATAAATAAACATAATACTATACAAATGTATAAGTGAATTCACTTAGTACTTCAAGGATTGAAGTGTTTCAGATGTTGCCCACTATGAGGAAACAAGAATGACATTTCATCTTAATATTATAGCAAGAAGCTATTCTCACCATAGATTTGATGAATGGTAAATGGACCTCTCCACAAAGAATCAAAATTACCATGCATTCCTTTTAGTTCTCTCCTCTTGTCCCACAACAAGACTTGATCTCCAATCTAAAAATCATGAATCCTTGCTCTCTTGTCAAAGATTTTCTTCACATGATTTTGATGCGTAGTAATTCGGTCCACTACCATGGTTCACTAATCATTTAGTTTGATTAGGCACATGATCCTTTTATCAATAGAATTTTTGAAAGTTGAATATTTGATTGCCTTTGCCAACCTCAGTGCTGGTAGTTCAAGGGTGATTGGTCTCTCTGCATTCAAACCATACAAAAGTTGGAAAGTTGACATGCTTATTTCCCTCTTGGGTGTAATCCTATCTACCCACAAAGCATCAAACAATGCTTTATGCCAAGTCCTCTGATTATCATCTACCAGTTTCTTGATAATAGTAACTAGATTCTTGTTGCTTGATTCTACTTGGCCATTTCCTTATGGATAATAGTTGGAGGAGTGGGAAAGAATAATCCTATAATTGTAGCAAAACTCAGTAACCTCACTAGAAGAGAAACAAGCAACATTATCTGTTACAATCTTAGTTGGGACCCCAAATTGGGAGATGATGTTTTCTTTAAGAAAATTACATACCACTTCCAAAGTAGCATGCCTAGTTAGAATGGCTTCCACCCATTTGGTAAAATAGTCAATCACAGTGAGAACATAGTCATGTCCAACACTTGAGGCTAGGTTCATGGTGCCAATGAAATCAATACCCCATTGTTGAAAAGGTTCTTCAATCACAACTAGCTTGAGAGGTAATGCGGCCAATTTAGGTTTCTCGAGGAACTGTTGACATAATTCACACATACATACCTATTTATATGTATCTTAAAACAATATAGGCCAATAATATCTTGCTCATAGAATCTTATGGGCTATCACTGGTGTAGAAAAATGTCATCCATAAACCAAATTATGGAAAGAATGATGCGTGGGCGATCATTTTCTTGATATCTTCAAATGCTGACTTTCCTTTTGCAGTCCAACAGAAGGTGGCTTTACCCTTCATCATGTTGACAATGTGATGAGTCTTCTCTACAAATTTCAGAATGAATCTCATATAAAATTCACCTTTCCAAAGAAAGAATGAACAACAGTCTTACTAGCTGAAAGAGTAAGATTTTGGATAGATTTGAATCTTTTTGAGTCAATTTTTATGCCTTATTGAGATACAGTGTGACCAAGAAGTATACCTTTTGTAACCCCAAAAATTGACTTCTTGGGATTAAGAGAAATACCATTTTACTGACAGTGCTCCAACACTTATCATAAATGGTGTGCATGATCAGGACAATGTTTGGGAAAAATGGTCAAGTCATCAAGATATACTACAATAGACTTCCCCATTTCATCTCTGAAAGATATATTGCCATTTGGAAGGTAGCACTAACATTGATCAAACTGAAAGGCATTCTATGATATGCAAAAGTGCCCCAAGGTGTAGTGAAAGTAGTTTTATGTTGATCTGCTTCATTGACTTTTACTTGATTTTACCCAAAAAACCATCTAACATTGATAACATTTCTGTACCAGTCACTATTTGTAACACTTGATCCATGATGGGCAGGGGGTAGTTATCTTTTAAAGAAGATTGATTTAGGTTTCTGAAATCAATACAGATACAAATTTCTCTATTTTTTTTCTCATGGGAACTATGTTAGTAATCCAAGTGAAATGATGGATTGGAAAAATAATCCTTACATTTAGCATTTTTTGGATCTCAGAAAACCTGATATTTTGGGGTTGTATTGCCTTTGTTTCTACTTGTAAGGCAATGACCCAACTTTAAGAGGAATTTTATGCTAGATTTCCTCAAGCCTGAGAGATTTCAAATCATCATAAGAATATGCCAAAACATAAATGTAATGGTGAAGAAGGGTAATTAATTTGAGCTTTTCATCAGAAGTGCAACAATTCTCAATGTTAACCATCTTGGGATTTTCTATTGTACTCAAATTGACCTGATCAAACTCCTTGAAGGAAATTGAATCCATTTGTCATTGCTTGACATACCTATCATGCTTATCAAACAACCTCTCGAGAGAAACCAAACCTTTTGAAATTTTATTCCCCTTGAGTTGAAGGAACTCTTCGCCAGTTTTGGAATTTATTTCAAGAACTGATTCTCATGGTGGAGATTCACCTCCTTCAAAATAAAGTTCCTCAAAGCCATCCATCTTTTTTAGAAAGGCAATTATTTAATTATAATTATTAAACACTTGCCAATAACTAGAATTATTAGGTACACTTGGTTGAAAGACCAACTCAATAGTGTACTTATCTCCTTCAAAATCCTTATGGGGAACCATGAGGGTTGCAAAGACCACCAATAAATCTGTGTGATCATTGAATTCTCTTAGCACAACAAAAATGTTGAAAGCATCAAAACTTTCAATACAATCCCATACTAGATTGCGATAATGTCATAATCTTTCATTTTTAGTTTGGTATAGATTCCTTACCTGACAAACCACTAGTTTAACATCTCCCTGAGCATGAATAATCTTAATACCTTTAGCATGAGCAGCTTTCAATCCAAGTAGTAAAGACTCATTCTTAGCGGTGTTGTTAGTATTGTTGAACCGTAACTTATATGAATAAGAAAAAATTTCTCTTCGAGGGGAGATCAAAACAATTCCAGCTCTAGAACTAGTAGAAGAGCGACTGCCATCAAATTCTAAAATCCAAACATCATCAAAATTTGATCTTTTCAAAAACTTCTCTTTGTTATTCAGGGAAGATCCTTTATTGTCTGAACTTTGCTCTAACAATTCTTCTAACTTTGTATCTAAATTTTTTGAATTGTCACTAAAAGGGATTTCATTTGATGAGATGAAACATCTTCAGTAGTCAAGAAATAATTACCAAATCCTAATGATTCAAATAAAATTTGAGCTTCAAGATTTGATATTTGGGTGATTATATATTTCAACTCTTTCTTAGGAAGCAATTTTTTCATGATGCCTTTAATAGGCATCCTTGCTTTAGACAGGTCCATATTCAATTCTCCACCTACATCCTTGCAAAAATTACATTTGAGCAGAATGCCATAAGAGGCTAGAACATCAGCTACAAAGACTGTCATTTTGATCCTCTTCTCTGGAAAAGTTGCAAATACAAATTGGGCATCTTTGATTTGACCTAGGAGTGGTACTTGTTTGTTCTCCATGAAAAAGCATCTACCAAAAGTCTTGGTTAAGGTAAGACCAAGAGAATTTGCTACCATGGTGGGTATAACATTGTTAGAGGCCCCAAAGTCTATTATACAGTTGCTCAACTTATGACCATTTATTAGAAGGGAAACATAGAAAGGTTCTATTTTCTTGGGGATGATAAGAGGAGTAGTCACTAGATTATTTTGGGTGGATATGTTCTTCGAGAAATCATGAGACGCCTTTGGAAAATCTTGTCCTATTAGGGCGGTTTTATTTTTTACGTATTCGGCCAGCCTATGAAATTGTTCAAGATTAGCTCTTAAGTACTCAACTTCAGTCATTTGAATCTTAGTCTTTTTGGCATAATCAATTATATAAAATAATTGAAATGAACTAGAAAATGAGGAAGGAGGTCCATCATTTTGATCTTTTTTGGGTGTCTCACTGGTCTGGGAAGTAGAAGTAGAAGGTACAAGATGGTTTGAGGCACTTACTTTCTTATTGGTCACTGGGTCCTTTGATTGAAAGGGCAATAAAGTCCCCCATTTAGTGATCAAGACTACTAGATGGGGTTCTTCTCCTACTTTTCCTTTATCAACTTGTTGAGTTGTTTGATTTTAGGACCTGGTAAAAACAATGTATGATCCATCAAACACTTCTCCCTTACTTTTAGCTTCATCTTGATAATTCAATAAACCAATGCTGGGGTCACTAGGTAATTCTTCTTCTCCTTCTGTGAAGAGATTAGCATCATCTTCTTGGTCCAACTTAGGTTGGAGTGAGAAATAATGTTTAGCTTCAAGGTAACCAATTGTTGAGTTAACCAATGCCACTTCAATGGTAGGTTTCCCCTATGGAGGAGGCAGACAATTTGGTTGCCCTTGATTCTAGCAGCATTGCCTTGATATGACTAGTTTTAAAATGTCTTCCTTGGCCTATCCTGATAAGGAGGAGTAGAAATACCTTGGGCCATTTGTCTTTTCAAGGCTAGTAGTTCATTTGTCAACTTTTACACCATAGGATCGATGGTGCTCATGGAAGAACTTTTAGTAGATGAAGAAAATTTATTTCTATTAGAATTTTTTTTAATCTTACCTGCCAGGATATGATCATCTTCAACCTCGATAGCCAAATTTTGGGATACAAAAAGATCCATAGGATCGGCCCATCTCAGTAGAAAACTTACTTGAGAAAGTTGAGAGTTGATAAAAAAACACTTGAGGTTCTCCAATGTTGGCTAAGCAATCATAGGGATTCAGTTCCTTTGCTTATTGAATTTAGTAATGAAGTCTCACATAGGTTTATGAGGTTCCTTCTTCATTTGCGTAAGTTGAGCCAACAAGGCATGTGCATCTTCAACAAGTTTGAAATTGGCCTCAAACTTGGCCTTGAGCATGTTCCAGTCAGTTATAGTCTAAGCTTGAAGGTGATAAAACCAGTGTGTGGTAGTGCCTTGCATAATTTCTACAAATAGTCTCACTGCTATATCTTTGTATTCCACACCTATCACACCACATGCTTTGGAGAAGGTAGATATATGCTCATTAGGATGAACCTTCCTATCACCATAGAATTTGGAGAAATTATTTCTTGAACTATGAGGCAGTTCATGTAAAGGTGGGGCTAGATTGAGAGGACTAAAGGAGTTGCCCCAAGGAGCTTGGGCTTCCATGATATGATGATTGAAGGGAGGGATAACAAATCTTGGTGGGGTAGGTATGGACAAAACTCTACTAGCACTAAGAGTAGAAGCTTCGTTTGGTATTGAAGATTTGACATTGGTAGGAGGAAAACTCCTAGTACACTAGAGATGAGATGGTAGAGGAGAGATCTCAAAAATATTTTTCCGCACTAACTCGAATATAAGATCAACAATACCTTGATCTCTCTAGCTTCACATGTATGATGGATCTACCAGAGTGAAAAACTATACAAGGATTGGAAATGCTTCAATTTGAAGCTTGAGGCTTCAAAGTGTGCATTCGTATCCCTAACAAAGTCACCAAAAACTGTTGGGTGAATATTTTTTCATCAACTAAGTGATGGCAAAATGGGTATATCAACCACAGCACAAGGATATTTATGCAACAAAAAGTGTAGGTTTACCACATCATAGTGAGATAAATCTCTCCTCTCATCAAGGGGAGGTTCCCTATTAATTACTGTATATTGATATAAATTGAAAATAGACTCAGGGGTCAAATTACATCATCCATCTCTCTTTTTTCAAAGATGATGTTCACAAAGTAAATGAAAATTCCTATGTAATAATTGAAAACAATTCTCTTCTTTTAGAAATGACATCTAGTAAATAGTAGGAAAACATTCTGAGTGATAATGGGATCCACAAGAAACCCATGAAAGCCCAAAGTCTCTCATTACTTCTTTGTTGATTTAGGACTAATAAAACTATAGGATGTAACAAAGATCAAATTCTTCACCAAAAACCATAACGGAGTATAAAATCACAAAGGATAAAAGTAGTACAAAGCCTTTCTAATATCCTCTCCCACCAAAACATAAGAACCACAAACTAAAGGTAATTATAGCAACACAAAGTCTTCATAATTAATTTCAAAATATCTTTGGATAATTTCCACACACTTTGCTTGTTTAATCAAATAAATGAGATATTATTAGGAAAAGAATGTAAGAACAGTCTCCTAAATAACACATGTTATTCCAACCCAAATTATGAAAAGTAACCTACTTTATCATTCATTCAAGAAAATATGATTTACAATCTGAGCTCAAAGTCTCAGGAAGCATCTCAATTTGGGCAGAGTTTTTGCTCTCAATTATCAAAAGATATTTATTATTACCAAAAAAGATCCCTTTTACAAAAGAGGATCCCTTTATTTATAGGGAGAGACCTTGAAGATTGAAAAAGACCTAAATATCTTTTCAAGTCAAAGATGGAAGTCTTTGTCGACTTTGGAATATTCATATTTTTACATGTAATTACACATGAAAAAAGTACATGTGCAAATGTCCAAAGAATTTACAAATTTGCATTAGAAAGATAGAAATTGAACTAAGTCAACTTTCAGTTTGTATCTCCATTTTTCTTGGTGTGAGCATCGTACAATGATCTGGTTGTCTTGTGTGGTAAGTTTGCAAGGCAATTCCTCCAACTTATGCAATAGACTGATATCACTTTGTTCACTGAGATCTCTAGAAGATTTGAGGTCATTGATTAAATCCTTAAGCACCCTACTCTGATATACCAATGCTTCTTTTGTTTCAATATATGAGTCTCTATCAGTAATGATGCCAATTGATACTAGAGTGCCTATCTATACATTTGCCAAGATATTTATCTGTGATTTCAATATCTTGAGAAATGATATTGATAAGATCATCTAGTTCTACTCTCATTTTCTTCATCATACCCATTTTCTTAGACAATTCCATAAGTAGGGAAATCCCTTGAGCATGCATCTTGTCTAAGTAATCCTCAAGCACTTTGCCCTTGAGATAGGTTCTCTCTACTTTTTGGATCACTGGATCATCTATGGAGATAGCCTCAAGAGCTATTGCTTTTGGAGTGAGAGTGATTCTCCTTATCACTATAGTCAATTGTTCTACCATCACCTTATAATGATCCTTCATTTCTCTTTCCCTATCAAATTTATGAACCATAATGTCCATTGCTGATTGCAAATCACTCTTAGCACTTTCATGAGTTACCTTTCCTAACTCAATTTAGGAGTCAAAGTAATCACTCATATCAAAATTTTCAAGAGTTGCATCTTGTGGAGGTCTAACAACTTACAAAAATTTGTGCCCATTATCTCCAATCATCTTTGAAAGAATTTTTGACTTTTTTGGAGCCCTGACTTTCACTGGTGCCATTTTATTGAAATCAAAGTCATATAGAGAGATGAATTATTTCTTTCTCTTGGGAGTATAATCTGATAACCAAGGTGGGAGCACATAAGTACTCACATTAGGGGAAATCTCCATTGTTGGTGATACTGGGGTAACACCTGCACTGCTAATGGAAATAATGGGTGTAGTATTAGTTAAAACCACACCAGCTACTGAATGGTCAAGCATAGAACTATCTTTGATATCAAAAGAGGGAGATAACAAACTGGGGATGGATCTTGATGAATGAAGACCATCTCCAGAAGTGCTTTGAGGATTGTCAAAAATAATTTTGGAAAGAGAGGTAGCTCTTGAAGAGGGAACACTGATTGGAGAAAGAGGTGAAGGAGTTGTAGTCAGCATGCCTAGCAGGGAAGAAGAAATTCCTATTTCTAGTTGAACACCCTCTCACAAAGATAGAGTTTCCTTTTCCTATTGATTGGTGGGCCTATCATAGGTCTCCATCTATTCTACTACCGATTACTCAGCGCTCTATTTCTCAGCTTCCACCCCTGCTATTTCTAGTTCTTTTTCCATAACCTTCAACTTCTTAGTCACAAAGATGATTTTAATGTTTTTGTGGTCTAGAAGAAGAGGGTACATCATCTTTATTTTTTGTTCTATTTTCTACCCTTCTCCTTATATCTTCTCAAAATTCAGCTTCTGACCCTATAATGAACTCTTTTAAAGTGATTCCCTCATTTGCTAACCAATCATTGGTGTTTGCCAATATTGGTTTGAATCTCATTCTCAGGGAAGTCAACTCCTTATGAGACCATTAGATCAAGGGAAGAGGGGCATTGGCCACTTGTTCAGCATGGTACCTATTATTTATCAAATCTCTATCATCCACTAGATTTTTATGGATATCAATGAGCCCAAAATACTCTATTTGCTCAAGGGATAATTTGGTACAGTCCATCTTTATGATGTCTTTAGCTATCCTCAAATCAACCCAAATATCTTTGATCATCAATTCATGGAATTGGGTCTTCCTCTGAATTATATCTTTCATGCCTCTATTGTCAAAATTTGACCTCATTTTGAAATGATTCATTGTTACAAGTTGCATTTTAGTCTCCATTGCTCTATATTTCCCAATGGCCAATACTAAGAACCTACCAATTTCAATCAAGAACCTAAAATCAGGTTTCTTGAGTTCCATCTACTTATTGTGCACAACAATAATTTGCCTGCACAGCTCCATCAAGACCAACTTGTCTGAAGGGAATCTTGGGAGCATATAAGGGTAACCTTGGAAAAAGCCAACTTGTAGATAACAAAAAGAAGGGAAATACAAGAACACACACCTGAAGTTGTTCACCACTGTCTAGGCTTCATCTAAATTTTTTTATGTTCTAATTGGCGATTGAAAAGACACAGAAATACCATGAAGAAAGCATCATTTACCCTTCTAAAATGATGGATGGAACTCTTCAATGTCAACTAAGGATAATATTGATACACCAGGGTTATTTTGCTATCTCCTTTTGATGTCAAACCCAAGAAGGTTCTCATTGACACTGCAATATACACCAAGTATGATGTCATATAGAATTTAGAAGTAGTGGATACCTTCATCAATTACTTATTTAGAGTGTTGTTGATTTGTTCTCCCCAAAAAATGACTTGTTTCCCTTAGAGAATTATCTTGATGAAGGGGTACATCCACTCATGAAATTGAGAAGAAAAGGGTAAACCTCTTACCCTATTGAGGAGAGTGATCAAGTCACCAACTTCTTCGATGAAATCACTCCTTGGAAAGATCTGTGGCCATCTCAACAAGTTCACCCTTGGAGCCTTGAACCATCTATCATTGATTAATTTCTTCACTCTTTTGGGATATTTGTTATATTCCCTTTGTGCTTTTATGAAGTCAAGCTTCAACACTTCAGTAGCAAGGGGACACATGAATACTTTGTCGATGAACTCAGGGCCTAGTCTGATCACCACATTACCAGAGGCATCTAACACAACCCTAAATCCTTGTTTTAGAACTAAGTGCACTAGAGAATGAACTCTATGTGGTGAGCTATTATAGGAAAATAAAATACCAAATGAATATTAATTTCAACTATCTTTTTCATTCCATGGGTAGGATTGCTTGATTCTACTCTTTCTATGAACTCGGCCATATCCACGTGCCTGGTCTCTGTATCCCTAATGTAATTAACATTAGAAGTAATTGAGGTGATTGGAAAAATGCCTTGATACTTTTACTTCATTGATTTTAACTTCTTTGGAGAAACCTCAGTCATTTGGAAGAAATTTTATTGAAAGAATATCGATGAAGGTGGATCCTTGAGAGAAACTACAACAAGAATCATGATCATGTAATTAAAGGAAAAATTAGCAATTTGGGAAAATTGCATATTGATGATCATGACAATGGGAATGCACTTGAAAGGGATAAAGTGTGAGTAGGTTGGAATGTTTAAAAGAGGAGCAGGCTTGAAAAAATAGTAAAAATGAGATTTCTCAGAGTTAGGAAAATCGGTGGGAAGGCATGCAAGGGTGGAAAAAATTGCCACCCTTGCATGCGAGAGGACTTTAATGGTGTACAAGCAGAAATTTTTGCTGCCTCTACATGTTAGGGATGGATAGTTGTGCATAGGTAGAAAAAATTTCTGCCATTACATGTCAAAGTCATGCATGGGTGGCAATTTTTGCTACCTATGCATAAGGGGGAACATCATGTAGGGGTCGTAATTTTTGCCACCCTTGCATGTTGATAAGAGCCTCTGTGAGGGTGGAATTTTTTTTTGCCCATACATGAAAGGGGAAATTGTGAGGGTGGCAAATTTTTCCACCCTTACATGGGAGGAAACTGAGGGATTGTGAGATGGCAGCAATTTTTTCCACCCACACAAAGGGGGAAAGGATGGTGTAATGGCGGTGAAAATCATCATCTTTACATGGGATGAGGTAAATCGTGTAAGGGTGACATTTTTCATTTTCATTACACCCATAGAAATTTCTAATGAAAATTGAGGGAAAGGGGTTTAACAATTTTAACGAGGAGGGGAGGGAGGAGGAACATGAAGGAAAGATAAAAATGATGGAAGGAAGAGAAAGAACAACTAAAATGTTAAAGGAAAGAGAGAACAAAAATAAAATATGAAACATGGATGAACGAAGAATCATACTTGGCAAAAATCACCACCCTACACTCAAATCCAAAAAAAAATATGATCCCACTCGTTCACATGGTCGACTGGATGCAGGGAGGAGGAGAAGATAACCTAGAATGGTTCAAATGAGGTTCAAATTGGTTTAAAAGGTTGAAAAATCAACTCTAACAACTTGGAGTGCACAACGATTAATATCATGCATGAAAATTGAGTCCATGCATGGGTAGCAAAAATCACTGCCTCTGCATGGTAAGGTTTGAAGGAAGATGTACGGGTGGTGATTTTTTCCACTCCTGCATGTAAGGATGTAAGGGCGGTAAAAATTGCCACCTTTGCATGAAAGGATGCAAGGGTAGTGAAAATTACTACCTCTACATGAAAGGGACAAACCACATACAATGGTGACAAAAAATGCCACTCTTGCATGTGAACTAAAAAAAAACTCTCCTTGAAATAAGCTCTATTTTCACTCTAATCGCATTGAGACCTTGATGAATTTTGTGTTTCTCTGCATAATCATAATGAGGGAAGGTCATGAATCTTTTCAAGGATGTCAGTTGACAAAACCCAAGATCAAGAAAAACTTGTGTCGAAGGATGAACTTAGAGTGAAAAACATGAAATAAACAAGTTTCATAGTGGTTGTCCCAAAAATGAGCATAGCTGATTTTGGGAACAACACTATCAAATTCCATCTTTATGCGTATTATTGAAAGGATTTTAATTGTTAATCAAAAATAAAAGTGCATGAAAATTAGGGTTTTTTACACCCCCTCTTTTCTCATGAGTTTGTATGAAAACATGGAACTTCATTCTACTCACACTAAATTAATAGTATGGCTACATCAAGTGGGTGTTGGGAAATATGAAAGCATAATTTATTACCATGCACAAACAACTTAATATGCAAAATTAACCAGAATCACAAGTAACTAGAAATCAAAAACAACACAAAATATGAGAGACAATACACAATTGTATTAATACTATTCCAGAAGGAAATACAACAAAGAAGATTGCCACAATTCTTCTTCCTTACACACCTCTAGGGTTCCCACACCTCTAAGGCATAAACAGTAAATCTTCCCTCAAATCTCTCTCTCTTACGATCCCAACACACAACTCAAACATAGAGTTAGTGTTCACCTCCAACCAATTAGTATCCACTACTGCCAGTACTCCAGTGCTCCATGCACTCCACAAGTACACAAATGTACTCCAAGTAGATCTCCCCTAAACTTGCAACAACCTACAACTCAACAGACCTTACTTATGGAAGGAACTACCTTGCCTTCCTCTTTGCTCTCTAACTGAGTACACACTGTACTTCAAGTAGATCTCTCCTGATCTTGCTCCCTGTTGTGTTGTTGTCCTCCCTGATCTTGCACACTTGTAAATCAATCTGGTTCTGCACACCTGCAAACTTGGATCATGCACACACATACACCTATAGATCAATGATCTTACTTACCCATGTAGATCTCCAAACGTAGCCATGCACACCTGTTGACCAAGATCCTACACACCTAAAGAACCCTTCTGATTCTCCAAAACCAGCACCCACACTTGGCACTGCTATGGAACTAGGAAGAACACCCTTGCTCACTCACACATAGAAGGAGCTAACTTTGCTCAACTCAAACTAGAACAAATTACAATACAACCCATGAGTCTCTTAAATAGATCTCATGTAAACAATAATTAGACACCTAATTACAATAATTAGATTCATAGCTTTTAGTCTAAAATTGGCTCTTAACATGCAAACACTTAGTTTGTTAACTAACTATCTGTGAACTGGCAGTTCTAAACCATACAGGGGATCGATGTCAGTCCCTGTCTACCTGGAGGTGACCAACACTGACCGAATTCTGACTGACATCAGTTTCTCTTCTATTTGTACCCTACCAATGTCGGTTGGCCTGACCGATGCTGGTGTCTGTGACACTTAACAACCTCCTCCTCTATTTGCATCAATGAATATTTTAGCTCCACAACCTAACAATCTCCCACTAGAGATAAACAGTTACACTGTACCCCATCTAATCTATTTCCTAGCTTGTATCCCTCTTCAAGCTCAACCTTGAAGACCAAGCACCACACAACCTATGGTGCACCTCCTGTCATCCAAGTAACCTACCACATCTGAACGTACAAACCCATGTAGTGAAGTCCTAACCCTGCATAGCATGAATCCTTACTATTGGTCCCTCTCAAATACCTGAGAACCCACTTCCCCAAATTGGCTCCTAACTCTCTGACAGCTCCCACTACTTGGGAAAACTCAGGTCTATACCAGACCTCATATGATTTTGGACACTGAACTGTCCAGCCCTTGGTGTACTCCAGTTTTGTATCCTGCGTATTCAACCTCACCAACACCTGATCCACATTAGCTCCCACTGGAGACAAAATCAACCTGTGATCTTCCATGTCTCTCATGCCAAATAATTTTGTTGCTGTAAATTCCTCATGACATGCCACTGAACTAACCTTACCCTTAGCTTAGGAAAACCCTATATATCTGAACCTGCACCAAGCTCATCCTCCACATACAGTAATAGGATAATGTTGTGACTATCATCCACTTGGTAAGACAAACACAATGGTTATACTGACATTGACTAAAGCCCTACTTTGTCATCCACCTGGTACCACCTGTCAGTGTTGTACCACTGTCCTGTAGCTTCCTCAAGACCATATGACTTGGCCTTCCATCTCATGTGTCCATTCTCTCTATTCTTTAACTAAAGAATCCATTCATCTTTTAGTGCTTTCATCCAGCTGGAAACCCTACCAAACTCCCGTTTGGTTCTGCATCATATTCCTGCCATACTCCCACTGTTTCCTAGATCCTTCCTGCTCTGCAGTGAGCAACGAGTATAAAGAAGAGGAACAACAAATTTGAGGCTTACTTACCACTTCAGTCCTCCATATGGGTGTTTGATACTCATTGATAGCTTGTTGTCTGCCCAAAATCCATTACAGTGACCGACCTCGATCACCACACAATCTACATTCGACCGAAGTCAGTTTCATGCACCTATCTTGACTACCAACCCCACCGACATCGGTCTTACCTATTGCCGACATCGGTCCTCCTGACTGATGTCGGTCTTACTCTACTCAACATCACCAGCTCTGGTTTGCACATGACCAATATCAGCACCTATTTGTTTGACGTCGGTTCCCCTTGACCGATGTTGGTACCTATGTTCACTTGTGAGTGATGAATTTTTACCTGCGAGATTTCTTTGAATCATACCCATGTCCAAACTACCTTGCTCAGAGGTATCTAAACTTCTCCACTGATCTCTGTTTTCCATCTCCTCCAAAAACACCAAGGCTTTCTAGTTCTTAAGTCTATCAAAGACATCTAACTTCCTGTTAAGAACATGCATCTCCTTCTTGCTCATGTGACCAAGCCTACAAAGCCACGTCTCTGCAAAAGAAGAAGAATCAGTAATATAAGCAAGTAGATAAAGAGTACCTACTTTCTTACCACCAGCTAATTCAAGTGCATCCATTGTGAGAGTTCTTGTGCATCTCTCATCACCCAACTTTCTTGAAGAAATTAGCAACAACTTCAAGACTGGGACCTACATGACCTCCTTCAACACCCATGTCTTGGCCACCTGCAATTTCAGCTTCACTTCCCCTTTGCCAATACTATGACAAGGCTCACCAGCACCTCTCATTGGGGCTGCATGGAAAGAGGCAACAGAATCTATAAACCAAGATTCTACTTTATCCAAGAAACATACCAGAGCATCCTATGCAACAACCCATACAACATCTGCATCTTCAGTTCCTTCATGCTGATCTTCCACAAACCAACAATTTTCTTTTCCGTGCTCTTTTTTTCCATAAGACCATAATTGACCATTCATGCTTTTCAATTCCTCCATTCTTAGCTTACTTTCTTCTGCCATTGCTTTACTCCCACTCAATCAAAAACCCCTGAGAGTGACCTGTAATCAAACACAAACTTGCTCCCTAAAACCTTAGCTCTGATACCACTTGTTGGGAAATATGGAAGCACAATTGATTACCATGCACAAGCAACTTAATATGCAGAATTAACTAGAATCACAAGTAAATAGAAATTAGAAACAACACAAAATATGAGAGACAATACACAATTGTATTAATACTCTTCTAGAAGGAAATACAACAAAGAAGATTACCACAATTCTTCTTCCTTACACACCTCTAGGGCTCCCACACCTCTAAGGAATAAATAGTAAATCTTCCCTCAAAGCTCTCTCTCTTACGGTCCCAACACACAACTCAAACACAGAGTTGGTGTTCACCTCCAACCAGTTAGTATCCACTACTACCAGTACTCCAGTGATCCACACACTCCACAAGTACACAAACGTACTCCAAGTAGATCTCCCCTAAACTTGCAACAACCTGCAACTCAACAGACCTTACTTATGGAAGGAACTACCTTGCCTTCCTCTTTGCTCTCCAACTGAGTACACACTGTAATCCAAGTAGATCTCTCTTGATCTTTCTCCCTATTGTGTTGCTATCCTCTCTGATCCTACACACCTACAAATCAATCTGGTTCTGCACACCTTCAAACTTGGATCATGCACACACATACACCTGCAAATCAATGATCTTACTTACCCATGTAGATCTCCAAACGTAGCCATGCACACCTGCTGACCAAGATACTACACACCTAAAGAACCCTTTTGATTCTCCAAAACTAGCACCCACACTTGGCACTATTTTGGAACTAGGAGGAACACCCTTGCTCACTTCACACACAGAAAGAGTTAACTTTGCTCAACTCAAACTAGAACAAATTACAATACAGCCCATGAGTCTCTTAAATAGATCTCATGCAAACAATAATTAGACACCTAATTACAATAATTAGATCCACAACTTCTAGTCTAAAATTGGCTCTTAACATGCAAACACTCAGTTCATTAACTAACTGTCTGTGAACTGGCAGTTCTGAACCGCACAGGCGACTGACATCGGTCCTTGTCTGCCTGGAGATGACCAACGCCGGCCAACTTCTAATCGACGTCAGTTGCTCTTCTGTCTGTACCCTAACAATGTCTATTGGCCTGACTAATGTCGGTGTCTGTGACACTCAGCAACCTCCTCCTCTATTTGCATTAGTGAAGCTTTTAGCTCCACAACCTAACAGTCGGGTTATTCTAAAACTAAACTTTTGTGCATCTAGATGGTCCCAAGTGTGGATAAAACTATAGATACTCATTATAATTAGATCTATGTCAAATAAATTATTGTTGAAAGGTATTGTCCCTTTTCACAACCACTACATCTATCAATTACTTAGTATAGTGTGATGCCCGAGTTGCTCTTATAGTCTGAGGCTAATAACTACTTATGAAGCTTATTTTAATTGATCAAATCAACCATCCAAGTGGGTCACCCTAAATATATATACCCCATCATGGAGTGGGGTTTAAATGATGTTGGGATATGAATTTTTGGGTCAACACTTCCCTAAAAAACTTTTGAGGAGGTGACACACTCCCGTTCATAAGCCAAAGTGCATAAAAATAAAGACAAGTGAAAAGACTTTATGGTCATTTTAGGATCACCCAAACTATAAAAATTTGAGGAAAGCCCTAGTGAATTTATTTTCACACATTTAGACAAGGAAAAAAATGCAAATAATGAATGATTTTTGTCACCCAAGTTCCATAAATGGGACAAGGGGAGAACATACACACAACACTCATTTTGATAAAATCAAACACTCCAATAAACAAGCATAAAAATAAAAATATTAAGAGTATTTAGCTAATTATGAGAGTTAATTTTAGTCACCAAAATTAAGTGAGTAATGAATTTTTACTTTGCTTTGTTATTAAAAGGGAGACTAAGTGAGTTAAAGCTTGTAAATAAGATATTAGAAGTCTAAAATCAGGGTGTGAAATTCTTAGAAAAACTTCTAGATTGCTATTTTAAGTCACTATTTTCTTGTGTAGGTCGATCTTTCCATTCCACAAAGTGATATTACCATTCAAAAATATATTCTTTCCATTCTATAAATCATCTTGTTGAAATATAGAGCAAAGAAAAACTGGTTTATGATCTCACCAATTGATAGGGTGATATCACTGTTTAGTAGGGAAAACTCACTAAAATATAATGAGTTCTCACCAGAATGATAAAAATGATTAAAAAAATAATAGTAACTTATTAGTTTTTGGCCTAGAGTGATCTCACTATTTTATAGGTTGATCTTAACAATCCTTAGTACATTCTTGACATTTTTCAAAGTGAACTTGCCAATTTGTAGTGCAATATTTTTATTCTTGTTAAACAAATAGGTAGATAGAAAATAAATAAAATTGATCTTTCTATTGATGAATGTGTTCCCACTATTTCATAGGGTGATCTTACTAATGTTCAGGTTGATCCTATTGACTTCTAGAGTGATCCCACTATTTCATAGGTTAATCTCACCATTTGTCTTAGAAGCTACATAAACATAAAATGAGAGAAAAAAAAGTGCAAAATAGTCCCCAAAGAGGGCCTGGATACAAAATTAGATAGTATAAAGAATTTTGTGAGGTACGAATCCCACAAGCATGCCAAAATGTAGGGTAGGATTACAAGATGTGTTAGTACATGTGTTAGTTAAGAAAATCTCTTATAAATAAGCATATAGATACTAAAAAATCAAGCCCACTCCTTCATGGGGTGTTTTTAATGAATTCAAAGAGCTATTTAAAAAAAGAATACTACCAAAACTTGTAAATAACATCCCTCCTTACAAGAGTGGCCAAGAAGCATGTTTTTACTTAGATTTGGTACTCCAAGTTTACATCAATGATGAGTAGCAAGCTTCTCCATCATTTCCTAATGCACCAATGGATTAGGCTCATGTTTTTCTTAATCAACTTGTGTAAATAGGTGAATCTTTTTGAAGATAATTATGCATTATAACATTACACAATTTTATCTCTCTTAATCAATGGTGAGGCCCTATATTTATAACTTTCTAAAAATGTTCAAGATCAACCATGACCATCCATATTGAGATCAGGATGTGTGGCCATGAACTGATTTAATTTTGGAAGGACAATCCATAAATATTCACCTTAATATTTGGAATAATGGATCATTGATGAGGCATGGAAAGGATTAATCCTAATATTTGTTTCATTAATGGATTATAGATGTCACCCCACTGCTGATGTCATGGGATGATACAAATTTGAGGAATGAATTTCCAATCAATATATTTTCAATAAATTCCATGGATTTTTCACTTAAGATCTTGATTTGATTTGATTTACGTAAGTGACTTTGATTAATAATCTACAATACTTTGGAAATTTGTTGCATGCTTAATCAACCTAGTCAAAATGTCATTTTATTGAGTCATAATTTGACTAGAGTATAATCATAATAAGGTGTCAATTGTATACTAAAAAATATGCTAGTTAGGGAATTATGGATGTGAAATAACACATGCACATGATGTGTGCTACTGAATTAGAAGAATTTAGTGGAGAGTGTCATTTTATGTGGTCACAATTTGTCTCAAAGTGATTTGAGAAAAGATAATAATCAAATAAAATGCATTACCCCATTTAGGGATACATTAGCCTAAATTAACACTCGTATGTGACAAGTTTGAACCATTTAGCATGTTTTATTGGTTTTGTATTAAATTGTGCATTGTCATAGAATGTTTCTTAGATTGAAAATTATAGCACAATAGTGATAAGAATTGGATGTCTACACCTACCATCCATAATCTAATGGCCAAGCCAAGTCCACAAAAAAATTATTAATAAAATTTTCTAAAAAAAAATTCATGACACATGCATAGATTGTCACCTTCATCTATATCTTGCTCTTTAAGGCCTATCATACTAGCGTACACTTCCACTAGGAAATGCCATTCTTTCTAGTCTATGGTTTTGAGTCAATCTTCCTATTAAAATTTGATCTTCCCTTATCTATTCATGGTATCATACCCAATGAATAATTATGTGAAGTTTGTCTTCATGCTCTTGATCTCCTTGATAAACATTATTTTTTGGATTTACAACATAATCACCAATATAGGGCCTACATTTCTAAATAACATAACAAATAAGTTAAAGTTCACAGGTTTAGTTTTGGTGATATTTTACTTAAATTAGACTACACTCGTGAAAATTAATGTAAATACACCCAAAAATGGTGGAAACCTTATTTAGTCAAAGATATTATTAGTCTAAGTACTTATAGTCTTCAAACCAATGAAGGTCATATTTTTAAAGAGCCCACCAATGCATAATTCCTTAAGAAATATTTTACCTAAATCTTTCCCTTCTTTTCATTCTTTCTATATGATATCCTTATAACACTTTTTTCAAGATACTTACATGGGTCTCACCCTCTGTAGTAATTTTATCTTTTCACAAGCCTTAGTCCTTCCCTTTGGTCTTTTGGTTTTTCCTTTTTCTTCATGATTTGTATTGTAAAATCATAGACAGGACCTAATCTTCCTCGTGATTTCCTACTTCTTGTCCTCTTTATTTTCTCACTTTCAAAACTTATACTTTTGGTACCCCTTAGGTTTCTCTTTTATAAGTTTTAGTGTAGGACCATGGATAGGATCTGGCCTTCCTCCTAAAATCACCATCTTTTCATTCCTTATCTAGAATGTGTTTTTCAATGTTTATGATTTTTTAATCTTTGTTCTCAACTTTAACTTTAACTTCTTTTTATAGATAAAATTTTCACAACAACTTATGTTAGCATGTTTTCCTACACTTCCCTCATTCTTATGATAAGGAATCACACTTCAATGCCATTCTATCCCTTTTTCACCCTTTGTTACCTTTTTTGTGATTTGAAGTCATTCACATTGTTTCATGTTTCATTCCTCTTGATTTCTTTTCCTTTCACTCCACATTAGATAAAACAAGGTTGAAGTCTAGATATCACTTTTACTTTACCTAAATTTATGAGACTCTCAGACACCATGCTCTCTAAGTTCTCTCTCTTAACAACTAAGTCCAAATTATTCAAATGAAATTCAATTGTTAGCACCCATATTTGGTTTTTCCAAATCCATATGGAGGAGGAGTATAAAAAACCATCAAGAAAGTTAAGAGTAAAATCATTTGAAATAAATGAAAATGATATACAAAAGGCAACATACAAATTTCAAAAGTCAAAATCACACCAAAATATGTGATTATAAGCACATCTTCTATCTCCAATTGAAGCTAAAACTTCATATTTGACCTCATGATAGAGTCGAGTTCCATTGGAATGAGGAAGGACATTAGATTGGAATAGGAAAATTACACAAACTCTATGGTGATACCTACTTTTTCATACAAGTACCTAATCTTCACATTAAATCAATGGCTTTGTAGGGGGTCCTGAGAAATGGGGAACATGTTGTGAGAAGGTAGGTTCATTTTAGTTTTTATGCATATAGCCTTCATGGGATGATCTACATACTTCATTTGTTGACCTATGATTTATGTAGCTAGGGGAAGTTCTTCAAAGTCCTTAAGTTTAGAAGTCCTCTTATTTTGACAAACCTAATTTGAGTGTCTTGATTTTGATAAAGAGTTACTCTACCTTGGTTTCTCCTTCATTCTCTCCTCCATCCATTTCATTTTCTCCCATGACAGGTAAGTGAGATTTTAAATCTATTTTACCTATTCTATAATTCCATCTTCTTCAGATCTTACAAACATGTTAGCACTAATTTTTTTCACTTTTATCTATTCCTATATATATATATATATATATATATATATATATATATATATATATATATATATACACACACACTTAAATAACTATGGATTCTTTTCTTTTTACCATGACTCTACGTTTATAGATATGCCTTGCTTTCTTTTACCTTTTGTTATTGTTGTACAACCCTTTTTTTGAGCACCTGAGTCTATTTATATTTTCATGTTATTTTTCCATTATTGAGTGAGGTTGGCTTGTTATTTCTTCCTCACCAATTTTGTTTCCCATTTCATGCACTTTTTTCCATGGTTGAGTGAGTAAGGATTGTTACTGTTCACTCATCAATGTTGTTTTACCATTTTTATTTCTCATCTTTGTTTAAGTAAGGATTGTTGTTCCTTTTACATTGATGTTTGATTACCATCTTTTTTAACATGTATCCTTGGTTTGACTTAGTGAGTTTGCCTTTCTTACTTAAGGTTTACTTTTTTGAGTTTTTCAATCTTTAGTAGATTTAGATTTTTTATTACCTAATTTACTCTAAATTTTGACCTGGTCATTTGGTATAACATAACACTTATCACCCTAGCTTAGTAAATTTATAATTACATCCCATCTACATAGCATTAGTTATCTTGGATTTCTTGTGTTTGTTTGTTTTTGCTATTTAGTTTTGTATCCTTGGGTTTGTTGAAATTAGTCTATGAACCCTCCATGATCAAAACTACAAACATAATAAATAACCATCTAATGATAAAGGTAAGTCAAGGTACACATGAAATATAATTTTTTAGTTATTTCCCTGCCAGTCATTTAATTTTAGTTATTTTATGCTTTAAAATACTACAATTTTTTTAACTTCAGTGTTATGTGTTACTATGTTCTTTTTCAAAGTACCATCCCCTATTTCACTTCCATGACATGTGATGAGATTTGAGTGAGGCATATGTATACACATAATATTTTGAAACTTTATCAATTACTAATGCTTTCTATCTTGTCAAAACCCATTAAGTTTAAATATCTCTGAGTGCACACCCTAAGGGTTCACCAAGAAAGGGGTGGGTAGACCATTAGTGATTTGTAGGATTATTGTCCCTTTTTGACACTTTCTATCTACACACTTATCTTCTAAAACCATTCCCCTAAGATTTACCTCTTATTTTGCACCCTCCTCTAGTCATTTACCACCTTAATTAACCCTTCCCTAAATAAACCCAATTTTAATGTTTTACATTATATATTAATCCACATTGACATTTTACTCTTATTGGTAAAACTTATTAGGGTCTAGGTTGGCCCTTGGCCAACCTAGTCTGTGACCTAGTTTATTTTTGTCAATTATGATACTAGGTTGATTGGGTTGACGTTATGAGCCTAAACTTTCAAAAGTGATTAGGGTTAGATCCACCTATATAAACACATCCATTTTTCCTTTCTTGGAGAGATAAAAAGAGTTAATTATTTATTTTCACTTCTTTATAATATGCTCTTCTGTCATTCTACTTGAGGAGTCTTAGCTTAGGGTTTCTACTTGGAGAAGAATCTTGTCTTATGGAGAAAGTCTTGGATGCTTTGACCTTTCTTAGTGATCCTTACAAACCAAAACAACCTATTATGAATCACCTTTGTCCAAGGGAGATATTGAGTCTCGATGGGTTCATATTCAAGGTAAGTATCTCTAACTTTGCTCCTCTCTTTAGTATATAGAAGTAGCATAAGTAATGGCTTTTAAATATATTACTATCGCTATGCATTAGAGTTTTACCTATACATATCTTAATTAGTATTATCTTATGCATAGTTAATTTTATATTTATTAACCCCACTTTATGCCACAAGCTTTTATGAGCATTTGATTATAATTTTCTTTACTTGTTATTAGTTTAGTGAATATGAAAACATAGGACCTATTTAGGGTTATTAGATAGTTTTGTTTGAATTGAGGCTTTGTAACCCTCCATATTAATATTATTATGGTAAGATATCCCTTTATTAGGTTTATCATACACATCTTGGTCATGACCCTGATTATCTAATGTATCCCCAATCGGAAGTGCAAGTAGAATTTATCTTCTCTGATGTAGGATTGATTTATAGATCTACTACTTTTCCCATTGCATACACAAGGTCTAAATTTTTATTTATTTATAATGAACAAAACTTATGAACATAAATATGTTTTTTATGGTCTCCATTCAATGACTGATATGCACATATTGGGGTTTTTATTAAATCATAGGATATTGTAAATGACTGTTATAAAACCACACTCATCATCTTTTTCTAGTATTTAAGTCCTGGATTAGGAAATTTAGATCTATTAATATTATTTAAAATTAAGGTTATTTTTATTTTGTATGGAAATGATTTTGATGATATAATTTTTTTAAAAACAAGATAAAATATATAAGGAGGAAAAACACTCTTAGATTTGTAATCACTACACTACATGTGATGAAAATGGACTTATTGATAAGGCCTTGATTGTTTCCTATATTTAATAATTAATTTTCTAGTATTTTATGTGTTATTTGTTTATTAGATACACTATAAGGGTAAAAAAAATATTAGAAGAGTTTGAAATTTCTTAGTAAGGACTTCTAGAATGCATCTATATAATAGCTATTAATGACATTATGGATTTTGATGCTCTAAATTATGCTCAATCCTAACACCTTGCACTTAAGATTTAACTATTGTTTTGGCTTCAAAAAAATGAGAAGATGAAAAATAATCTCATGGATCACAACCATTATTTATTATAGGAACATAATGGGTATGCTAATAAATATTGGACAAGCATAAATTCATTATCATTTGTAGGAACTTCCTATCTTGCACTTAATATTTGGATGGATCTTCCAAATATAATACAAATATATTTTTCTATAACATGCTTCAAATATATGTAAAATAAAACCTTGAATTTAAACTATTTTATAATGAACACATTCTATATACTATTATTGTCACCAACAAATTTAAGCTCTTAATTCTAAAACTTGGTTTCACGAGTTTTGAGCCCTCAAAATGAAAATAATTATACCAAGCCTTAAAAATTATAAGGTTAAGTTATAAAACTCTTTTGGATCAAATAATTAGGTTATTTCATTTTAAATTTTTGATTTTTTCCATTAAGAACTCATATTTTCAGTTTAAAATTAAGTTTTTCATATCTAAATGTAACCTCATATCAAGTTTTGATTTATTATTTAATAATTAGTTTTAATTTTATTTTATTTTTGATTAATTGATTTTTCAATGTTTTTTTTAAATTTTCATTTATCTTTATTTATTCCCTAGTGTCTTGAATTTAGTGTATGATTAAAAAATTCTCAAGTGATGTTTCTTAGTACATTGAGGAATTGGTAAAGTCACAAGTGGAAATATCCTTCCTCATGGCCTCTTCGAGAAAGTCTCAATGTTTATATAAAATAAATTTTGTATATGTAGAGAACTATTTATCACCATTATCGTCTTTCCCAAGAACCCATACCTATAAAAACCATTTGAATGCTGCATATATTTTTTATTTTCACCTCTATGAAACTATGATGATGCCATGTGTGCCCATGTAAATTTTAAAGTGCCACCATTTTTATTTATTATTATCTTTAATTTAATGTTTTTCATTTATTAGTTTTATCAACTAATTGAAATTTACTTTAGTGAAAACAAGGGTAATTAAAGTAAAGTGACTCAATTTCAAATGTTTCAATTAATAAGGTGATTTGATTAAATGTGAATTTAAAAGAAATATTGGGTTTTATTTCAAATCAAGGTTCCTTTACTCATATCACTAATTTGAATTATGTGAAGGTGTGTCATTTAAGACAAATTTGGAATCTAACTAATAAAAATACATATGGGATGGTGCATCAAGATCATTGTGTCATAAATGTTAAAAAGAAAAGCTTGAGTACTTTTTAAGAGGCAATTGAGAGACATCATATTCATCCTAGAGATATGTATCAAGACCAATTACAATTACCTATATTACTTATTTAAGAACTAAAATAACAAAAAATATGAGGATGATGAATAAGTATTCATGTGGAGAATTATAATTTTGTATCTACATAAAGTGGCAAAAAAACCATAAATTTTATTATATAAAGAATTGATTAGGGATATCTACCATTATTGTGAGGTGAAAGATTGAAATATATACTCCTCAAATGGAAAAAAAGTCATAAACACCACATGGCTCACCATTATGAAAATGATTAAATTATATGAACCAATTTTAATTTAAACCAAGGGATGGATTTATATGTGGTAATAAAAGGACATGATATATGATTTTCAGATGGTGAAGTGGATGAGAACTTTAAATTCTTTTAGCATATTTTTATCTATAGTACATAAATTTGAGGCTAGAAATGATTCTTTGGGAAAAGAGGATAAAGACTACATATGGTTTGGAGATAATGATTTGTTGTGTTAGAAGGATATTGATTGGATATGGAAGATTGAGCAAGGAACATACCATAAAATAATAAAATGTTTGGGATAATTTTTAAGGAATAATTATGAAGGGTTTTCTTCTAACCACAAGGAAATCATATATAATGGGGTGAAATTTTAAAACTTTGGTTGGAATATGAATAGTTATATGGAGAAAAATAACTACTTAGATGGTATAGTTGTTATTAAAGGATAAAATTTATATCATCAAAAGTAAGATTGGTTTTTAATGTAATGAACTTGTTTACAATTTGAAAATGGTTAACCTAAAGGAAAATAATGATCTTATGAATGACTAAAATATTAAAAAGGAAAATATCCACTATTAGCTATAGTATTTAGGATAATTTTTTTTAGGCATCAAATTTAGATCCCAACATAGCTAATGACCATGATCTAACTTCATATTTATAAAATTAATTTTGTAGATATTTTAAGATGTTTTCATACCTAGACTAAGCTTCATCTTCTGATTTATTTTATTTTGAATAAACTTCATCAATGGATTTTCACTAATATTATAAAGTGGGTTGCTCTATGGATCTCTCTTTTGATAAGTTGATCATTCTTGAAAATAAGATGATATTAGAAGAGCCTATTTTTACTAATCCTATGTTGTCTAACTTAGGGAGTACTTCTAAAATGTATTTAACACCTTAAATTAACTTTCTATTTTCTAAAAATATTTTGTTGGAGGATGAAGATTTAGATTAATAGAGATAAAATATTGATTCCAAATCATTAAATACTACAATGGTTGGAAGGTTTTTGAAGGAGTATCCATTTTACATCTAGCTAAAAATAATTGGAAAGGGGTGGATTTGAAATATATATTTTTATCTCACTAATAATGCTTCATGATCTTATTTTTTTGATAAGAATATATAAATTTAATGCTTTCTTCTAAGTTATATGACTTGAAATTTCAACTTAGAATTGAAATTTTGTAAGATTGAGGTTTAAATCTTGGATGAAAATTTAATAAGGGAATATATGGTGTAATAATGTAATTAGTTGGTATGGTTAATTATATTTAATTAGAATCTTGGAATTTTAAAACTTTGAGAAAAATTGGGAATTCCTTTGGTATATTTTTATTGTGGATTCTATATATTTTATGAGTAATACTTTGTGTTTTATAATGATGAAAATTATATTTAGACCCACTAATCATTTATTTTATTTAATCCCTCTTTTCAAATATTGATCTATAAACAAGGTGGATATTCCAAATTAAGATTCACTAGCATGTATATTATACTCATAACTCGACAAGTGATTAAAGAATGGATATTATAAACAAGTTACTTGTTAAAATAAAAATGTGTTCTAGAATTGAAATGTACAAAATTATGACCACAAATATAAGAATTAATGAAACACAAAATCAAAAAAATAACATAAGAATTGACCTTAATAAATCCAGTGTAGGAAAAAATCTAGTAGATGAGGAAATTGCATTCCCCTTTAAACCATGTAATATTCAAATGTATAAGTTATTGTGAATTCTAGTGTTTTATGGATAAAGATACCGATTACTAAATTATCTAAAATTTTACGTCATTATTTTTCACTCTCATAAAACTTCACAAAATAAACCATCTCTATAAACAATGACTAAAATATATAAATAATGAAATAATATGAAAAAAGACTCAAACTTACAATTATGAATTACACACATTGTGAAAAATGGAAACAACTAGGAAGTATAACTAGTATATTAGATCGATATTTTATATATTGCCTCCCAAATTTAAGGATTTTAAGTTCCTAAAATTTAAAGGAATTTTTAAAGTGAGGATATATCTTCCCCATAATATTATTTAGAATACTATTTGACCTTTTCTAATAGGTGATCCTTTTACACAACCAAATAATGATCATGAAATCCTCTTCTTATTGTCTAATATTTATTTTTTTATAAAAATTCCCTTTCAATTCCAATTTAATATTAAGAGTGAGGTATTCAATTTAAGGTAGAAAAAACCCTTCATCTTAATTGTCTATCATAGGATTCTCAAAGAGACATATGTTCTCAACATTAAAAAGTGAATAAATATTCATAAATGTAGGAAAATCAAATATAAAAGAATTATTTCCCACTTGTTCCATAATTTCAAATGGACCATACCTAAGAGGCTTAATATTCTTAGTCTTTCCTTGGAATCTCTCTCTACTCAAGTACACACATACCTTATCTCCAACAAGTAAACTATACTCAATCCTATGCTAATTGATTTAACAATTTTGGGTATATTGGAGTCCTATTCCTAATTTAATTAAGGGTCTGATTTAATTAAATAAGTAAATAATATTAAAATAATTCAGATACTAATTTTTATAATTTATTTTAATTTTAACCTTTCTAAAAATAGTAATAAATGAGGAGAAATGTAACTTAGCTTAAACTAGATTGAGATGGCTGAGACAAGGTCTGACATCTACTTTGTAGGATTAGGATAGTGTCACAAATTAGGATCTGGCCTTCATTTTGTGAAATGATAGGAGTGCCAAAATAAGACACCCTAAGTTTTGATGCTATAGTCCTCTTCTACCACTATTTTCTAGGAGACTTGAGTTTTCTAGGTTTTATTTGATGTCTATGTGTGAGCTTGCCTATTAAATTTTCAATGTTGGATATCTATGAAAATCATTGTAGATTTGATTTAGTCTTCAAACCCTAGACTCCATGATGCTTTGAAAAACTTTGAGAAAGAGGGTAGGGGGGTTACTGTGTGTAAGATACATTGAACATGTATCCACATCCTTTGTGTGGGAATGCTGCCTGCATACCAATACTTCAAAAAAGGATCAAGCCATATTTAGTTCTACTACTTGATGTGCTTTGTGAAATTATGTGTATGAAGATGTAAAATCCTAAAAATAGTATTCTTGAGGTGGCTAGGGATTGGTGTAAGAATTTAAATAAGATTTTCTCTATATTAGATGGTTGCATGCAGAGAATAGGAAAATATGCCTAAGCAGTCTTGCTTGTATTCTTGCTTTCTTTATGATATTTTTCAACCCTTTATAAATGAACTTTGAATGGGATTTTATAGAGATCTATTATTCATGGGTCAAATGTCTTCATGTTAAGATAAAAAGAAGAAGGATAAGAACCAAAAGGAAATGATTTTTGGAGCTAAAAATGCACTTGGATAAGATCACCAAAAATAGACACCCTAGGGTCTAGCACTATAGTCCATGTTGGGTGCTATCGTCTTAAGGGTACAAGAACTAGTGGGATGGAATTGTCATAAGAAATGCTTCTTAGAGGAGGTGTAATAACTATTTAGAAGGCTATAGATGATTAGAAATTAGTGAAAGGGTGCTTAGAATGATCATGAGAGTAAACAAGAGGGACCTATGGGTTGGGTGTCATAATCCACAGTTAAGTTACCAATTTTCATATATTATATGACTACATTTACCCCCATTTATTCTAGTGATGTAACAAAGTGAAATACTAGAATAAAGGAAAAATAGAAAGCATACCTAAAATTATCTACAAGTGTGAAGCCTAAGGAAGCTGTGTGATGTTGGGTGTATGTAGAGAGAGCACACTGTGAAGTGTAAATCTATAAGAGAAAATAAAGAGTAGGTCAATTTTTACTAGATATGCAATATCAAAAATAAGAATGTAAAAAACTAGGTAAGAGAGAGAGGAAGAGAAAGGAATGAATACACCTCACTAGGTATGTGAACCAATACAAAACCTATTGTGATGTTGAGTGATGTTAGATGATGATGAGTAATGTTAGGTATGTGTTGTACTAAGAGTTATATCATGAATGAAGCTGAGTGCACAATTCCCTGAGAGTGGCTCAATAATGCAAAGGCTAGACATTTGGCTCCATCATTGCTAACTACATGATGCAATGTGGTCATGTGTGTGCTAATCAATGTATGGACTATGTGTTTAATTCCTCTATGTAGGTGGCTCAATAATATAAAGGCTAGCTAGTCCGTTGGATGCATCATTGGCCTATGAAGTGAAGCTATAAATTGATACTAGTATGAATGTGTGTTGTATGGGTTGGCTCTTAAATCCCATAAATGCTCTATAAAATGAAAATGTAGCACAAATAGCTAAATGTGTATAAGAAACTAGGCTAATTGTGGCTAACTCAAAAAAGGTGGAATTTAGGATTGTATGAAAGCCACTCTAAAACTAGGCAATAGGCTTATGTGGAAACCACTCAAAAATGTGGAGGTTAGGATTTTATGAAAGCCTCTCCAAAATGATGCCAAACACCTATAGATGGAATAAGGCATGTAACTATTGAGAATGCCTAGGTAATATACTAAACTTGGAAAGAAGAGAAGTTAAATGTGCCATGCACATTACCCCCAATCATTGATGTCTAAAACATGGATTTTGATTTGGAAGTTATACCAACTACCTAATTTAAAATTACAAGCAAAATCTATCATACTGTATGTGATGCCCCCTATATCTAGATTTTTTGAGAAAAATTGTACTAAAACTATTGAATCTAAACTAGTCTATATGTGTAAAACTATAGCTAATCTGACCTTTTTGCTTATTTATAAAAAATCTAGTTTTTTTGTTGTGTGGATAGGAGCACCAAAATCAGACACCCTACTATCTAACACTATATTCCAATCTTGGTGCTATTGTCTTGAGCTGATTCTAATGATTATTATATAATTCTCACTATTTGTCTGGTCTATTCTATGTAGTTTGAAGTTTGGTTACTATTTTGGGTGTTCTAAAAGCTAATTTTTCAACCAGTATGAGCTTTGATCTATGTGACAAAATGTTTGTTTGTTGCCCCTTCTTTTGAGGGTAGGAATGAAGACCCTGCAATGACTATCCTCACAAGAAAGATCTCTCAAATTGTGTTATGCTATCAGAATACATGATATATCTATGATAATCAACAAGATATCTCAATATATATCATTTTTTAGAATGCAGAGTGTTAGATCAATAAGGGTTTGCCTAGATAGACATAACAATATAATATCATGTGTAATATAATGAACTGGAACTAAAAGTCTAGTTAGTTTTTAGTTGTCATGGAGGGATGCAGCATGATGTCCATTATGGAATCCAATAAATCAAGATAATGCATGATGTGGATCATGGCATTGCAAAAAATTGAAAACCAATCAATCAAACAAGCACACAATGTAAGAAGCAAATAAGAGTGTCCAAGGGGCCAATCAAACAAGGGACATGGGCACATGTCACTCAAACTAGAAAGTAAGCATATAAGGCATGTTCAAATGCCACATACACATATAATTGAAAGTAAGCAAGGTTATCATAAAGATCATAATCACATAGAAGAGTATAGGTAAAAGACATTGGAAAATGTCCTAAGGCACACACAAGAATAGAAGAAAAGGACATTAGCAAATGTCCTAAGACATATACTAAAAACAAAGCAAGAACTAAGAAATGCAATCACATCTAGCTACAAAAAGCAACAAAAGAAAACATGTAAATATAATCACATCTAACTAATCAAAGGAAAAAGTGAAAGTATGTAAGACATGTAGTACAAGACTAGGTATATGCTAATAAATACACAAGTGCTATATACTAGTGAGTGTTGATAAAATAATATATGTAAGCTAGTAAGTAATGTACATCAAAATGATAACTAGAATATTTAGTGTAGGAATGACATAACCTAGATGGTATAGTCATGTAGAATATGCCTCCAGTGGGTTGATATTTCGATATGTGTTTTGAATGTATGAAGTAATATGCCCCCTCAATGGGTAGAGTGAAGAAACCAAAGATTTAGATGTCACTACACACACTCAAATAAGATTAAGAGAAGCATGGTAATGTAGATAAATTGACAAATAATAACATAGAATAATAAATGTAAGTCTATCATTGTAGTATAAATGTAAAGCATGGATGATGAACACAATTGAAATGTTTTTGTGTTTTTAAGTTATTTGAATATTTTTGGATTTTGAATTTTTTTATTATTTTTGGATTTTTGACAAGTAAGATATGTACAATAAATCATGAGGAGACTATGTACAATAAAAACTAGGAAACTATGTACAAGTAAGACTGAGAAGAAACAATACTAACCAATGAGTCTCATGGGAAACTCCCTATCATGGTGTCCTATATCAAACAAAGGAATCATGCATGATTTTTAAGCATATGAGAATGACTATGAATATTGGGATTCATTATTGGTATCTTAGAAATAATAACTTGTATTGTTCCAGTCATCATTATCATCTTGATTTTAAACCAATGGAATGATAGTGTTGCCTTTTATTATATCTAGATATTTTCCTTTAATGAATTGTGTTTGTGAATGATTTGCCTTAGGATATTAAATAAATCCCAAACCTTGGTGACAAACATTATTAACTGATAAAATAGGATTAGTGATGCCTTGATCATGCTTGCCCAACCCTTGACCTTGATAATCAAATTGTTGTAGATATTTTTGACCAAACCCATACTATTTTGAAAGATGATCCTCATTTTGGAGAGGTATATTTTCATTTTTTTTGCTTTACCTATTCTTTTGGTACTATTCCTTTCTCTAATTTTGATTTTTAATCCTTTTTTTATTTTGAGTTATGTTTTGGTAACCACTTTTATACTATCTATATTTGACCCTTTGTGAATGTGTTCTTGTGTCACTATGGATTATTTGACTGATTTACCTTGTACAGGGTCCTCATTAACAATTATCTATTGTATATGTGTTTTCAATGTAAAACATGAATCTGTGTGATGCCCATGCATTCTATGATATGCACAATAATATCTAGATCTTCTCACTAGATGTAGAGGAGATAGGTTGATCAACTTTGATTTAATAATTTTCCTTAGTACCTTAATGAAATCTTAACTGATATTTGAATGTTTTTTGAATCACTATTTGTAGAGTTACTTTGTTTTGATTTCTTTTTTTGATATGTAAAATTTTTTGCAACTAATTGATTAGGTGAAGGTGCATATACATGATTGGCACTAGGGTGCCTTTTAGGCTTTTGTATTATAATATGATTTTCCAATGTTGTAATATTTTCATGTAATAGATGATTTTGTGTTTGTAAATATCAAAATAAATTACTCATACTGGTGATTTGATCCCTTAGAGTCTCATAAGTGCAAACCCTAGTTGCTTCTAATTAAACATGTAAGCACATATGTTGAAGAGGTTTTGAAGAAGTTATACGCTCAATGTATGCATTAAGATCAATAGTATGGGTTACCTCACCTTTTGGAGGGGTGATAGCATGGAATTGGTTATAAATAAAATAACTATAATCCTCTTGGGAGAGAGGAGGAGAAGAAAATTGTTTCCTGTGTATAAGATATGACATTGAAACTTGACAAGTGGTTATTAGCTTATGCAATGGATCTCTAGGTAGAAACCATGTATGTGGGATAAAATGCATGTAATTGGATTTATAAGTTATATAAAAATATGTTTATAAATAAGATTCCAAATGAGAGATGGCAGGCAAGGGATAGTGAGCATGAAATTGTACATGAATACATGATTTTTTTTGACATGTGATATGATATTTCTAATATGTGTAATAAGATAAACTTGAAAAATTTTCCATATGAGAGATAGAAAGCAAGGAATAGAGAGCATGAAATTTTGATAGAATATATGAAAATTTTTGACATGTGATATGATATTTTAAAAATGTGTATCAAGATAAACTTGAAATTTTTTCCATATGAGAGATAGAAAGCAAGTAATGAAACCTTGTATTAAAGACAAGTAAACATTGTTTTGAAGGAGAGGGATCATACTATGTCTAACAATAAATTTATTAATATCATCCCATATTATGAAAATTAATAATGAAATGTAAAGAATGAAGATTTATACTAACATATGGTAAACTTCATAATTCATGTACATGATAGGACCGAGTATGGTCTCTTTATTGTTTTCAAGAAATGCAAGAAATATGTGTAAATAAGTGAGATCCATTTTTGTTTTTATCTAGAATCTGATTTTAGATGTAAGGTGATACCTAAAGTAGACAAAGGGACCTAGAATATTCAACTAGGGTTTGAAATAAATACTTTTAAAAATTACTATGGTATTTTGAAAAATAATGCTAATTTCTAATTTAAATATGTAGGTAAAAATCAAAAGAATATTGGTAAAATTCTTGAGTTAAAGGGACCTAGTATATGAAAATAAGGTTTTGAAAAATGATGTATTTTAAAATTACTATGGAATTTTAAAATTTAATGTGAATTTTTTATTTTAAATATTCCAATAAAAAATTAGTAAATTATTGGAAAATTCTTGATTTGAAGGGACCTAGTATATGCAACTAGGGTTAGGAAGAAAATAATTGTTTTAAAATTACTATCAAATTTTAAAAATTAAATTGAGTTTTTTATTTAAATATTGAATTAAAAAATTATAAAAATATTTTAAAATCAAAAAGGAATTTACCCTATGGTTTCTAGGTGTTTTATGCACAAATGAAGTAAGTCAGGCTCACCAAATGATTTAACAATTTTGGGAATATTGGAGTCTTATTGCTAATTTAGTTAAGGGTCTAAGTTAATTAAATTAGTAAATAATACTAAAATAATTAATTTAATAATTTATATAATTTAATTGTAATTTTAACCTTTCTAAAAATAATAATATGTGAGGGAAAATGTAACTTAGCTTAAACTAGACTGAGATGGCTAAGATATGGTCTAGGATCTATTGTGTAGGATTGGGACAATGTCATAAATTAGGCTCTATCCTTAATTCTGTGAAAGTATAGGAGTGTCAAAATAGGACACCTTGGGGACTAAAACTATAGTCCTCTTATACTACTATTGTTTAGGAGACCTAAGTTTCTTGGGTTTTATCTGTTGTCTCTATGTGAGCCTACCAATGAAATTTTGGATGGTGCATATCTATGAAAATCCCTTAGAGATGATTTAGTATTAAAACCCTAGAATCCATGATGATTTGATAAAATTTTAGAAAGAGGGAGGGTTAGTGTGTGTAATATGCATTGAACATGTATCCACACCCCTTGTGTGGGCACGTTACCTACATACCAATACTCTGAAGAGGGATCAATACATATGTAGTTCTCCCACTTGATGTGCTTTGTGAAATTGTGTGTATAAAGATGTAAAGTGCTAAAAATAGATGTGCTTGAGGTGGCTAGGGACTGATATAAGGATTTAAATAAGTTTGTGGCTATATTTGATGGTTGTATTCATATAATAAGGAAATATACATGAGTAGTGTTGCTTGTATTCTTGTTTTCTTTGTGATATTTTTGAACCCTTTATAAATGAACTTTGAATGGGATTTTATAGAGATTTATTGGTCATGGGTTGAATGTATTCATGTTAGGCTTACAAGAAGAAGGATAAGAGCTAGAAAGAAATGATTGTTAGAGCTAAAAATGCACTTGGACAAGAGTGCCAAAAATGGAGACCTTAGTGTCTAGCGCTAGAGTCCAAATTAAATGATATTATCCTGAGGTTACGGGACCTATGGATAGAATTTTCATAGGAAATATTTATTGGAGGAGGTGAAATAACTATCTAAAAGGCTATGGATGACTAAGAATCAGTGAAAAGGTGCCTAGAAGGATCATGAGAGTAAGAGGGACCTGTGGGTTAGGTGTCATAAACCACACTCAAGTTACCAATTTTCACATTTTATATGACTACACTAATCATCCCTTGCTTTGCACTTAGGTTATGAATTCTTCAACCTATCTTAAAATTTGAGGTGAATTTTCTTAATATTATTAATGAAACTTTAATATTTATGAACCTATAGATTCACTTTTCCATTTAAGTTTTATGGTTATTTCAAAACCATATCAAATGTACATTCAGAAAGAAGTTGCAAAATCACTTTTAATAGTAGAAGAATGCACTACCCTATTATAATGATGCTTAATATACACTATATTTTAATCCCAAATACTTAGGATTCTACCTAATGCACCCTATAAACATATATACCAATGTTATATTCTCCAATTCTATCTTCCCATTGGTTTATGGGTGAAAAAAGGCTTGGTAGTGTAATAATTGGCTAGAGTTTATTATAAAAACACATTCTGCATAATAATATAAAGTTTAAATAATAATAATGGTTTGATATATTATTAAATAAATAGATTACATACATACATACATATATATACACATATATATATATACATATATATATATACATATATATATACATATATACATATATATATATATATACATATATACATATATATATATACATATATATATACATACATATATATATATATATACATATATATATATACATACACACACACACACACACACAGATATATATACATATACATATATATATATATATACATATATATATATATACATATATATATATACACACACACACACACACACATATATATATATACACATATATATACATATATATATATACATATATATACATATATATACACATATATATACATATATATACATATATATATATATATATATATATATATATATATATATATATATATATATATATATATATATATATATAATTTCACTCTTATAAATAAGGAGATTCACATAATCACCAAATCACGAAATCATCACATATCTCTCAATATCCTATTCTAACACAACCCAAAAATCACTTCATAACATTGAATATCCTATATACATACTTTTGTTATAACTCAAAACACACATACACTATTATCTTACAACTATAATATATACTCAATAATGTAGTCACAAACAATATTTTTATAACATTCCCATCCTTAGTGTGAACATGGGGAAAAAATCATATGTAGCAGAAGTTTATTTTTGGAAACCTTCTTCAAACCAGATATAACTCCATTAATTTGTCTCTTAACCTTCATGAAGGTGAAGTTTTCTATTTGAATTCCTAAAATAGTTCCTAGACCCCTTTCCTTCAACTTATTGAATTCTAAATTTTTAAGATTCACAAACTCTCCTATCTAGACAATAATCCATATCTAGTTTATCTTAAAATCCTTCTTTTACCCTTAAAGAGTGGACTTATTGAAAATGTGAATCTTTCAAAACTATCACACTAGGGGATTATTTATCACACCACACAAAACAAGCAAAAATGTAATCAAACACACTATTACTTTATAAAGTGGCCCCATCACTAGTCACTACCAAGACGACAATGTTTGTCCTCTAACATCCACTGCCTCCACCCTCCAATTTTTTGTTGCTTACTCAAAAAATTGGATTTTGAATATAAACAATTTCTACAATGTGTTTATTTTAATTTCATCTCCCCCTCATAATGTTAAATATCTTAGATGTTAGTTTTAACTAATAATGTCTCTAATAATAAACATTTATTAATGACGATAATAAAATAGGTTTATTAGACTTTAGACCTAAATTAAAAATATGACAAACATTTTAAATGAATCATTAAAAAACCTAATATTTTTTTTCTATTTCACATCACTATCATATTGACACAAATAATAACCTGTAAAATATTGACTAAGCTATCAAATATTACAAAAGTAATATATAATTACTTTAATACACCTTTTTTAAATCACATAAAATAAGACTTAAAAACTATTTGAACTTTTTTTTTAATGACATATTACTGTAATATTCATTTAAATATAATACACTTGCCATGGTATAATCTTGACCACTAATAAACATCAAAAACTTTTAAAATAGTCACCTAAAATAAATAAATCTGCATGCATTATATAAAATGGATAAGAGATAGAATGGTAATCATTTCTCAATAGAAAAATATTTTGAGACCATCATCACCAATATAAGAATATATGTAAGACTAAAAATAAGAGACCACCCCTAGAGTTTACAAGATAAAATTGAATAATAGATTATGTAATGATAAAAATAAATTCCTTGTAACACCCTTGATGATGCAATAGTTGACATGAAGAATATGGGCATGATTTATGTACTTAAAAATAGGACACTGAAGAACATAAGATTTAAAAATCAAATGAATGATATTATTCATTTGTATTCTAATCCCTTCACATGTTTTTTTCTACCATAATAATACACAGAATAACTATAAATTTTCCATGGTGTAAGGGTGTAGACAAACTGTAAAGTTGTCATTGCTAATGGATTCATCCACCATAGCATATTATTCACCTTATTTTTATCTAAAATTCATGTTCTGAAATATTTTTTAGTTATTTTTGGTTCTAATGATTTTCCCTTGTGATCCTTTATTATTGTTGCTACCAATGAGAAAATGAGTGTTTATAGTAGAAAATGACAATGGTAAAACCAAAACTAGGTCATAAAAATAAAATATATTTATAAATTTAATAGAAATTGAATATCTAATAATATTTACACATAATATCCAATCTGAGAGGACTTATAAACTATAATTACCTTAAAAATTGCTAAACTAGTGAAAGGAATGTCAACAAAATCATTCTAAGTCCAAGATTTGAAGCATTAACAACACAAACATCACAAGAAGAGTTGTAAGAGCTGTAAAGATGATATGAAAAGATAAATTCAATATGATGTAATATCCATAAAATATTTTTTATATATTATAAATGAGAATCCTTGTATATATAGGTAAGTACAAACAAGAAATAAACCAAACTAATCAATGCGGGATAAATCCACAAAAGGACAAACTAAGAAAAAGACAAAAACTATCTATATAACTTAGCAAACATGAGAAAAAAATCTAACACCCCATAAAGTGAAGATAAAGGATAAAAATAGCCAAAAACAAAGTGGCATATCCATAATATGAGTCTTGACAACAAATCCTAATCAAGTACTCATGTACAATATATATCCATGAAATGGAGAAAGGAAGAAAACCTATAGGAACAAAACTCCCTCTAAAATGATGTAAAATAAGGAAAAGAAGTAATTAAGGAAGGACTCCATATGGAATCCCCCTAAGGAAAAACTCCTTCACCCCACACAAATATTAGTACTATATATCTTGCATGGATGGAAAGGATTTAAGGAACTATCTACATAGGTCCCAAAAATAACATGTTATTTATATTAATGTACCTTCCTCCTTAGTGATACAAATAAGATGTACCAAAGACACATCACCTATAAAAATATTGATGCCAATAAGAGAGATAATACCCTATAAGGGTTTACTAGACCTCCATGAGTGTATCTCATAGAGTGAAGTATACAAGATGCAAATCCAAGAGTATGTTTCTGAAAGGAACCAAGCACATAAGTAAGTGGATCCAAAGTAGGACAAACAAAAAATATAGTATTAGGAAAAACAACAAGCTCCAAAATAGAATGTGAAATAATAATAGGTTATTCATGGAAATCATCATCTAAATACATATCCTCACAAATAAGAGGAATGGGTGATGAAAGAACAATAATTGTGGCATAATAAAAGTTATTTTCAAGAAGTTATGATGGTGTCCTAACCATGATATCCAAAAGTGAAGATGAAGGTGCCACATCCTCAATAATCATGTCCTCTCAATCAATGATATGAATAAGAGGAGTACAAACTATATGAGGAGTAATAGGTACCTCAAGAAAACCATCATCAAAAGATAAGTCCTCACTAACAACTGAAGAAAGAGGAATAGTGAGAGGTGTAGGAGGTAATAATTCCTCATATAGATCACCATCAAGAAGTAATCCCCCACAAATTTAAGATGAATCCTGATTCATGTCACTAGTAAAGAGTGAATCCTCACTAGGAGGAGAAGAAGGAAGTTTCAATAGTGCCTTACCCATATCACTATCAAGACTCATTTCTTAAACAACATTAGTGTCATCATCAAAAGATAAATTATCACAAGAGGAGAAAAAAGTGGAATGGAAGGAGGTGGAGTAATAGAGGGTGAAAAAACCTAGAAGACTCAATATCTTTCTAAAATAAGGATAAAATAACATCCCAAGATTCCTTTGGTGATGTGGCACATGTGACATATAAATAAAAACTATTTTAAACATGGATGTGAATCAAATAAATATCCTCATCTTACATGGATGTAATCCAGTAAGATCTTCCTCATCTGTAAAGTGGGGAATGTCGCCAAGCATAATAATCCACATGCCTTTCAAATGTAAGTGTATCCACATTTTAATCTTAAAAGTAATGTAGTTGGATGTGTTGAGGGGATCAAATAAGTATGAATGCATTTTAAAAAAATAAGGATAAAGTTAATAATAAGAATAACTGTCTCAAAAAAATAAAGCCCCCCATGACAATTTAACATCTCCCGATGAAATTAATGAACACCCCCCAAAAAGTGTAAGCCCCCCAAATTTGGAAATTTATAATTTAGTTAATTTTACAATATAAATTAACCCAATTTATGGATATTTAAATAAGATACACTTTTTGAAAAAAAATAGTACTCGATTTTGAATCACAGTTCAAAAGTTATAGTCTTTACAAGTTTTTTGTCATCAAAATGGGTCAAATAAGTAAACATTGCACAAAAATTAAATGCACTAAGGGAAAAAAATGATTCAAAACTTCATTAATCTATGAAAAAATCTCAAAAATAATATTTCCAATAATTTATTTGACATAAACCAAGCATAGGTTATAAAAAATGGGTGAAAACCAACTTCAAGAAGATTCTTTACAAGATCCATAAAAATGGACTGAATGGGTCGTATTGGGACATATCAAAATGTGGTAAATATTGATTAAAAATGGTCATACCTATTTTGGTAAAAAATTATACCTAAAATATTATCCTCTCCAAGAATCGTATCTAAAATTTCATATGATATGGCCTCAATCTAGAATAAAATTGACCAGTTATCTAGATGATGAAGATAGATTGATATAGTAATATTAAAGATACCAAAAGAGTTTTAATTATTAATAAAAAAATATTCCAATTGGTATTTTAGGAAATATGGCAATTTTATCTAACTGTACTATGTCTTAGATCTAAAAAATTAGATCTATACTACCTATTGTGAGAGAAAATTGAACTAGTGGTAGGTATCTGCTAGCAGACCATTGAGCAGGTTTTTGAATTGAAGGGTTGTGAAAATTGAATTATGGAGATAATAAAACATTTTAAAGGTAATTAAACTAATATTTATATTCCCTTATTATTTCAAATCTATATTTTGATTCATGTATGTCCTAAAACCATCAAAAAAATGCACAAATTGACATAAAAGCTTCCAAAATAAACTTAAACATGGGTCTAGAAAAATAAATACCTAATGGTAAAGCCTAAGATGTACATGTACTGATAAATTGACAAAAATAAATAGATATAAGATCCATACAAGTTGCCTCCACTCCACTAAAAATAAATTTTGATAAATGGATAAACCCTTGCAACAACAAACTCTTAAATAGATAGTTGCAACACCCCCAGCTCTGATTCCATGAAAGTAACATCAAAAATATTTTTCCAACCCCAATATATGAAGCATTAATAATAATTCATAAAAAAACATCTGTAATATCTATAAAGATGATATCTAAATACAATGGTAATACCATACAATATCCATAAGATAACATCTATATGCTACAAATGAGAAGCTTTGTATATATAGGCAAGGAAAAACAATAAGTAAGTTAAAATAATTAATTTGGGATAAATATACAAAAGGAAAAACTAGGAAAAAGACAAAAACTATATATATATAACCTAGAAAACATGAGAACCAACTCTAACAACTAGTTTATTAGTGTCTTCACAAAACTCTTTTCAGACTCAAATCCACTCCATTGGGGTAATACTGCAAAGACTTCTCTTTTATAATTATTTTATAATTCCATTATTGAGGCAATCTAATTGATTTGATACTAAATGTAAAATTTGGTTATAATTTCTTATGAAAACACAATCTATGAAATAATATAAATTCTCAAAAATAATCTCAATAATATTAATGGTTTTTTATATTATTCAATCAAGAGATTAAATATATATAGGAGTATCACTCATATAAATAATTAGATTAACCTAATCACCAAATCCCCACATATTTCTCAATATCCTATTCTAACATATCCATAAGATCACTCCATAACATCATATATATGTGAGATTTATATAACTAAAACACATAAAATATTATCTTAAGACTATAAAATATACTCAATAATGTGAGCAATAATAATTGTTTAATAATATGTAGACTATTTCAGCTTGGTATCAATATTTTCAAATAATGTGGCCCAAAACTTATAAACAAATCTTGAGCCCTGCTATGAAACAATAGAACTAGGAAAACTAAAATGAACCCACATATTAGTAAATAAAAAACTAATTTCATCACTTCCTTTGAGGTTCTTATTACAAGGAATAAGAATACACATCTTACTAAACTATTCCACAACCACAAAGAGATAGTCATGCCCCTTCCTTTACATAGGCAAGCCACTTGCATAATCTATGGAAATACTTTCCCATAGTTTATAAGGAATTAGTAATGATATATACAACCCAACTTCATATTACTATGGTTTCTTATATTACATAACAAAAATATGATTATGAACTTAACAACATAGATTTACATATTAAACCAATAAACATACTTATAAAAATTTGAAACAATATTTATAACACCATAATGTCTTACACCTTCTAAAGTATGTGCTTCCATAATTATTTGATCTCTTTCCTCCTTAGGCACACAAATCTTATAATTTTTTTTATATAAACCCATTTTTAAGGTAATAATCCTCCTTGAACTCAAATATTGCATCTTGGGATGTCTTTGCTTTAATAAATGGCTCCCTAAAGTCTACATATTTATATGTCACTACATAAGACCCACACATAAAAGTCTAAGAAGAGTTATGTTTCCCATAGATGAAAGAAAAGAGGTCTATATAACATATCTAGAAGTATTTTAGTCACACCTTTCTTATACTTAATAAACAAATTAAATTGTTTAAAAAAACCCATCTCCTTATAGTGTCTAACTTGATAAAGTTTGGTTTGAGTGTGAAAATATTGGAGAGGTTGGTGATCCATATGAACAATAGTTTACATACCCAAAAGATAGTGTTTCAATTTATTGACCACTTTAACAAGGGCATACAATTATTTATCACATATAAAATAAGTTTGAATTACACATTGAATTAACTCTGAATGGTAACATACATGTTTATCTCCTTGTAGTAGGATAACCCCCATTATATAGTTGTTAGCATAAAAGGGCAACTGCAAGTTAGGAAAAGTTAATACTAGATATGTCTAACATTTTGTTTTAATCTATCATATACATATTGTTTATTATTACTATAAATTAAATTCTCATCACTTGCTATCATGGTATGCAAAGGTGTGGTTATGTAATATAAATTCTTGATGAACTAATTCAAATATTGCAATCCATCAACAAAGCACCTTATTTTCGTCACATTTAGGCTTTAGACAATTCATGATGGCCTCTACCTTTGTGAAATAAATCATCAATTTCCCATGTCCAACCACATTCTCTAATAAGACAAGTGATTGTTGATAAAAATCATATTTTCTCATTAAACACTAACTTTTACTCAAAAACTTAAAAACATTTCTTTAAATGATCGATATGCTCATCAAAATTTTATGAAAAACAATAATATCATACAAATATATAATAACAAAAAAATTATTAAATGGATTTATTACCTCATTCATTAACAACTTGAAAGTAACTAATGCATTTCATATACCAAATGGTAGACTAATGATTCATACAACCCTTGCAATGACTTGAATGTTGTTTTCTAAATTTAATTTTCACTTGGTGATACCTATGCTTCAAATCAAGCTTAGTGAAATATTTGGAATTTTTAAGTTGATAAAAATATATCATTAATACATGGAAGAGGGTACATATTCTTGATGGTCATTTTGTTAAGTTCTCTTTAATCAACATAGATTATCCATGAACCATAATTTTTAGGTTTTAAAATAATAGGATAACCACACGGAGAAGTACTAGGACATATTTAATTTTGATTAAATAAAGGATATAACTACTATTTTACCTCTTGACATCCTTGAAGGACTACCTATACATCCCAAAGTTTGGAAGTGCACTTTAAGGTATTAATAAAATTTCATGCTTAATATGCATAAATGGTGGTAACTGTATGGCCTAATGAAAAACTCATTAAACTACTACACCCAATCTCCCATACATGTTTTTTCCTTTTTAATAATAATTCCATAATAAGTCTTGTATGCAAACACTTATTTATCTTTAATATCTCTCAAAATAAATAAAACAAACTTTACACTTATATTAATAATCCTTTTATCTTGAGATGCACTTACCAAAGAGATTTTAGAATCACCTTTGTAGGATAAAATGATGCATATCTTTCCATAATTTAGTAAAATATATTGGCTAGCTCTCTTCATGAAGATAAAATCATGGATATAATAGTAAGGGATGCCAAACACTATAACACACACATCAAGAGGTACACATTTTAATATAAATTCATTAGTTAAATATACATCAACTTTTTTTTATATATTTTTGGATTAATGTGCCCCTAATAAGATAAAATTATTGAATAAATCATATTTCTAAAGATATATAATAATTACACAAATTTGATCATAAGTAGATAAATATAGTAACTTACCATTTCTATAAATTACTAAAGAGAAACATACCTATCTTGATTTAAATAAATTTAGTTTTTTGGGAGAGGTACAGTAATATGAAATACACTAGAATAACCTTGTGAATGCTCAGGTCTAGAAATAGAGAATCTATATCTAATTGGACAAGTCTGTCATGGATGGATAGGTCTATAGCTACAATACTATCTCATAAGTGTGGATCAATCTTGTTTAGTTTTTTAGGATGTGATAGTACCATATGTTATGCCTATTTATGATATGTATTCTTGTAGAATCATATGACCAAAAATCTACACAAATGTCTTTGTTTACCTTGTCCTTGCTCAAAACCCTAGATGTGAACTATAAGATAATTATGAACTAGGATAATGGGAGAAAGGTAATAGTTAAGATAACCTTATCCACCATAATGTGACTAAGATATACTTACATATCCAATAATCAAAGGATGGAATCAAACTATATCTAGTTATTCTATGTAGTTGAGTGTGAACAATCATTTGTAATACTAATATGCTATGCAATCCTGATTATGGATTTCAACACTTAAAAACATGTGATGCGACCTTGGAAATAGTGATTTAGACTTATTTTAGTTATTTATCCTTTGAGGGATTTTAGATTTAAAATATTCTACCAAGTTTCTCTCAATATACATCCAAGAGAATATATTTAGAGATGTGTAAAATGATTAGACTTTATATGTTTTTATAGGAACTCTTTTGGGTAATTTACTTTAAATGACTTGTAAAATGTGTGGGTTGATCCTTATGGTAATTTTAGATTTTGAAAAATAGTTGTTAAAGGGCATAAGGAAAAGTCTACTCTGAGTGGATAAATTTATGGTAGAGGACTTATATACAAAGTGCACACCTATCACAAAAAAGTAGAAACAATTTGATTAAGGCTATGAGATAGTCTGATAATGATATGGAGTAGTTTGAGTAAAATATTCATAATTTTCCTATGAATTAGTAATGATATGGTTAAGCTTTTATATGTGTAAATGAAAAGAATGATGGTAGATAATAATCATGTATATGATAATAATATAAGGTTAATTTTTGTTCAAATTACGAATTTTCAAGTTCCTAATACTGAATACAAGTGTATACAATTTCCCCCATTGTATTATACTAAATATAATTTGTTAGAGTAAAAGGATAAATGCATACTTGAGTGTGTATAACACACTTTATCTTTGGAGTGAAATATCCACTTTGCATAGGTAACTCAAATAAAACCCTGTATTAAAAATGTATAAACATGTTCTTAATTATGATTTAAAAATTAAAAAACTAAACTAAACCTATGTGAAAATAACCTATAGAAAGTAAAAAATATGCATGTGTATATGTGAACCAAAATTGTCTTTTGAAAGACA
>JARHVA010007102.1:690000-757876 GCA_037957365.1 Torreya grandis | reverse complement strand
AAAAGAAGTAAAAACCAGAATCCAAGTGCATTTTTTCCATGCCATTGGGCCATGGAGTCATACCACTAAGAAGAGAAAGATGCCCAAAAAATGAAACAAACAACACAAAATAAAACAAATAAAGACTATACAAATGTACAAATGACTTTATTTGATACTTCAATTGAAGTGCTTCAAATGTTGCCCATTGCAAGGTAGTGAGAATAGTGCCCATCTTGATATCTCAATAAGAAACTACTATCACCATTGAATTGATGATTGGAGAATGGACCTCTCCACTAGGAATCAAATTGTCTATGCATTCCTCTTGGTTCTCTCCTCTTGCCCCACAACAAGACTTGATCTCCAATATAAAAACTATGAATATTTGCTCTCTTTTCAAAGAGTTTATTTACCTAATTTGGATGTGTAGCAATATGGTCCACTACCATGGTTCATTTCTCTTCTAGTCTAGTCAAACACATGATTTGATGGTCCCCATTAAACACCTACCAATAGTTGGCATTATCAGGGACACTTGGTCAAAAGACCAGGCCAATAGCATACTTGTTCTCTTTGAAATATTTATGAGGAACCATGAGGGTTGTAGTGATAGCCAATGAATCTACATGATCATTAAACTATCTGGGCACTACAAAAATACTAAAAGCATCAAAACTTTCAATATAATCCCATACAAGATTGTGATAATGTCACAATCTTTCATTTTTGGTTTGATACAAATTTATCACTTGGTATACCACCAATTTAACATCTCCCTAAGCATGAATAAATTTAATACCTTTAGCATGAGTATCTCACAATATGAGAAATAATGATTCATACTCAGTTGTGTTGTTGGTATTGCCAAATTGCAACTTGTATGAATAAAGAAAAATATCTCCCTATAGGGATATCAACACAAATCTAGCTCCTAAACTAGTAGAAGAGCATCTACCATCAAATTCTAAGATCCAAAGATCATTAGGATTTGATATTTTTATAGATTTTTCTTCATTAGTGACAAAATATTCCTTTTCCCCTAAGCTTTCCTCCACAAGTTCTTCTGATTTCCTATCAGAATCATTTGAAATGTTACCTAATGAACTTTGGTCTAATGAAATAAGAACATCATTAGTGGAAAAAAATAATTACCCATTCCTGAAGATTCAAAAAAAATTTACGACTCAAGGTCTGATATCTAAGTAAGAATGTACTTTGACACTCTCTCAAGAAGCAACTTTCTCATGATCCCTTTAACATGTATCCTTGCTTCAGATAGGTCCATATTCAACTCTCTACCTACATCCCTATAAAAATTACATTTGAGTAGAATGCCATAAGAAGTTGGAACATCAGCCACTAATACTGTCATCTTAATCCTCTTATCTGGAAAAGTTGCAAATGTAAATTGGGTATCTTTGATTTGACCCAAAAGTGGCACTTGCTTGTTTTTCATGGAGAAACATCTCCCAAAAGTTTTAGTTAAGGTAAGACCAAGAGAGTCTGCTACCTTGGTAGGCATAACATTGTCAAAGGCTCTAGAATCTATTATAAAGTTGCTCAACTTATGAACATTAATCAAAATGGAAATGTAGAAAGGTTTTATTTTCTCAGGGGCAACAGGAGGAGTAATGAAAAGATTATTTTGGGTGTCTTTGTTCTTTGGGGAATCATGAGTCACTTTTGAAAAATCTTGTCCTATAGGGATAGTTTTGCTGTTGATGCATTTAGTTAACCTATCCAACTACTTAGGGTTGGCTTGTAAGTATTCAACTCAGACATTTGGATCTTGGTATTCTTAGTATGATAAATTATGTTAAATAACTAAAATGAACTAGAAATAGAGGAAGGAAGTCCATCATTCTAGGTTTTAGTGGGTGTGGGACTAGTTTGAGAATTAGAAACAGAAGGTACATGATTGTTTGAGGCACTTACTTTCTTATTAATCACTAGGTCCTTTGATTGGAAAGGCAGTGAAGTCCCCCATTTAGAAATTGAAATTACTAGCTGAGGTTCTTCTCCTACTTTTCCCTTATCAGCCTGTTGAGTTGACTAGTTTTGTAACCTAGTAAAAATAGTGTATGATCCATCAAACAGTTCTCCCTTTCTTCTAACTTCATCTTGGTAATTCATAAAACCAATGTTGGAGTCACCAACTAATTCTTCTTCTCTTTATGAAAAAGAGATTAGTGTCATCTTCTTGGTCCAACTTAGGTTAGAAAGAGAAATCATGTTTAGCTTCATGATAACCAACTGTAGTGTTTCTACCTCAAATTTGCTTTTCAGACTAAAAAGAAAGAAACTAAAAGAAAGTAATGGACAAGGCTTGGGAAGTACCTAGACTAAAGATTGTGCACCGTAAATCCAGACGTTTGTGAGCACTCCTCTTTGGCTGTGGAGGAATGACACCTGCAAGAAAAAAAGGAAACTAGGACAAGAAAAATGTTAGACAGATAGGCAGTGGGTTGCCAAGCAAAAGGCTTGTTCCCAGAAGTGTAAAAACTTCCTTAAGGGAGGTCAACCCACTGTTTGATGAAATAAGTGACTGATAAAAGATAGAATGCCAGAATACAGAAGTGACAAAGAAAGTAGAAAGGAAAGAAGAAAACAAAATGATTACCTGAAATAGCTGTTGGGCTGAAGACAGTCGCCGAGGTCGGAAATGTCACCGGCGTTGGTTATCTGATCTGCCGGCATTGGCTATCCTGTCGACGTCGGTTGGGGAAGTGACCAGTGTCGGTCGGGGTTGTGGCCTGTAGTCGGGTCTGGGTTGCTTTCTGGACTGTGGACGGGTCTGAGACTGAACGGGGACAAGTTTGGATGGATTGGGGAGTGGTCTGGTTCGGGTTGGGTCACTGATGCAAGGTCTTTTTGGCAGAGGGGTGAGGAGGTTGGAAGAGACACAGAGGACAGGGAAGAGGAGGATTCACAGAGGATGGGGCCTGAGAAGGCTTTGTAGCCTCTCAAGGGGGAAGGATAGAGGGAGCAAAAGACAATAGAAGATAGATGACTGAATACTAAAATGAAATAAAAAACCAGACTAGCTTACCTTTAGCTTGCTGAATGAAGAGAGAAGAAGATGCTGCTGGAGCCACGGAAGAGTTGTTGCAAGGAGAAGATACTGATCCAGGGCCTTTTCACCTATTGCTGCTATTACACGAGGTCAAGATAGAGGAGAGATCAGAGCCAAAGCGTCAAGAGAATCTATTTTCGAGCTCAAGAGTCCAGGGGGTGCAACGGATGCAGAAGGGGATAATGAAGGCTGCCGACGCCGGCAGTTTCACTGACGTCAGCCGAAGGGTCGCTGACGTCGGCGGTCGTAGGATGGGCACAGAGGCTAAAAATAGCCTCTGCCCACTCTTGCACGCCGCCGGGTGAGGGGTCATGGGCAGAACGGTCACAAGGATGCCAAAATGGACGAAGGGGGATATAATGGTGAGATTTGGCCTAATAAATGCTAGGGGGAAGGTGGAGGGATTCAAGGGAGGATCCAAGGTGGCAAGGGTAGGGTGGAAAGGGGGCCTTATTTAATTAAAAATAGATGTTAATTTCTAATTAATAAGACTTAGGTGGGTTAGGGACCAAAGAGGACTAGGAGGGAGAAAGGGCCAAGGGGGAGAACCAAGGTGCAGACACATTTGCGGTGTCTACATTTGCCCCTTTTTGTCTTGTTGGTTGTTCTAGATGAACTGCAAGACAAAAACAGGAGTTGGTTGCCCTAGAAAAAAGGATGAGGTGTTCCCCCCTCAAAGTGATAGTCGAGAGAAGGGAACCGAAGATCGAGTGTCGATTTGACAGAGAAATGGATAGAAGAGAGTGAGTGAAAATGCTGCCATAGTCGAGATTGCGCGTAGTCCACTTCACGAGAGGGTCAGGTCAAATTGTCGCATGGTCAAGGGTCAAGGAGTGCCAAAATTGAAGTAACCGGGCCCCAGCATTTAGTCGTCTGCTGATCGGGTCACTCAATCTAAGTTGAAGCTCCAAATGGTCGTCGTGTTCTAGGTATCCAGGGCTCAGGAAGTGCTCCCAGAAACATGAAAAAGCCACAAGTAGTAGGGATCAACTGGCTCACGATCCTATACTTGTGAAGGGTCAAAAAAAGTCTGCGGACAATTCTGCTAACCAGCTATGGAATAGCATACACGCAAAAACAACCAAGGCAACATTGGCTTGGAAGTGGTCGAGGTCGAAGGAGATAGGCATGATCGCCAATGGTCATTGGTCAAGAGGATGGATAGACGAAAGGATGCGGCCGAGCTAACCCCAGAAGACCCCATGTCAACTGAGTGCTGCCTACATAGCCCTGGTGATAGGGCCTCAGGCCGATGTAGTTCTCCCTAAAAGGGAGGGAGGGTCAGAGGGATTGATTGGTCTTGGTCAAAGTCGATGATTGGTCTTGGTCAAAGGAAATGATTGGTCTTGGTCAAAGGTCTATGATTAGTCTTGGTCAAAGAGAATGATTGGTCTTGGACAAAGAAAAATGATTGGTCTTGGTCTTGGTCAAGGTCAAGGTCGCAGGAGAGAAGGTTTGTTCATCAAAGAGACGAACAAACGGGGGTGGTCAAGCTAACCTCAAAGGATGTGTTATCTGAGTGCTGCCTACATAGCCCTGGTCATAGGGCCTCAGACCAATGTAGTTCAGACAAATTGAGAAGATTGGTCGATGATGAGATTGGTCATGTGTTGAAATGACGAGGGTAAGATGAGGATAAATGCGCAGAAGAGAAGGTTTGTTCCTCAAAGAGACGAACAAACGGGGGTGGTCGAGCTAACCTCAGAGGATGTGTTATCTGAGTGCTGCCTACATAGCCCTGGTCGTAGGGCCTCAGACCAATGTAGTTCGGACTGCGAGGGTCAAAATAGTTGATGATTGGATGTGGTCAAGCGTCGAAATGATGAGGATAAAAAGATGAGGATAAAAGGATGCTACAGATGGTGTCTTCTGTAGAAGTGGTCGAGAGTCTTTCATCCCTAGCAAGTTTCCATAGTCGTGATGGATGTATGCTAGAAATGAATAGAAGGTCTATTTATGCTTCAGCAAGTATTGGTTTATGCTTAACATAAATTGGGTCTGGTCGGTAGTTTCCATGTGTATTGGTGTCCATAGAAACTATGCGAAAAGGACAAGGATGATGCCTGATGTCATGTTGAAAATGTCGAGGCTGGTTTGAAAAATGTTGAAGTTGGCTGGGTTTAAGGATGAGTCGACAATTGACGTGGCCAAAGCGTGACCAAAGTGTAGAGAAAAGGTGAAAGGAAAATTTCTCTTTCATTGACAAGGACCAGAAAGGAAGCATAGATAGGGGTTATTAGAACAAAAGCCCCGTTCATGCATTGCGTCGTTGACCAGTGTTGAGTTAGAACGGTAATCGAATCACTTTGACATTAAAGTGAGCTCGAAGTCCCTTGAGCCGGTGATAGGAGGAGGATAGGATAACCCAGTTTAAGAGCAGGAATAACCTTGCCCCTTTTATAGGAGACCCTGAGACAACTACAAGCCAATGTCCGTGACTCGTTTTTTTTTTTTTTTTTTTTTTTTGCGCAGACTGATCGATGCGGGAAGCCTGCATAGAGATGTCACTTGATGTAATGGTCATGTTGCGAAGCTGATCGATGCGGGAAGCTTCTAAGAAAAGTGCTGTTTATTGCCAGAGTAGTCATAGCCATCCTTCGAGGGAGTGGTCTATATTTTTGCTTAATAATGTTTGAAAAGTTGGCCTAGCTGTCCTTCAAGGGATCAGTGTAGTAATACAGCAATGATAGTACAGCTGTCCTTCAAGGGATCAGTCTGTCTTTTTGATTTTTTTTGATTTAGTGACCATGGATATGTTTTGACATCTTGATTTGGATTTATTGATAGGAATGAGAGTCACGGACAAGACTGTAGAAGCTCAAGGATGCCCCTTTTTATTAGGACAAAGCATCACTGCATCCTAAAAGGGTTGTAGAGGACTTGTTAAAGGGGAATAGGGTTGAAAGGGATGAGGATTAAGAGGATGAGGATTGCTCAAGGGACGAGCTCAAGTTACGTGTCAAGTAGACGAGTACTCGACTAACAGAAGAAAGGTCGAAGATGCAACGCATTAAGAGGCTCAGGTTCTGGCCGTCCGTCGAGGGAAGATAGACGATAAGTCCCTGACCCATACTTGTGCGTGATGATAAAAGGTCCAAGCCAATTGGGGGTGAATTTACCTCGTTTACTTCGCTCCATATTGGTCACGTGCTGATTCTCTTTGAGGATGAGGTCTCTGATGTTGAAATCTCATTCTCGCAAATTTTTGTCGTAGGCCTGCTTTATGCGACTTTGGTAGACATGGAGATGATTAAGGGCAGCAAGACAGCGCTCATCGAGTAACTCAAGTTGAGCTAGGCGATCTTGACGAAAGTCATCGTTGGAGAGAATGTCATGCAGGGAGATGTGGAGAGACGGGATCTGTACTTCGAGAGGTAAGACAGCCTCTGTTCTGTACATGAGAGAAAAGGGGGTAGCACCCGTAGAGGTTCGGATGCTAGTGCGGTAGGCCCACAAAGCGAAGGGGATATGAACGTGCCAATCCCTTCCTGTATCGTCGACCACCTTCATGAGAATTTTGGTGAGAATTTTGTTGGAAGCCTCGGCCTGCCCATTTGCTTGTGGGTAGTAAGGTGAAGAAAAGCTGAGTTTGATGCCAAATGAGTCGCATAGTTTTTGGACAGTCTTGTTTTTGAAGGACTTGCCATTGTCGGTGATGATTCTATGAGGGACACTGAAATGACAGATGATGTGGCTGCTGATGAAGTCGACAATTTTGTTGGCTTTTGTGGAGACAAGAGGAATGGCTTCCACCCACTTGGTGAAATACTCAGTGGCAGTGATGATGGACTGATGACGAAGAGACGAGTGAGGGTTGATCTCACCGATGAGATCCAAGCCCCACTGAGAGAAAGGCCAAAAATCCTGAGCGACTTGCAAGGCGTGACTGGGGAGATGAAGCAGGTTAGAGTGCTACTGACACTTGATGCAACACCAAACATAATCGCTACAGTCTTGATGAAGGGTGGGCCAATAATAACCCAGGCGAAGGAGGTGCTTGGCAACCGAGTTTCCACTGAAGTGTCCGCCACAAATCCCGTCTTGGACTTGCTTTATGGCTTGAGGAGCTTCAGTGGAGGTTAGACAGCGAAGAAGGAGGCCGTCAAAGCCTCATTTATAGAGAAGACCCCCTAGCATGGTATAGCGAGCTGTGCGCTTGATGAAAGCTCACCGCGCATTGCTAGAGAGGTTGGGAGGAGTGACAGAAAGAGACAAGTAGTCCATGAGTTGCTTATACCAGTCATCTTGTGGGCTAGAATTGACAGTGTTGATATGGTCGATGTGAGGAGAGATGTATGAAGGCAAAGGTACACGATGGACTGTGACAAAAAGGTGGGATGATGATGATGAAGACGGGATATGCGAAGCAAGAGAAGCCATGGTGTCGGCAAACTTGTTCGTAGAGCGTGGAACAGTCTGTAAGAGGTAATGGTCGAAAGATGCCAAAAGAGTGTCAACACGATTCTTATACCTCTGTAAAACTTCATTTTTATAGAGATACGAACCGTTAACTTGATTAACGACGAGCTGCGAGTCGCCGAAGATGTTGATAGACTTGATGTGGAGAGAAAGGGCAGTCTGAAGTCCCAAAATTAAGGCCTCGTATTCGGCCATATTATTGGTACAATCGAAGTCAAGCTTGAAAGATAGAGGCAAGGGCTCCCCATCGAGTGGGATGAGGATGACCCCCGCACCCCCATCGAGTTGACATTTGGAGCCGTCAAAGAACATAGTCATCTGGTAGACGGTGTCATCGGTGGAAAGTGTGGCGATAGACTCGTCAGGGAACTCACAGTGTGAAGGTTGGTTGTCGGGAAGAGGGGCATCTGCCAGTTGGTCAGCAATGGTTTGCCCCTTGATAGATTTCTGTTGGATGAATTCGAAGTCAAACTCAGCAAGCAGCATGAGCCACCGAGCCATACGTTGATTCTGATATGGCTTGGAGTGCATGTACTTGAGAGGGTCGGTGTGAGTGATGACAAAGGTTTTGTGGTTGAGAAGATAGTGGCGAAGCTTGGTAGCGGAAAAGACTAATGCTAAACAGAGTTTCTCGATATGAGTATACTGAGTTTTATAGTCGACCAGTGTTCAGCTGATGTAGTAAACCGCTTGCTCGCGATGATGCTCGTCTCGGTGCGCGATCATGGCACCTAACGAATGGTTGGTAGCAGAGATATAAAGGTAGAAGAGTTGGTCGTCCTTAGGTGGAATGAGGACTGGTGGAGAGACCAGAAGCCTTTGAGGGCTTTAAAAACCTTTTGACAGCCCTTATCCCATTTAAAGGAGACGTCCTTCTTAAGGAGGTGATGAAAAGGTTGGCAGCGGTTTGAAAGCTGCGAGATGAAACGGTGAATGGACTGGAGCTTCCCTTGTAGACTGCGAAGCTGCTTGAGATTGGTCGGGGGTGGCATTTCGAGAATAGCGCGGATCTTGGCGGGATCTATCTCGATACCACGGAAGGAAACGATGAAGTCGAGAAGTTTGCCTGAGAGGACCCCAAAGACACACTTCTTGGGGTTGAGGCAGACATTGTATTGAAGGAGACGAGAGAAGATGATTGTGAGAATGGTCAAGTGGTCGCGGCAGAGCTTGGACTTGCCAAGAAGGTCATCCACATAGTCCTCCATGATTTTGTGGAGGAGATCGTGGAAAATGTAAGTCATGGCGTGCTGATAGGTGGCACCAGCATTTTTTAGGCCGAAAGGCATGACTCGATAGCAGAAAGTCCCCCATGGGGTGATAAAGGTAGTCTTGTGCTGATCTTCTGATGCGATCAGGATTTGATTGTATCCTAAAAACCTGTCCATGAGAGATAGCATCTCATGGCCGGCCGTGAGATCAACAAGCTGGTCGATGTTAGGAAGGGGAAAGTCGTCTTTGGGATAGGCTAGGTTAAGGTCGCGATAGTCTATGTAGATCCGAATCCCCCCAGTTGCTTTAGTAACTGGGACGATGTTAGAGACCCACTGTGGATAATCGATGGGTTGGATGAAGGAGATAGAAAGAAGGCACTGAAGCTCCTCTTTGACAAGAAGCGCAACGCGAGGATGCATCTTTCGAAGCTTCTGCCTAACAGGCTTAGCCTCTGGTTTGGTGACAATGTTATGGGTAACAATGGTGGGGTCGATGCCAGGCATGTCACTGTAAGTCCAGGCAAAGGCCTTGCTATGGTTGGAAAGGAATTGGGCATAGTCAAGCTGCTCCTGAGCGTCTAAAGATTGGCCAATCTTTAAGATGTGAGGAACATCGGAAGAAGAAGGGAGGTTGATGTCAATGGTGGATTCATTTAACATAACCTGGGTCTCAGAAGGCAGGAAACGCTGGATGAAAGAGTCATCGGCACCCATGTAGGAAAGGATGGCGCCATCGTCAACGCAGTGGACAGTGTGAATGGTTGCCGACTCATCCTCTACCATGCTAGGAAAGATGAGAGGGAGAGACCTGGGCACCCCATTGAGCTGATAGGTCAGGGGTTCCAGGCGGATGGTGTTTATAGAAAAAAAAAACTAGGAGGGATGGAAACCACCGACTCCGTAGGTGACGAAGGAGAAATGGGCGAGTCTGAAAGAGATTGGTCAATGGTTGGTTTGGGACAAAGGTCGGAAGGAGCCTGAGTGGGGTCATGATATCCCAGGCCATACCGTTTCTTGGCATCGTGATCATTGAGTGGCTTGATGGGCTGATGGGAGCCCTGCTCATAACGTCCGAAACCAAAACCCTTCCATGCACACCTGTGCAGGTAAGTGTGTGCAAAGGCGGGGTTGCCAAGAAATGAGAAATCAGATGTGAAAGGTTGGGGTGAAGAGAGGGAAGTGCCATAGGTAGGGGCTTGATTAAGCCCCCCATAGATAAAGTTGGTTTGGAAGTGAGGAGGACCATAAGGTAAGACCGTCCCGATTCAAGGGTCGTAATTAGGACTGAGGTGAAGGCGTCCATACTCTTGTGGAGTTTGGAACATGTCGAGGGTCAACAAGCGGTATTCCCCGAGTGATAGTCATTGGAAGATGTCTTTCATGGGGTCTTTGGTCGGCGCTTGAAGAGGAGGGGTGAGGGCAATCGCCGATTGCAAACTGGTCGAAACTTCCACAAATGGAGGTAGTGCCGGAGTGGACGGCTTGATGGGAATGAGGACGTCGTTAGGATGATAGGTGGTGTTGCAAGTCTTGAAGGGTGAAGGGTCAGTGGGAATGGTGTGGACTTGCCCGTCATGCTCAAACTTCACACAATGGTGCAGGGTGGAGGGTATACAGGCCATGGCATGGATCCAAGGTCGGCCCAGTAGAAGGTTGTATTGAAACTCTCCTTCAATGATATAGAAGAGCTCCGGGACTGTGCATGGGCCTACGTGAATGTGGAAGATGACTGTGCCAATGGTCGTGGCGGTGGTGTCGTTGAAAGAGCGTAAGATCGCATCAGTTTTGGAGACGCAGTTCTTGGGAAGAGCCAGCTGATCAAAGGCGTGGGTAGAGATTATGTTGATGCTAGCGCCGCCGTTGATCATAATGCGTTTGATGCGTGTTTGATCAACATAGGCAGTGATGAAGAGGGCGGCGTCCTGATCTTCCGTGTTAGATGTGGGAATCTCAGAATCGCTGAATGTGATGGAGTTGACAGGAGATAAAGAATGGATGAGGGCAGCGAGTGGTTGGGGGTCCTCGGGTTGGACCTCCGCTGCCTGCAAGGCTTGGATAAGGGCTTGACGGTGTTGAGGCGAAGTTTGGATAAGGTCGTAAAGAGACATCTTCACAGGTGTTTAGTGAAGCTGCTTCAGCATGGAGTCGTGAATTGGTCCAGAAGAGGAAGATGAAGAAGGTTGGGACGCGCCAAGGATAGAAATTTTAGGCTTGGGCGCAAGAGGTGGCTTGACGAAGGGATAGGTCCAAGGAATGGCAGCTTTTTCCTTGGCCTTGTCCTTTTGCGATCTAGTGGTTATACGGATGGCATTGATTTCGAAAATGGGAGGCGAAGAAGGGGTCATGTCTTGCTGGTGAGATGTTGACATGTTTGAAGAAGTTGGACAGGAAGGAGTCGGGGTCTGGTCAAGAGTGTCCTCAAGGAGAAGAGTGTCTTTCTCCATGTGGCGGTGAATGACGGCCTTGAGGGCACAGCAAGTCTCGGTGTCGTGTCCTGGTGTACGATGATATAAGCAAATTTTCGTATCATCGAACCAGGAGGGCTTGGACCCGAGAGGTTGGAAAGGCTTGATGGGTGAAAGGGTTATGTCGGAAGTCTGGAGAAGTCGGCACAATATTGATGAGTATGAGCCCAATAGAGGGTCCGTGCTATTTGATATGCACGAGGTTGGTGACTTTTGCTTAGGCGAGGTTAGAAGAGGTTTCCGTACCACCTTATGGGTTGATGGCGCGGTGACAGATGGAGATGGCTCTGGCCTGGTGATTGAGAATGCCTTTTTAGGAGAGGGACGACTGGAGGTAGGCAGAGGAAGCAAAGGAGGCAACGAGTTTTGGTTGAAGGTCGGAGTGGGAAGGATGCTAGACAAGGTCGAAGGATGGGGGCCAAAAATGGATGGCAATGGTGACAGAGAAGGAGGCGTTCGTTTCTGCGGTCTGGCAGTCTTCTTTGCCTTGGTCGGAAGACTACTACTGGTCAAAGTCTGGCCTAAGTCCACCTTCACTTACGGGTGAGTGAGGGAGGAGATAGGACGAACGCCAAATGACTTGATGGGTTTGGACGAGATAGATGCAGTCTTTGGTTTGGACGGGTTTGGTTGAGGCTTGAGAGTCTGGTCTTTGTCAAGAGTCTGATGAGATTCTGCCTTGGGAGGATTAGCGGCATGTGATGAGAGGGCGCGGGTATGTTGAAGGGCTTTAAGACGCTCCCACAACACCTGAGGCGTCACTTTCTGCGGAGGGAGAAGTTCAATCTTCTCCACTAACCGGGAAAATGGCTGAGAGGAAGATGTTGATGGTTGCGAGGTTGAAGACGAGATGGGTGTAGTGGTCTTAGACGCATGGTATGGTGAAGTCATGACAGATTTAGATGAGGACGAAGGAGGGACAGGTTCTTCCCTGGGTGGAGAAGAAACCGGGGAGCGAGGCTCCTCCAGCGGGTAAAGGGCAGGGATGACGGTGCCCTCCACTTGCGACTGAGGAGTAGGAAGGGTCGGGTCCTCCATAGGCTGCAGAAAGGAAGATGGCGAGACTGGAGGTGCTGGTAAGGCTGAGGCGTCCTCCAAGATGAGAGAGGTCAATGGAGAACTAGCTGGGGAGAGAGGTTTGTCCACATGTGATGGACTGATTGATGGACTAACCTCAAGAGGTTGATTGGGGACGAAAGGAGAGACCGTATTGACTGTCCAAATATTGTGCTCATGATTGTCGTCAATTAAGGTCTAGACATTGTTCTGAGTTGGTGGATGATTGGGGAAAGGTTGTTTGAAGATGTCAATGGCCTGATTAGGGGGTGCATTTGGATTGTCTAAGATGAGGTCCCCCTTTTCAAGCATGTCTTGTATTATGTTCTTAAAGGTCTTGCAGTTTTTCGTGTCATGGCCCTTAACACGGTGGAAGCTGCAGAAGTCATGCTCCCTATACCACGCGGGGATGGCATGTGAGGGATTGAATTGCGGAGGAGTTCAGGCTTGAGGGAGATTGAGGACTCCCTGTTTAAGAAGCTTTTCTAGCACAGACGCATATGATTCTCCAAGGGGAGTATATCGTCGCTGTATGTATCTTTGCTGGAACTGGCGAGTAGCGCTCTGAGATGTAGATGGCTCAGGCTGATTGGTCGAAGAAGGTGAAGGTCTGACAACCATGGCATTAGCTGAAGCCTTGGATTTAGAATTGGATGATGATGGTTTGGCAGAAGAAGAGTCATTGGTCTTAGAGCTGGGATTCTTACTCCGCAACTTGACTTTGTTCTCCTCGATGGCACGCAACTCTAGTTTGCGGGCCATCGTGAAGGCCTCGTCAAAAGTGCAGAAGGTTTGAACCCTCAGGGTGGAAGAGATATGTCGGGCACAGGCTTGAGAAAAGAGTTCAATAAGCTCGGCCTGGGGCAAGGAAAAGGAGAGTTGGTTGATAAGGCCTCTCCATCGAGCAACGAAGTCGGCTATGGACTCGTCCTCGAATTGCCGAATAGAATAGAGGTCCGTGATTGAGACTTTCTTGGTTATGTTGATGGAAAAGTGATCGAGGAAGAGCTGAGCCAATTGTGTGAATGAGAAGAGAGAATGGCTAGGAAGGGAGCTATACCAGTCAAGTGCAGCACCCGAGAGAGACATAGGAAAGGTGCGTAAGAGTAATGCATCGTCATGGCCAATGAGGTAACAGGCATGTCTGAATGCCCGCAAGTGTTGTTGGGGGTCTTCCTTGTTTTGAAAGCGAGAAAACTTCAGAAGCTCCCACTGGCTAGGATATGGTCTGATTGGGACGAAAGGATGAATGGGCTCGTTACAGATCTGCTCGTATGAAATAGTGTTGCGCGAGCCGAAAACAGAGGTCTCAAGACTGGTCATCTTGTCCATCAGCATCTTGATGATGTCTGCCGACAGATTGACGGGTTGCGCGCCCCCTAAGTTATAGGGCGCTTGGAAGAGGTTAGAGGAGGCGTGCGACATGGCTGGTTGTAGAATGTACGGATGACTAATCGTAGGGGCAGAGGTGGAGGCTAAAGGTGGTTGGTTAGAAGACATAGCTGGGCCCGTTGTTGCCACGAGAGGCTGGACTGTGGTAACGGGGGCCAAGGGGTAAGAAGCCACCCTGGTGTTGATAGGGGTCAGGGTAGGCGAGATAGAGATGACAAGGTTTTGAAATGGAGTGGATAGCGGTTGAGCGGTTTGAGGTTGACAAGGGGCTGAAACCCCGGTGGAAGTGGGCCCAATGATAGAGGGAGAGGCCACACCTGGGGGATTGGTCAAAGTCTGGTCAGTAGTCAAAGCAATGGCTTGAGTGTCCGAAGGCTGAACTATGAATGTTGTCGATATAGTTGTAGTCGTGACAAGGGAGGTTGGCATTCCGTAGATCGAATTGCCCAAGGAGTCCCACGTTCGGCTATGTGCAAGATAGTGTTGCAAAGCCTTGACATTGAGGTCCAAGAATCACTCGAAGTCTTGGTCCCCTTCTTAGACAATGGGAGTCTGCGGCGGGGTTGGACGGACAGGAGTTCTTTCGGTCTCTGATTTGAACTCCATTGTAGCCCTGGTCACGGATGGGGTGGATGGGAGTGGTTGGTGGCTGGCATGGTCGACAAGAGCCTTAGCTTGGCTACGAGTCAAAACCATGCAAGGCAAAGAGGGTTCAGGTCTCAGGAACTGTGTTGCTCAGTTTCAGAAGACCAGGATGGAGTCTTTGACAGAGAAAGGACAGGTTTCAGGTTGTTGGTTTTGAAAAAAAAAGGACAGTGACAGAGACCGACGTCAGTTGAAAAACTGATGTCGGTAGGAAATAAGGCCGGCATCGGTCAGATAACCGATGCCGGTAACAGATGAAGCCGACGTCGGTATCAGAACCGATGTCGGTGACAGGGGAAGCCGACGTCGATGGCAGAACCGATGTCGGTGACTGTGTTTTCTAGAGAGCCAAAAGGTTCTTGGAAAAACAAAGAAGAAAGCGTCCTCACACACTCAAACAAATAGATGAGAAGAGGAAAACAGAGAAAGACAGACAAGCCTAAGCGATAAATCCTAGGAATTAACCTTAGAAACTTGTGGCTTATGCCTTAGATGAATGTTTGGGGAGATTGGCTGAAAAATGGGTCCTAGAAGAAGGCGGTCTAAAGATGGTTTCAGGTGTTGTTTTAAGTGCTCAAAGATCTGTGTTAGGGTCTGGTACGTGGCCTGGTGCTAAGGAGCAAGCTCCCCTCACTTCACGATTCCAGTGGTTAGCTGGTCTCGCTTAGCCAAGATATACCTCGCCTAGAGTTTATACTCCGCCAGAGAACGGAGTGGGCTTCCCCCTTGGTGATGAAATCCAAGTAGGGTCACCGGGACGGGTAAGGTATCCGTTGGGTGATGAAATCCCAGTCGGGCCTTGTCTCAGGTAAGTTTTATGTGTGTTTTAGTGCATGTGATTCGGTAGTGTAACATCAAGTGTCTACGGTTTATTCAATATGCGCCTAAGTTACTAGATGTGGACTAATGCAAGCACAAGCAGAAATGAAAGTGCAATATGTTTTAATGCCCAAGTCGAAATGTGATGTTGTTATGAAGACAAGATGGAGAAAGGGACGAGAGTATGATATTTAGACTAGTCTAGAATGCAAGGAAGAAAGGTTCGTTTTAGTCCCGCTTATAGTGTCATTTGGAATAGAAGAAAGAGACAAGAAGAAAGGAGCCTAAATGCACCTAAATGAATGAAAAAGAAAAAGGAACCCAGGAGGAACCTAGGGTCCCACCGGGCGTGCCAGAGATGTTTCTACCTCAAATTTGCTTTTCAGACTAAAAAGAAAGAAACTAAAAGAAAGTAATGGACAAGGCTTGGGAAGTACCTGGACTAAAGATTGCGCACCATAAATCCAGACGTTTGTGAGCACTCCTCTTTGGCTGTGGAGGAATGACACCTGCAAGAAAAAAAGGAAACTAGGACAAGAAAAACGTTAGACAGATAGGCAGTGGGTTGCCAAGCAAAAGGCTTGTTCCCAGAAGTGTAAAAACTTCCTTAAGGGAGGTCAACCCACTGTTTGATGAAATAAGTGACTAATAAAAGATAGAATGCCAGAATACAGAAGTGACAAAGAAAGTAGAAAGGAAAGAAGAAAACAAAATGATTACCTGAAAGAGCTGTTGGGCTGAAGACAGTCGCCGAGGTCGGAAATGTCGCCGGCGTCGGTTATCTGATCTGCCGGCGTCGGCTTTCCTGCCGACGTCGGTTGGGGAAGTGACCGGCGTCGGTCAGGGTTGTGGCCTGTAGTCGGGTCTGGGTTGCTTTCTGGACTATGGATGGGTCTAAGACTGAATGGGGACAAGTTTGGATGGATTGGGGAGTGGTCTGGTTCGGGTTGGGTCACTGATGCAAGGTCTTTTTGGCAGAGGGGTGAGGAGGTTGGAAGAGACACAGAGGACAGGGAAGAGGAGGATTCACAGAGGATGGGGCCTGAGAAGGCTTTGCAGCCTCTCAGGGGGGAAGGATAGAGGGAGCAGAAGACAATAGAAGATAGATGACTGAATACTAAAATGAAATAAAAAACCAGACTAGCTTACCTTTAGCTTACTGAATGAAGAGAGAAGAAGATGCTACTGGAGCCACGGAAGAGTTGCTGCAAGGAGAAGATACTGATCCAGGGCCTTTTCACCTGTTGCTGCTATTGCACGAGGTCAAGACAGAGGAGAGATCAGAGCCAAAGCGTCAAGAGAATCTATTTTCGAGCTCAAGAGTCCAGGGGGTGCAACGGATGCAGAAGGGGATAATGAAGGCTGCCGACGCTGGCAGTTTCGCCGATGTTGGCCGAAGGGTCGCCGACGTCGGCGGTCGCAAGATGGGCACAGAGGCTAAAAATAGCCTCTGCCCACTCTTGCACGCCGCCGGGCGAGGGGTCATGGGCAGAACGGTCACAAGGATGCCAAAATGGACGAAGGGGGATATAATGGTGAGATTTGGCCTAATAAATGCTAGGGGGAAGGTGGAGGGATTCAAGGGAGGATCCAAGGTGGCAAGGGTAGGGTGGAAAGGGGGCCTTATTTAATTAAAAATAGATGTTAATTTCTAATTAATAAGACTTAGGTGGGTTAGGGACCAAAGAGGACTAGGAGGGAGAAAGTGCCAAGGGGGAGAACCAAGGTGCAGACACGTTTGCGGTGTCTACATGTAGAGTTAGCTGGTGCTACTTCAATGGCAAGCTTCCCCTATGCGGGAGGAAGGTGATTGGGTTACCCTTGATTCTTGATAGGATTGCTTTGATATGAATGGTAAGGGAATGTCTTCCATGGTATATCCTGATAAGAAGGAGGAGCAGACATTCCTTGGGCCATTTGTCTTTTCAGAGCTAACAACTCATTTTCTAACTTTTGCACCATAGGATCAGTGGTGCTTGTGGAAGAATTTCTAATAGGTGAAGAAAATTTATTTCTATTAGGATCTCTTTTTTATATTACCTACAAGGATAAGATCATCTTCAACCTTAGTATCCAAAATATAAGCTACAAAAAGATCTATATGGCCACCTTGCCTTAATAGAAAACTCACTTCAAGAAGTTGAGAATTGATGAAGAAGCACTTAACATTTTTTGGTGTTGGCTAAGCAATCATAGGAATCCTATTCCTCAACTTATTGAATTTAGTAATGAATTCTCCCATGGGCTCATGAGGTTCATTCTTCATTTGCGTAAGCTAGACCAACAAGGCATGTGCATCTTCTACTAGTTTGAACCTAGCCTCAAACTTGGCCTTGAGAGTGTTCCAATCAATTATAGTCTAAAATTAAAGATGATAAAACCAATCTGTGGTAGCACCTTACAATGTTCTACAAATAGTCTTACCACTATATCATCATATTCAATGCCTATCACATCACAAGCTATGCAAAAAGTTGAAATATGCTCATCAGGATGAACTTTCCCATTACCATAAAACTTAGGAAAATTCTTTCTTGAACTACAAGGTAGTTCATATAAAGGTGGGGTTAGATTTAGGTGACCAAAAGTGTTACCCCAAGGGCCTTGGGCTACCATGATATGATGATTAAAAGGAGGGATAAAACCTTGGTGGAGATGTATAGACAAAGCTTTGCTATCAGAGAAAGGAGAAGCTTCACCTGGTATTGGAGATCTGACATTGGTGGGAGGGAAACTCCTAGTTCACTAAAGATGAGGTCAAGAAGGAAATAGATAGAATCTATTTTGCTACACCAACTCAAATACAATATCAACAATACCTTGAGCTCTCTAGTTTTGCATATACCATGGATCTACCAGAGTGTAGAATGGAAAAGAACTGAAACTGCTTCAAATTGAAGCATGAGGCTTCAAATTAAGTGTTCTTCCCTAGCAAAGTCACCAAAAAGCTGTTGGGTGAATATTTTGTCATCAACTAACTAAAGACAAAATTGTTATATCAATGACAACATGATGAGATATCTCTCCTCTCAACAAGGGGAGGCTCCCTATAAACTATTATAAACTAAACCTATACTAAATACTAACTTAGGGGTAGTCACACCATCCATTTCTCTTTTTTTTTAAATGATGTTCACAAAGTAAAGTAAAACTCCTATGTAATAACTGAATCCACAAGAAACCCACGAAAGCACAAAGTCTTTCACTACTTTTCCTACTGATTAAGGACTAATGTCATAGTAGAATGAAGTATAGCTCAAAGTCTCCACCAAAAACTACAATAGAATATTTGATCACAAAGGATAAAAGTAGTTCAAAGCCTTTCCAATATCCTTTTTGCTGAAACACAAAACACACAAGCTAAAGACAATTATGGTAGCACAAAGTCTCCATAATTAGCTTCAAGATGTCTTTTAGATTATTTTCACTTGCTCTAATTACATGATCAAATGGATAAGATTGTATTTAGGAAAAAGACATAAGAATAACTTCCTACATAACACAAGTTATTTCAACACAAAGTTTGAAAGGTCACTTGCTTTCTCATTTGACTAGAAAAATTTGATTAACAATTTGAGCTCAAAGTCTCAAAAATGTATTTCAATTTGGGCAAAGTTTTGCTTCTAATAATTGAGAGACCTCATCTATCTAAAATGGGAGATTACAATATATATAGTATTCTATCAAATACTTGGGCACACCTTTCCACAAGTAGTCCATGCTACATTTAATGTATCAAAAAGAGAAAGTCATATGAAGAAGCCATGATGGAGGCATTTAAATCATATTCAATGTCCCTTCATAAGCACGGGTTGTCTAGTCTTCTAAGAGGCAAGGCCACTCCTCTTTATTATACTTACATGACTATCCACTCACCTTTACTCAATTGAAGAAAAATGGGCTATGCCATTGAATGCTAATGCTCTCTGATATCCACCAAGTGGATTGTTCCACCAACTAAAATAACTCTTCAGTTGATGCTTCTAGATTCCTATCATGTTCCCTCTTTCTTCACTCTATTTTTTCTCTTCCTCATGTTCTAAGCTCTTGGGGTCATCTTTTCACCTTCTGCTAGCTTTTCCAACTCCTTTCTTGGTAGGGTATTGAATTTGTCTTTGGTTCCACATTATTTGAAAATAAATGGTTATTCCATCACTCTAAATTTGACATCTGTGGGGATGTCATTGGTCACTTTGAACCTCTTGAACCTTGAACCATTCTTTTAGAGTTCATCAGTTCAACAATTCAATGGTTCAATAGCTCAACACTTATGTTCTTCAAAGAGTCGCATTCATTCAGTCTTCTTATGAGTTTAATGTGTCATTTGAACCAACCAATTTGAACCTCCCACTTGATACTTTAGCTTGAATCTTTTGGCTGAACTATTCAATTGAACCTTGAACCTTGAACCTTGAATTAGAGTTCAAAAAGGTTCAATGGTCGGTCCCTATAGTTTATTTTGTCACATTGAACCTCACCAATGAACCATGTATAATTTAACTCTGATGTTGAACCTTAGTAATTATTTAGGAAATGCCTTCAAGTCTTTGAATTATTCCTTGTTCATTTTTCTGACTGAAAAACCCTTTGAAAATGAGAGATTTCCTTTTGCCAAAAAGACTTGGGTAATTGGATAACTTGACTGCTCAGAACATTTTTGGGAAGGAAACCATTTTTTGGCCTATAGAACTAAAATAGTTAACATGTTGACTACAAAAATGAGTGGCTGATTTTGGGGACAACAGGTCCATTATACAAATTTTCACCTACAGGTTTAGTGTTTTAGATCAAATAACACAAAATACAATTACAACATCTAAACATTATCTAATTAAGAGAAAGCCATATATTGAAGAGATATCAAATAAATTTGAGTGTTAACATGTTTGAAAGAGAATATAAAGTAACAAAACCATTTTATGATACTCCCATCATATGGACAAATATTATGAGATGGTGCTCAAAATCAACATATAATCCATACTCAGATCCCTACACATAGTGAACACCACACAGTCTGCCTTGAGGGGATTTAGGATGTTTAGAGGGTATATTAAGGTAACCAAGTTTTGAAAATTTATACAAATGGTCCTTAGGAGCTAATTATTTCCCTAATACCATCATTTTATCTAAGGTGATAGGGGAAGCTCCCTCTATTCTATCTCAGACAAAGGGCACTCCTAGAAGACCATTTCTTGTAAGTTGGTCATAAATATGGTGAGAAGGTGAAAACTCAAAGTGGAAGGAATTTTAAATTTTTAATAATGAATTTAAGGGTATTATGGCTCTTTGTAAGTACCATAAAATCCTCTATATGAACTGTATTGAGAAACTAATGAGCAATTTGGTGCTAAGTGTGAGAGGTGAGTGAAAGAGGAGTGATTAAGATCATAGGAAATGCATATTAGAACAAGTTGATAACCCATACCTCATATTTTAATAATCTCATATGTTCCTATTATGTTGTGGAACACTCATGGAAGGTGAAATGATGAAGCCAGTTTTCAAGGATCAAGTTAAAGAGTCCCAAATCATATTTTAAGATTTTCAATCTTTGCGGGACATTTTTCCAAGTATAACGTGCATGGTATATTCCATATTACTTACTCTTGCATATTTAAATCCTTATCTTAGCTTGACAAGTGTTCTTATGACTATTGGACTTCATTCTCTTCTTTCTTCTCTCAAATTCTATAAGTAGTAGCCATTTTGGCTTTGGTAGACTAATTTTACATCATATATGGTGGTGCCCTACTAGTTTGATGTTTTAATTTACCTTTGAATAATAAAAATAATTTGGTTTGAGTTTATGAACATTTTGTTTGAGTGTTCAAAGTGATGTATGGTGAGGTTTAGTGATAACCTCTATCCTTTCTTCTCCTTATCATTTCATGTTTATGTAAGAGTTTTCATTATGATAGGATATATATAATGTATTTAGTATGTTAGGCTCATTTCAAGTGTACAAATTTCATTAGATATGACAATTTTATCTTTGATCTACTTACCTTAATTTGTCTTATGCATATCACCTTTATATTGAAACACTTGTGTTAGATCATCCTAGGACTCTGAGGCTAGTTTGTAGGTCTTGTTCTTAGTGAAATAAGTATGATAACATAGTGGATATATTCATGGTGTATGACACCCTTAGAATAATTTTATTTCATGCATACTTCTATCCCTTTTCTCAGAATCAATTAGTGGTATAGGTGATAAGTACATCAAGAAAAATTTAGGGAGCTAGACCTTAAACCTAGAGGTATACTTGTACTATAGGTAAATTGACACACCTATAAGTATTTCCATGTTGCCCAAATATGGAGAAGGTTTGAACAACCTTCTTTAGGGTGCAAGATTCAATGACATCACATTATTTGAATGACTTGTTCAAGAATTTTAGTTATATCAATTGGTGGGTTGGTGTTTGCAGGAGAAATCCCAAAATTGGTAATAGGGGAGGATTGTTGGATAGAATTGTGTCAATTGATCCCACATTATGTTGAAGAAATTGAAGATGAGAATTGTCTTGATATGTACAAAAAATATTAGATCTACCTAATTTCTCTTGAGGTGTGATTTGAACCATGATGCAATCCATAGATGAAGGAGGGGAATAGATGATCCAAGAGTGAGGGTTCTCTTGGGAAGTAAATAAGGGGATAAAATAATACCCCATATAGTGTCTAAATAAATTTCAATTATTCGAGAAGTTTCTAATAGGGGAATTCATAATGTTTTGAGGAAATGAATAGAATGTTAAGGAATAAGAAATATAGAACTAGGTCATTTAGATAGGAGAGCAAGGTTAGCAATTAGATACAAGGTCAATTGGGTCAATTGTGTATTGCTAAAAAAGGAGATGAGAAGAGTATAGAGTTGATTAGGTCATCATAATATTGTTGAATAGAAGGAAAATAAGGATATAGGGTTAACCAAGTTGACTTAGTACTGTAGGCATGGAAAATGATAGTCTTTCAAGGTTATAAAGTTAACCAGGTCAACCTAGTACTATAACCTAAATGAAAAAAAAAGAGTACAGGGTTAACTAGGTCAACCTAGTACTATAGGTAGGGAAACATATAGTTTGCAAGAGACTATATCAAACATAATGACAATGTTCTACAAATAGGGAAAGTTTTTTAAAGGTAATTAAAGAAAGGAATAGAATTAAATAAACAAACAATTAGATTAATGAGAATGATCCAATTAGGGCACATGACACAAAACCTTGCACCAATGTTGGCCAGTGCGAGATTTTGCAATATATCACCCAATAATTAGAGAGCAAGTAATCAACTAAAAATTAAATGCTAAGTAGTCATCCTGAGTATTGTTATATTATTATAAAATATTATTTTAAGTGTGATAGGGAAGTTGGATGAAAATGGGGAACTAGAAATCAATATATGGATGGTTTCTGGATGTTTAGGTTGAAAAGGGTCTATGTTAGCAATGGTACTATCTTGGTATTGGGGCCTACCCCCTCACTTCATAATTCTGTAGTGAGAAGGGTGTCAGGGGATTTTCAATTATATACCATTAACCAAGTGTTTATATTTTTTTAGAAAACCATGTCATCTTCCCCCTTGGTGATGAAATTAAATTAGGTAGGCTTTGGGAAGATAAATTTTAAATGCATTTTGAATATTGTGTGATTTAGTAGTGTGTGAAAAAAGAGCATAATAGTGCAACTAATCATAAATTTGAAAAACTACCTAATTAAACTATGTGAGATACTCTAAGCATGTAAACAACTAAAAATGAAAGAGTTAATCAATTACTATAAAATAGTTATTCATTCTTAAATTAACAATACTATAGATTTGGTTCAGATGACAAAGTATGCAAACAATACAGGATAGAGTCGACTAGGTCACTATTGTTTTGTAAAATCAAGAGTTTGATAAGAACTAAGTCGACTAGGTTAACATAGTATTTTAGATAGAAAATAGGCTATAGAATTAGGTTCACTATGTTTAATTATTTTTCTATAGGATTTTAGTATTAAAGACTACAAACTTATACAAAACATAACTATAATGAAGTACTAAATTGACAGAGAGAGAAAGAGATGAACCTTGGTGGGTTGGAAGATGATTAGGATTATAACTTTTCTACTGAAGTTCCTTGAATGTTGCTTTCAACTTATGAAAATTAAATTAATCCATTTCACCTAGTTCTAGGAAACCATATTTTTAAAATCAAGATAGAATGACTAAGTCAACTTGCACAACTTAGTTTGTTGTTCTCGATGCTAACTAGAAGACTAAGTGGACATGTTCAACTTAATTTGTTATCTAGATGTTGATTTAAAGACTAAGTCAACCTATTCAAATTATTTTTTTATCTAGATGCTGACTAAAATATTAAGTTGACCTATTCAACATAATTTATTATTTGGGACTAAAGAAGAATACTATGTCAACTTGTCTGATCTAGTAATTTGTATCTAATGAAGACATACCTAGAAAAATAGATTCATTTTGATATGAATGTGTGTTAAACTTTCACATAAAAGTTATAACTATACTAGCTTGGTCACCTAGTATCACAAATATAGAAAAATAATAAAATGATATAAATGAAATCATGAAAGAAATCCCACAAGGGTTAGTTTCACACTGGCTTCACCAAAATGTATGCAATGAGAAATATAGTAGATCTACAAATCAATCCTACCTCAGATAAGATATATCCTACTTACACTTCTAATTGGGGATACATTATATAATCAGTTTCATGATCAATATGGATTCACTAGACCTAACCAAGGGATATCTTACCACAATAGTATCACTAAGGAGGGTTTCCAATCCTCTAGTTAAGAAAAACTACATAATAACCGTAACTAGTTTATATGTTTTCATATTCACTATATTAATAACAAGTAAAAATAAATCTAATCTAGTGCTCACCAAAATTTGTAGAATAAAATGGGGCTTAGTAAAAGTAAAAGTAAACATGCATAAGAGAATCCTATTTAAACTATGTATAGGTAAAACCCTAATGCATGGAGAGAGAAATATTATTCAAAAGCCATTACTTGTGCTACTTTTATTTACTAAAAAGAGGAGAAAAGTTAAAGATACTTACTTAGAAGACAAACTCATTGAGAATAAATCTCTCTCTTGGAAAAAGGTGTTTTGAAAGAGTCTATTGTGGTTTTTAAGTGTCATGAAGAAAGGACAAAGCATCCAAAACTTCTTCACACTACAAGAATCTTCTCTAAGTAGAAACCATAAGCTAAGACTCTTCAAGTAAAATGGTGGAAGAGTAGATTGTAAATAAGTACAAATGAATAATTAACTCTTGTTGTCTCTCTAATAAGGATGAAATGTATCTGTTTATATAAATGGATCTAACCCAAAACCCTTTTGAAAGTTTTAACTGATAAGATCGACCCAATCAACCTAGTATTAAAATTGAGAAAAAACTAACTAGGTAATGAACTATGTTGGCCATGACCAACCTAGTTCTTAGTAAGCTTTTGTAAATAACAATACAAGGTTGATGTGGTTGACATAGTCATGTAAATCACCAAAAAGGGGTTTAGGTTAGGGAAAGGGTTAATGAAGATGGTAAATGACTAGAGGATGGTGAAAAATAGAAGGCAAAGCTCAGGGGAATTTTTTTAAGAGCTGGTTGGATTGGTAAGAATAAAAAATAAGGGAAAAAATCCTACAAGCATCAATGGTTTACCCACCCCTTTCCATGTGCACCATTTAGGGCATGCAATTAGAGAGATTAAGTCTCGATGGGTTCTTATAAAATAGAAAGCATTAATAATTGATAAAGTTTGAAAATATTATGTGTATACAAGACACAAGTTTTGAATGATATTGAGCCTATTTATTTTTCATATATTATGAAATATCTCAAGAATAATAACAATCTCATCACCTTTTATTTAATAAATTTACCATCCATATATATAATTGACCAAATTTTTCCTTTATTCATATAAGTGACTATGCAAAATGAAGATATCAAAAGGGTGCACATTGATAGTGGATCAAGACTAAACAATTTTAGTGTAAAATTATTAACCACCATGGGTATTAACATAAATCTTATTCAAAAAACAAATATGCACATAAAAGGGTTTGACAATTCACATAGCCCTCTCATTGGTCAAATTACATTGAATGTTACCTTAGGACCAATAATTATTTCAACTACTTTTTAGGTCATTTATCAATATTTACATTGAAATTTAATTTTGAGTAGACCTTGGATACATTTAATGGAAGTTGTCCCATCTATACTTCATCAATGTATAAAATTCATACATGAGGGGACCTTATTGTCCATGCTTGTTGATGATGAACCTTTCAATTTTTTTAAAATGATACATTTCAAAACTCAAGACATCCCTATAGTGGTACCACATAAACAATACATCCCTCTTGAGCATATACATGCATATGAAATATGTGAGTCAAGTGCAATGTCTCCTTTGTCTCTAGATGAAAATAAGGGACTAAAATTTAATGTGTACATAGTTATGCATAAAAAGAAAGAACTATTACCAAAAGAGTTAGTACAATTACAAGAGCCCCCAACATTTGAGCTTCCTTTATTAGTTAATACTAATAAAAATGATGGCCATGTTTTTAATTACTATGATAGTGATGATGATACAATCTAAGATATGACATATGATAAAATGTGAAACTTAAACTTTGATCCACTTAATCAACTATCACATAACCTATTAAAATCTATAGGTCCTAGAACATATAAGCCAAACACACTTGAAAATAATAAATAATTGAATTTAGATAAGGGGAAAATAAAAATAGTAGACGAGCATGTAAATGCTTGTTATTCCAAACACCCCTCTTGGTTGAAAACATTGATTCAACCTTAAAATATTCAAACGTAAATTCACCATGTCAATAATGTGGAGTCTTCTTAAAATGATCCACAATAAATTTTATAGATCACAACACAATAAAATAATCCATATACCATGTTATCTGCATTACTTGAGCATCCAATGATTTCTTTACCTTCTATTATACATAGATCATGCTAGTAACATTCTACCCACAAAAGACAAGATACTATGTTGTAAATATCATTGAATTAGTGGTCATCATACCAATAAATATGATAAAATGGAGAATAGAATTCAAAAATATAAAAATTAAGGATGCATAGACATTGTGTCTGACATGATAAAAGGCAAAATTCATCTTATCTTCCATAAAAGAACTATCTCTCAAAGTGACCAAAACATGAGGATTTAACTATCACTACTAATATTGATGGGGTATATTTCCACCATATCTAGTTTGATAAAAAGTGGGATACAACTTGTTATACCAATTTTATTTCATAATTTGAACATTCTACATGTGAACTAATATACTCTTTATTCATTTGAAAATATCTAAGATACATACAGTTACCTATCACATGTGGTCTATGAGTGGAAACTTTGATGATATGGATATTAGACCACAAACCACATTTAAAACAAAAGTTTTGATAAAATTGGCTAGCTAAGTGGAATGCTAACCTAGATACTATAAACATTTGTAAGATTTCCTAATATTGAAGCAAAAATTTACATACAATATGATGGCTATGATTATTTACCTATAACATCGGCTTTAGGTAAACCATTAAACATAAACACTGAAGTGGTGATAGTCTAGAGACATAAACAAAGATTGAAAAACTTTCTAGGTGATCCTACACCTTTTGATGATGAGGATCTACTTGAGTAGACTATTTAAACATTCCAATATTAAAAAAGTACTCCAAAAAATAAAAAAATCCAAAACTATTTTAGGCACCTACATGTTTTATTATCTCCTTTGCATCTATGTGATAGTTCCATGTTGATGAATGACATATTAAATTAATTATACATACACACATATGTGTCACACTTCTATTTTAGTGTGATGCAGGCACACACAAATACATGATATTTTCTTATTTTAGATGTTGGGCCTTCCTTTTGCTCATGTCATGAAGAATTAGGGGCATCAACTTCTTTGATCTCGATACACATAGGTTATATGGTTTGATGGTCACACTTCATTATCCTATTTAAGCTTACATGTGTACTTACACATGCCTTTAACAATGATCATATCTTACATAATGTTCTTGATATGTTATACACTTGACATTTTTTCCTAACACATTTGATCCATGTCTTAATATGACATGTTTATGTTGGTTTCTTATGATTCACTTTATGAATTTTCTTGATGGTATTACCTTGATGCTTTATTATTTGTTTGATCATTTTAATATGATCATTTGGTTGCAACCACCATGCTTACATATGCTTCAATTAACACTTATACATGTCATGGTTTATGGTATAGACATTTGAATATGTCATTATGGTTTTTATGGAGATTTGACTATTTCATGTCCCTTTGAGAGTAGAGGCATATTTTGGAGATATGTTCTCCACATTGTCACTTATATTAGTTTTCATTTATATCCATATATAATGGTGGTATGATTTAGAAGCATGTTTTCCACACTTACATAGTTTATGAATTTTCCAAAACACATAGTTATATGATTTAGATTGATAATTTTTTATTAATTATATACATTAGTACCATTTTTATACACATTTTCAACATGAGACATATATAAGGTGCATATTCTATACAATTTAGGACTAATATTTTAAAATCCAAATTAGTTTCAGACTCTAAAACAATTTTACATACTAATACCCTAATTAGACGTTTACAAACTTTATTGAACCAATCTATTATAGTAGTTGGTTCATTTTTTTATGATTGAGGTGATTAAATCACTCAATCTTTCCATGTTTTTAGGTTGGACTTGATTATCTCATTAATCCTCACCAAGTTACAAATATCATTGGGTTTCATGGTTGAGCTAATCTCAACTTACAAATGAAAATTCACATTTACTCCAAGGTTGAGGGCATGGGCCTTCTAATCTCTCTCTCTCTCTCTCTCTCTCTCTCTATATATATATATATATATATATATATATATATATCCTTGGATATATATGGTTTACATATTTATCTATATCTATCCTAATTTTAGTTTCAGATCCTTATAATGATACATCTTTTGAAAAATTGACCTGCTAATAGACAAGGCAGTTATATCGACATAAAGGTTTACTCCTAAACCTTTCTATTTAAGATTCAATTGCTTTCAATCCCATATTATATGCACTAATTATATATTGTAACATGTTTTTGGTTGTAGGTTATCCCCCAACAAAGCAATCATGTTGGGTACACATAAAGATAAGGCATATTATACACACCTAGGTTCACATTCATTTCCTTTAAAATAGATATTTTATTACTATATTAAAGGGGTAATATGGATGATATTTATTGATTATATATTACATCAGTCTTAAACACTTGTAAAAACTAAGAACATGGTTTTCTGCTAAGTTTTGGACCTTTCCCACTTCTACAAGTCTCCCATCTAATCTATTTATGTCCTTATCCTATCTCTTAGTCTGACCAGTCTTATGTTGATGTCTCAGGTATTCTATCTTGTATAGAATTCTTAGAATGTACTTTTCTCACACATTTACAAGTTTTGAACATGTACCTACTTTCTTGTTCCCTTGACACAAATCTCTAGGATAGACACCAACTATAATGAAATTACTTATATGTTCACATAGAATAATTATATATCACATATAATAAGCAAAGCTAAGAGATTACACAACAATAATTGATAGTAGAGTAGAATACTAGACAATATATCAGAGCTACTTCAAGGGGGCAACATCCAAAATAATACAATAAGAGCATCATACTTAATATGATGATCAAATAATAACCACTACCTCCTATATATAGTCTACTTAGCCATGATTATTTCATAAGCTGACCTAATTAAGAGCATAGAGAAATGTAACAAGAATATAAAAGAGGTATGCATGCCATAATTCAACCACATATATCCCTAGACATGCCAAAGGTTAAAGGCATAACATTCACTTCCCATTCAGAAAAACATTTCCATTAATGTTGAATCAACTATGGATGTTACTACATAAAGGATTAATCCTCCCAAGTGGCATCTTCACATGATAGATTCTTCTATTTGATCATGTACTCCTTAATCACTCTATATCATAAATACTATTGACACAGTGGATTGCACCCAGGGCAGGAGGCTAAGCTCCTGCCTTCCACAAATTAAAATGGAAACTCCCCTCTCACCTGTGGGACTGACGAAGCTAGAGGGGAGAGTCTCTAGGTAAGGCATAGCTACCTCTGATGCATCTAAGTTGTTCTAATAAGTGCTAATACAGGTATATAGATATATAATAAAGGGGCAGGGTGAAAAGGGAGAAGGATTACATGAAAAAAAATCTACTCTAAAGAGATGTGATGCACCAAAATGATTCAATCTTCTCACAATCACACTTGAAGTCAGACAAACACATATGTACAATTCAAACTAGCAAAAGAACTAGGCTATAGGTAGCTTAATAGGGAGGCTTTAATGGAACACAGAAAATAGGGACTCACTAAAGGTGCTATAGAAAGGCACAGTATACAGTGGCTTCCTCTGTCTCTGCACTTCCAAATATAGCTCTTCTTGTCACCTGCAAGATGGCACCTTAGAGACACTAGGTGTGTTGGTGTTAAACCTGTGGAAGCATTAAGAAGAAATGACTAAACACAAACTGACACTCAAACACACACAGAGGTATCTAACTAGAATAGAGGTAAAAAATGCATTTATTGATTCCAGGTGAAAATTTGCTAGGGCTTCGCCTTACAAATGTGGAAGATCCTTTTCCAAATGACAAGTCTCCAATATATAGAGGAAGAAAGGAGGCCCTTTGGTTCCCTTTTTACAAGTGGCCCATGTGCATTATTTACTTTGGGAAGAGGAAATCATTGTTTCTGATGTCATATTTTAGAAGAGGCTTATAAACAGACTGTGGTTTGTCCCCTCAGGCCACACCATTACTGCTCACACTGTTTGGTGATCAGCTAGAAATAAATCAGCTTAGCTTTGTCACTTGGATGCTTTGTCCTTTTTTGCATCTTGTCTTCTTCTTGATCTTGTCTCATTCTACTTTTTCAACCCTCAGGGGTCATCTTCTGGTGGGTTACTACATTCCTTTAGCTCTTTCTATGGTTGATGCATAGGCAGTTCAAAATAAATAGTTATTTCATAGCTTTAAATTTGACATCCTCAGGCCCATAACCCTTGGACTTTCCTTCAGCTTCTTGCTTTTCCTTTTTCTATGGATTCTCTTCTTAGCACCTTTTAGAAGGGAAGGTGCCCCTTCAACCTTTGGAAAGTGCCCCTTCATTTTGGCTGAGAGTCCCCTGCAAGGGCACTTGCTCTTTCGGGGCCTTCAGATCTTTGGCAGGTTCCTCTGAGTTTCTGTAGACTTTTTTTTTGTAGACAATTTCCATGGAATTTTTGTCTATGGACATTTTCCCATAGAATTTTTGTCCATGGATAGTTTGCTTCAGTCTTGTACTTTGAACTGGCGGCCTTTCCTTGAATTCCTTCAGGGTTTTTGTCTGAAGGAATTCCTTTGGACAAAAGTCTGAAAGAATTCATTTCAAAGCTAAGTCTGAAGAGAAATTGATTTTGTGGCTCTTTTCCTTTGAAAAGCCTCATGCCCTCCACAAATGCTCTTTGAACCTAGAATTGTCCTCCACAAGGGCACTTGCCCTTTAGCTTTGGGACGCCCCATTAAACCATTCACTTGAACCACTCATTGAACTAGTTCAACGGTTCAACACTGCACACCGATGCCAAGTGGTTGAACCAAAACGCTGAACCAATGCATTGAACTAGTTCAACAGTTCAACACTATACACTGATGAACTTGCTAATGAGCTGATTAATCAAACTAGGTCGATTGAACCAACTGAGTTAAACCAAGAAAAGTGTTGAACCAATATGATTTAAACCAAGTGAAGTGTTGAACCAATCTGAGTTGAACCAAGTGACGAACCATGTCATTGAACTTGTGCAACCTAAAATTGACTGGCTTTGAATAGCAAGGGAAGAAGGGGACCGAGTTTGGCCTATTGGGCAAAAATGGTTAACAAATTGGTGACTCCTAGGGAAAACATGCCTACTATGCTTAAAGACCAATTTCCTTGTAGTCCATTGGGCACAAAGTTAGATGTAGCTTGAACAAAGATAAGTAATAGCCCCAAAAGATCCAAGAATCAAACATGAAGCTTTTTACCTCACACACAAAGGAAAACACACACAAGGCTAAAAACACTACATGTGCAAACTGCACTTAGGGAAAGTAGGAAAAGAAAGGGAAAACAACTACTATATACAACTAACCAGGTACATCTATTCCCCTCTTGGATCGAAGGGAAAACTTCTTAAGTCCCCTTCTTGGCAAGAAGACTTATGATGCTAGACAAGTGGCTGAATGAAAAAATGATTTTGTGACCTATTCCTCTTGCCTGTCACCTGGATTGGCTTGTATCCAAGTGGATCAGATTCAAACATGCTTCCAATGTATACATACTTTGTTTGTTCTTGGAAGCTTACCTCTTGTTGGTTCTTCAGGCTGGTGTATCTCATCAAGAAATCAATTGCTACTGGCTCATCACCATAATCCCCTTGATATGCATCATTGATTAGCTTGTTCTCTTCTACCTCATGCTTAGGTTCCATGGTATGACCATCCTCCTTGATAATTTCAAAGGAGGTATCTTTAGATCCATTAACCTCTTGAAGGGGTAAATCTAAAAGCCTGTAGCCTCTTTACATACTTATTTGAGTTCCAATGTTGCCTTCTCCACTCTTATCCATCTTATAGCCTCCTTGAAGAATAGTGCAACCTGCCCCAATGACTTCAAATGAATCATTCAAAACATGAACAAGAGATTGTCCATGATCCTCCATGTCACCTAAGGTGATCTCCTCCTCATCTATACTCATGAAGTCTCCCTAGTCAGTCATAAACTAAGCATAATCTATATTAGGCAAGCCTTGATAGCTTTCTTGGAGGTGTGTGGATGGAGTGTATTTAGACATGGAATTTGCTATTTGGTCTAAAATGTCCATCACACATTCACTGAGGAGACCTATTCTGGACTCCAATTCTACAATCTACCTATCCATATCTTCCTAGAAAAGCCTTTCCTAGAAGTCACAAACATCATCAGGAGTAGGATCAGCCCCATCTTCTTCAAGGTTTTGAGCAAAACCTTTCTCTTCCTCCTCCTTTCTACCCTAAGATTCCACTATTTGCTTCCAACTCATGATCTTGGGATTGGAATCTTGCTCCTATGAATAGGCAGCAACTTTATCCTCTTTAAGGTCTTGAGCTGGTTTATGATGTTCCTTCTTCCAACTTGGAATTTGGAGATCATGTTGAAAGACCTGAGGAGGTTGGGGAAGATTTGGGGGGGTCTGCTCATGCATAGGAAGAGTTGTCGAAAAAGAGGAGTGCTAAAAAGCTAGGCATATAGGATTAGAGGTAGGATCGATTGATGCATTAGATGAGTTAGAATGAGCAAGTGCCATTTGATAGAAAAGATTTGGCACATAAGAGGGAGTTTTCTCTAGAATAGGAGGGGGCAGATCTTGGGCCAAGATTTCTTGATTTTTGTCCCTCCACTTTACCAATACTTCATCACTATTGAAATTAGCTTATGGATTGGTGGAAAGGGTGTCTTTTGGCATTGGCTCCTCTATAAGGTTTGAAAGCTCCATCTCTCTTTCTCCAAGCAGTCTCATCTTCTTCTCTAATTCCTTAATCCGCTTAGCTAGATCATCCTCATTTTGTACTCCTTGGAGCTTGTGGGAAACATCATAGAGATGGGGAGTGCATGAAGGCTGCCATGAAATGCAAGAATCTTCCTGAGGAAGGGTGGGAAGAACTTAAAAAGGACTAACCTTAGTTTGTACCTCACACTCTTGGATAATGTCTTTCTCCTCCTTGTTGTTCCATGACTCAGCCACTTTATTCTAGCTCAAGATGTTTGGACTGGGCATCTCCTTTGGGGGTGATGGGGCCACAATGTGAGAGGGTAGTGAAGATTTAGATTCCACTTCCTCACTGCCAAAATGGACTATTGCATCTGAAGGTTTGCCAATTCAATCTGTCTATCAAGATTAGCCTTAAACACAAGATTTATTGGTTTGGAACTCTCCTCAACATGATTGGGGAAAGGACTTTAACAGGCTTGACTTGGCTCATAAGTAGGGGTTGTATATGACTAATATGATACTTGGGGTAGTGAGTATGTAGGTTGATAGACGTGGTAAGGCTGATTCTCATGAATATTCAGCTTTTCTTCCAAAGATGCAATCAAACCACTCACATCCAGCATCTCACTTGTAAGCCTATATTAATTGGCTCTTTTAATAGGAGCCCATTCATTCTTAACTTGATCTAGTGCATTCTCACTTGATAGATGAAGTGATCAAGAATTTCTTGGCCACATCCCCTTCTAGTGTCAAGATCTATCACATATTTTTTGTATCCCAGTAGTGCTCATTTGAAGGTGGGAACAGGTTGATTGGCAAAGAGATTGGGTTGAGTGGGAGAAGTGACAAACTGAGAGGACTAGGCATAAGGCTGATATAGCTTATGATAGGGTTGGGACCAGTCATATTGGACTTGATAAGGATCAACATAAGGCTAGTGATGATCATAGCCATTCTAGCCAAGGAAAATGGGGTCCATGGCTCTGAACGATGGGATTATACATACCATAATATTGTTTCTTGATGGTACGGTACCAGAACTACTTAACTAGTTGATTTAACTTAGAGTCACCATTGGTGTTGATGTAAAAGCCTCCAAAGGCTAGTTGTCCAAAGAAAACAACAAAAATTCTTCAACTCTATGGACACAACTTGTCCTAGTTGGTCCCACTGGGTGTGCCAAAAATTGTTTATGCAATGGATTGCACTCGAGGTAGGAGGCCGAGCTCCTACCTTCCACATGTCAAAATGGAAACTCCCCTCTCACCTGTGGGACTGGTGAAGTTGGAAGGGAGAGTCTTTAGGTAAGGGCTAGCTCCCTTTGATGCATCTGAGTTATTCCAATAAGTGCTAATACATGTATATATATATATATATAATAAAGGGGGGGGTGAAAAGGGAGAAGGATTATAGGAAAACAAATCTACTCTAAAGAGAGGTGATGCACCAAAATGATTCAACCTTCTCACACTCACACTTGAAGTCAGACAAACACATAAGTACACTTCAAAATGGTAGAAGGACCAGGTTATAGGAACTTAACAGGGAGGCCTTGATGGAACACACAAAAAATAGAGACTCACTAAAGGTGTTGTAAAAAGGCACACTGTATAGTAGCTTCTTCTATCTCTACACTTCTAAGTACATCTCTCCTTATTACCTACAAAATGACACCTTATAGACACCAGGTGTGTTGGTGTTAAACCTATGAAAGCATTAAGAAGCAATGACTAAACACAAATTGACACTCAGACACACACATAGGTATCTAACCAAAATAGAGGTAAAAAATGTGTTTATTAATTTTAGGTGAAAATTTGCCAGCGCTTCACCTTACAAATGTGGAAGATCCTTTTCTAAATGACAAGTCTCCAATATATCAAGGAAGAAAGGAGGCTCTTTGGCACCATTTTTACAAGTGGCCCATGTGCATTATTTACTTTGGGAAGAGGAAATCATTGTTGCTGATGTCATCTTTTAGAAGAGGCCTATAAATAGACTATAGTTTGTCCATTTAGGCTACGTTGTTTACTACTCACACCATTTGGTGATCAGCTAGAAATAAATCACCTTCCCTTTGTCACTTGGATGCTTTGTCCTTTTTTGCATCTTGTCTTCTTCCTGATCTTGTCTCATTCTAATTTTTTAGCCCTCAGGGGTGATCTTCTGGTGGGTCGCTACATTCCTTTGGCTCTTTCCATGGTTGGCACTCAGGCAATTCAAAACAAATAGTTATTTCATAGATTTAAATTTGAAGTCCTCGGGCCCATCACCCTTGGACTTTCCTTCAGCTTCTTGCTTTGCCCTTTTCTATGGATTCTCTTCTTAGCACCATCTTAAAGGGAAGGTGACCCTTCGGCCTTTGGAAAGTGCCCCTTCATTATGGCAGAGAGTCCCCCACAGGGGCACCTACCCTTTGGGGGCCTTCAACTCTTTGGAGGGTTCCTCTTGGTTTCCACAGACTTTTTGTTCATGGACAGCTTTTGCAGACTTTTTGTCCATGGACAGTTTGCTTCGGGCTTGTACTTTGAACTGATGGCCTTTCCCTAAATTCCTTCGGGCTTTTTGTTTGAAGGAATTCCTTTGGACAAAAGTTTGAAAGAATTCATTTCAAATCTAAGTTTGAAGAGAACTTTATTTTGTGGCTCTTTTCCTTTGAGAAGCCTCATGCCCTCTGCAAGGGCTCTTTGAACTTGGAATTTTCCTCTGCAAGGGCACTTGCCCTTCAGCTTTGGGATGCCCCATTGAACCATTCACTTGAACCACTCATTGAACCAGTTCAATAGTTCAACACTGCACACCGATGCCAAGTGGTTAAACCAAAACATTGAACCAACACGTTGAATCAGTTCAACAGTTTAATGTTGCACACTAATTAACTTGCCAATGAGCTGATTGATCAAACTAGGCTAATTGAACCAAGGCTGATGAACCAAGCATTGAACCAATTGAGTTGAACCAAGCGAAGTGTTGAACTAATCTGAGTTGAACCAAGTGAAGTGTTGAACCAATCTAAGTTGAACCAAGCGATGAACCATGGCATTGAACTTGTGCAACCTGAAATTGACTGGCTTTGAATAGCAAGGGAAGAAGGGGACCGACTTTGGCCTATTGGGCAAAAATGGTCAACAAATACTTAGTGTGCACTTGAAGGATCACCTCAATTTGAGTATAAAATTGGTGTCTAATGACTTTATTTATGTATGGTACATGAAATATTGGATGTATGTGAGTGGATGAAGGAAACTCTAACTTTTAGGCCACACTACCAATTTTTTGTAAGATCTGATATGGCTCATAATACTTATGGGAGAACCTTTTATCCTTTTTCTATTGCTTCAAGGACATATAATTATATGGTTATAAGTTAATAAAGAACCAATCACCAATGTTAAAATGCCTCTCACTCCTGTGTTGATATGCCTATTGCTTCATGTGATTCTGGGCCATGGCTAAATTTTCATGCAAACTTGCAAGGACCTCCTATTGAGGGTGAATATTTTCCTCAACTTCATGAACCTTATGATGGGCCTTCAATGTTGAAGTGATTTAAGGAGGTTGGTATCCATAAAAGGCCTCAAAGGGGGATACTTTGGAATAACTATGACTATAAGTATTATACCACCATTTAGCAAGTGGAAACCAATGAACCCATTTGTCCTATTTATCAAAAACAAAACAATGGATATATTCTTATAAATATTTTTTGACTACCTTAGTTTTTAAAAAATACCATGACTATTTTAGATGTGGGTTTACCCTATGAATAGTGGCCTTGTCACTCTTAGTAGTGGCTTTATAGTCTAGGCTAGTTAAGGTTAGTCTTAGGATATAATAACATCTCTTGATTATCATCAACTAAATATATTTAATAACAAGGCCTTGTAATTATTTTAATGTGGTAGAATTTTTTACTTAGACATATATAGACTAATTTTATTATAAACTATAATATTGCTATTTGTGATTTTTTTCCAATCATGGGATTGTCATTCTAAGTCATAGTTTTATGGTTTACGACAAAATTGCTACTATTGATTCATAGTAAATCATGATATTATCAATCATAGTAGTGAGTTTGTATATATACTCATGGTTTTGTGGCTAACTATCATAGTTAGCTAACTTATGTAATCATGCAACCCTCCTAGTCATGGTTTTGTCTTACAAGTCATGGTTTTACACTGTGTAGTTGTGATTTTGTAGTCATTTTTGCATTAAATTTTTTACTTTTGAGTCTATTTTTTAATCCAATTTTTGTGATTTTTTCATCACTCTGACCCTCTTACAAATCCTAAATTTCCTTTAGTAGTGAGGGCCTCCACCCCTCAACCCTACCCTATACTATGATAGGGAATGTGCCTAGGGTGTTACCCCTAGACCTTGCAAGAGACTCTACCCCTTGACCTCACAAGGAATGTTACCCCTTTACCCTACTGAGAGATACCACCCCTAAACCCCCACATCATGTCCTGCTCACCCAAAAAAAGTTATAGATTCAAACTATAATTTTTTTAGGAAGGCATATTTGACCAACATCTTATTTATTGTAGGATTTATTATGCTAACATCATTTTTCAAGTCATATTATAGGTCCAATATTTTGTTTTGTAGATTACATCTCTAGAGTTCCATATCTAAACACTAAATGATGTGCTAATAGGTCATTAGTCAAAGACCCCATTGTGGCACTTTTTTACATCATTTTTGTATTATTTATATTGTTTTTAATCAGCTTATTGTGTGTATATCTTTCTTATATATAATTTTGTGTGTGTATTTTAATTTGTAAATAGTTTAGAGTATCATGAAAAATCACACATAGGTAATTAGATCTATTAATTAATCATATCATGTGTCTACATGTTTGTTAACCTTTTCCCCTTAGGATAGCATGTGATGTGAAAATGATCCTCACACAAGGGATTAGTCTATAGGGGTTAGTGTTGTGGATTTCATCATTGCACACTAACCAAACTCCATTTTCTATCAGAGTACAACAATTAGGGATAATCATCATTAGGCTAAGTAGTTGACCCCATATAGGTTATTTTTGAAGGGGAAGATTTAACTCTCTGAACCAAACATTAGATAACACCCTACATGGACTTGGACCTTAATGTACCATCAAGTATATCAGAGACTCCCATTGATCCTTTTATATACTTTAGAGTATGTAACTTTGGCCATAATAAGTATTCACTTGTAGGTGTCAGTATCAGTGCCAAAGTATCCATCAAGTGAAATAAAGGTCAATAGCATTTGATCAATTCTATAATGAGTCACCAGTATATAGCCTTACCTATGTATCCATTAGATGGAGTGGTCATCAAGTTACACACCCATTAGTTTACTAATCATAGGTTGTGGCTTGCTTGGGTGTTTGTGGTGTTAAACCAGTATAGTTTATGAGCTAAGTCATCTTTTTACCCATCCATATCCTATCTAGGTCCTTTGTACATATCCTCTTTGTATATTTTATCCTTATCAATCTATAAAATTTTACATATCTCTCCCATCATCCTTTTGTATAAATCCTAGTCATCATACTTATCATCATCTTCATTTTGATCCACATCTCCATCCCTTGTGTTTCATCTTGTATATCCTAGTCATCATTATACATAGTCTCTTTATATATCCTTTTATTTATCATACCCTTACCCCCAATCACATATTATATCCTTACCCAAATTCCACATCATCACCCACTTACCATAGTCACCTCATACCTTCCTAGTCTCACAATATCCCATTATACTTTGGTCATCACCCCATTATTGTACATCCTTGCCTAATCCCCATGTTGTCATCCCATCCTAATCTAACCATATCTACCCATCACCTCATCCACTCACATATCTTAATTGATATCTTGTATCCATTATCTAATCCCATATACCATATCATCTCTATCACATCTTAGTCTAACCATATCTCCTTATCATTGATCATCTTATTCATCATATTATATATCCTAGTGTCATCCCCTTTGTACATAATCCCTTCTCTTTTATATCATACTATTACTATGTCTTCCTAATCTTACCTATTATTTTCAAGTTTCTACCCACCATTCACCCATATCAATCATCATCTTATTTATCCTTATCTTGGTGTCACTTTACACATAGCATCCATTTATACTCTATCCCATCTACCATTTTGTCCTAAACATATTCACCCATATCCCTATCACCAATATATTATACATATTTATATTGTTATTATCTTATATATATCCTTTAGTCTTGTACATCCTCATTTAATCATCATATTGTATATATTTTATCACCATTTCCTTTTATATCCTTTTCATTATCCCATCTCCTATCTTAGACTAGTCATGCCTTAAGAGCACCTCATCTATAATCAATCACACCTCACTTTGACCTTGCCTTATCCATCACTCACATCATAGTCTTAATCATTCCCATGTCATTTTATTGACATTACCCCCTTTCATATTTGATCATAACCCATCACCTATCCTAATCTCATCTTGTCTCACCATCCATGTTCGATCCTAAGTCTACCTCATACCATCTTGTCTCATTATCCCATCACCTTGTATATCCTTGTTTTATCTTTTTATACATAATTCATTCTCTCATACATCCTTTTAATCACATCTTATCATTAGACCCATGCATCATTAGTCATCCCCTAATCACATTCTAATCATACCTCATCATCCACACCTAATCATTTATCTTGACCTTGCCTTCATCACCCATCTAGTCATCACCCCATCTTATCCTAATTTGATTCTAGGTCATACATGGGTCTAAACCATCCATGTTTCATTACCCATTCGTAATTTCATCATCACACTTATCCTTATTCTATTTTCCTAATCACCCTCATTACATAATCACCTACCATCCCATCTTGAGGAAAACTAGTCTAAGGTCTTGAGTTAATCCTATCATTCTAATCCCTGTATCATCCTATCATCTTATCCACTTATCATCTTATAATATTATCACCATCCTATCATCCTAATCTACTTGGTCAAATCTCATATCATAATCAATAGATTGTTATCATCTTGTCACCTTGTCAGTCTTAATCTAGCAAACCCATCAAATATTGATCATACCTAATCTAATAATCTTACCTTATTCATAACTAGAACCCATCATATATTCCTCTTTCTAGTTTGAATCTAGGCACCCATCATATTCCTAATCCTTTTGGTAGCTTGGAAACTAGGTAGTATTAATAAGTTGTTAGTGGCTATTGCACTATCGATCTAAAATTAGATCATAATCTTTAATCCATTGGTCTCTCTCATTTCCATAATCACTTGTCATACTAGCTTGGTATTTTTGATCTATTTCATTTCATAACCTTCTCTAATATTTATCCTACTTACATCATCCATCATCTATCAACCATCACCATGGAACTAGACCCCACCTTCATTGACCAATGTATATGTGACAATAAGGATGAGATGATTTTATGACTCATTATGATGGGTGTACTACTTCCTGAAGGTGTTTGTCCCCTTCATCTTATTTCACCTCCCATCTAAGCCCCATCATGTGAATCCCTTACTATCCCTACATCTACTCATCATAAACCATCATCTACCTATTTCCATACTAGCAAAGGAAGTCCAATCTTGGCCACCTTTAATTCATCTACCTAGTTATATCTATAACCATATGATCTTAAGTCCAATGGTTACATGTCTAAGTCACAACATGGAGCATGTCCTTATAATCCCCTTCCCATATAATTGGAAGCTCTTTTCAAATAACTTATCACCACTAACATGATGCTATATCCACCTATACAACATCTTGATCCTACTAAACCCAATCCCTCTTGGTATAAAGATAACCAATACTGTGCATATTACCAAATTTGGGGGCATATCATTAATCAATGTCAACCATTTCAATATTTCATCCAAGACATTATTAACCATGGTGATATAGTAATAGAACTACATCAGCCTAAGGTATTTTTAGACTATGTAGGAAATACTTGGCCACTTTTTAGTGCCTAAAGATAGCTCGGCCACTATCTCCTCTTTCACTCCCTAGCATGTGACTTTGTTAGGGGAATCATTCAAATACTTTTGGTCACTTGATCATATTGATTATTTCCTATCATCAACAACATCATCTTGATCAATTTAGCTTTGAGATACACCCATCCTTAATATTATCAAATCATTAGTCTTATCTTGGCCAATAGTTCTCCATTGTATGTGTCCTTGCTTGGGATACATCTAAATCTTATGTAATATTAATCCTATCATCATCTTGTTATGGTTGAATCCCCCTTGGGATGTGTCAATAACTATGACACACATCATATTTCTTCCCTATGTATGTGTCCTTTCTAGGGTAATCATCAATTTGTAACTCATTTCTCAAGTCAAATCACTCATCTTCTTCATCTTCTATCCCATTTGGCATCCTATCCCCTCATCTCTCCATCACATCCCAAACCTCATTTTCTCTTTCGATTACCCATCTAGTTTATTATTCCCCACTTGTCCCCTTGAGGGGACATCATATCCCCTAACAATGTCTACTAACATTCATCCATAACATGGTTTTCTTTGAAATACCATTACTCCTTCCACTTTGTCCACTCATAATGCCCTTTCAAAGAGGGGCATTACTCTTCAATTAGAAACTTTCAAATGCAATTGTTCTACCTTTTTGCATGAGCAAAACACCCATACCATATCTAGATGCATCACACTCAACCATAAAAATCTTATAAAAATTAGGAGTGGCTAACACTGGAGTGGTGCACATAACTAGTTTCAATTGTTCAAATACCTTAGAAGTTATATCTATCTACCGAAAGTATTTTTTCCTCAATAAAGAGGTGATTGGGGATGTAATAATAACATAATTTTTGCCAAACCTATGATAGTAACTAGTTAGCCCCAGAAATTCCCTGAGTTTCTTGAGTGTCTTAGGAACTAGGTAGTCCACCATTGCTTGGATTTTTTTAGGATCCACTTCCACTCCTCCATGTGAAACCATATGACCCAAATATTCAACCTCATAAGCTCCAAAAGTACATTTGGAAGGTTTGGCACACAACTGATATTGCTCTATAATTGAGAGTACTTGTTTCACATGTTGTAAATGGTCTTCCCAATTTTTATTGTAGGTGAAGATATCATCAAAAAACACTAGACCAAATTTCCTCAAAAATGGCCTAAAAATAGTATTCATAAAACATTGAAAAAAGGTGGATGGTACATTAGTTAGACCAAAAGGCATAACCATAAACTCATAATGGCCCTCATGAGTTCTAAAACTATTTTTTGGTATGTATTCATTATGGATCCAAATTTGATGATACCCATAACATAGATCTAACTTAGTAAAATAAAGAGCACCATTCAATTCATCTAGCAAATCATCAATGACATGAATAGGAAACTTATCTTTGATAGTGTACTTGTTGATCCCTCTGTAGTTACTAATTTAAATATTGGAAAGTGTGTATAGTAAAATATATTGAGGGTCTAATTTTATTGTGTGTTCATGCTTGTTATGCAAGTGACCTGAGAAGGATGTTTGAGCTTGTGTTGATGTTGTTTCGATGTCTCATGGTGACTTGTCTATTAGGGAGTGTTGTAAACTCTTTAAGGATGATATATGTGGTTTTTGGAGGTGTGATAAATCTATATTAAGTATGAATAATGATTAAGAAGTTTATTGTGTGTTAGTTCATGTTGAATGTGTGCACAAAATGTTGATTGAGATTGCCTAGAAGAGTGCAATGATTATTATAATAATTTTATGATGACTAAGGGTTCATGAAGTGTGGACCTATACAATTTAAAGTGGTCCTATATTTTTTGATAAAATGCTGAAGGAGTGAATGGGTTCACATAAGACCTATAAGGGCTATAAGGGCCTAATTAAAAGCTATAGTTCCTTAAGGGTGACCCATAAATACTATGGATAGCTTATGAATATTTTTTTGATCTGTGTCTTCATGTGAGAGATGCCTTAAGGGATAAGGCATGCCTAATGGCTGACCAAGGTGTTGATTATCAAGATTGATTTATAAATAGTGGAACCAAAGATGATGGTTTCTAGATTTTGTGAGTGAGGGACTTGTGAGAGATTAGAGAGAGGATTTTGTGTGTGTTTTGTGGAGTGAAGGAAGGGTAGAGTACCTTATGGATGAATAGAAGAGAAGAATATATTGAGGACTATTTATATGGCTAGTAGGTCATAATTTTGTTGGTAGAATAATGCTCTTGCTATTTGAGTATGAGTGAAGGTAAAGAGTGATAATCATAGGTCCATCATCATGTGTTGATGACATCAGTTCAAAGGTGGATGTGTTCATAGGTGTTTTTTTGGGTGCTTAACATCTAAGGGGTTTGTTTCTTCCTTTCAAGGTGAAACATACTAAAATTCTAGTTATTATGGGTGCTCAGCTAGATAGGTGTAGTAGTTCCTTATGAGATTGTAGTATCACTAAAATTAGGAATCATAGTTCCTTGATCAATAGATTTCTAGTCAAAATTGGTTCTTGTTATTATATGATAGTAGTCCATTTGTAGGTTCTAGTGGCTTTTATTCCCCAAGAGTGTTTCTCATGTATGTCATGTGTTATGTGATTGATCTTGATTTGACTCTCTTTCTCATTTCTATGAATGATGTGTATGCTTCATGAATGCTTGTGGTAACTAATTAAGTATTTGTAAAGATCAACATTAAATTTGGATTATTTGGGCTCACTAATTCACCCCTATCTCAGTGATTGTACCTCTAATAATTGGTATCAAAGTAGGTCCTTTGGTAAAGGATTAACAACCTGAAGGTGATCCAAGGTACAATATGGGTAGTCATCAAGGAGGTTTCTCTACTAATCAAGAACCAATGTTCAATGGATCTAATTATGCATTTCAGAGTGAAAGGATGAAGACATATATTATGTTCCTAGGGTATGATGTATGGTAATATCTTCTAGATCATTATGTTGTGCCTATTACTCCTCCATCTAGTACTATAGACAAGAAGTTTTTTGAGAACAATTCCAAGGCAATGAATGCTATCACTTGTGGTATTTTAGAGACTGAATACACCAAAGTAATTAGTTGTGCATGTGCTAAATAGACATGGGATAAAATGCAAATCATTTTTGAAGGAGATTCAAAGGTCAAGCTTGCTAAGTTGTAAACTCATAGAAGGTAATTTAAAATTTACAAGATGAAGGAAAAATATTATATGTCATCCTTTCTATAGAGAGTTGACAAGACTGTGGACATCATTAGAGGTCTTAGAGAGAATCTTAAAGAGGAAATTATAGTATAAAATTTATTAAGGTCTCTATCTCTCAAGTTTGATCCAAAAGTATCTATTATAGAAGAGAGTCACAATCTTAATCAATTAAAGATGGATCAATTACATGACACCCTTATTGCATATGAGATGAGAGTAAATGATGATATACCACCAGAGAATGAAGTTGTATTCAAGATGGATATGAAGCGTAAGAAAAAATTTGAAGGTAATAAATCCAAATAGGATGTCATATTTGATATTTATGATGATGAACTAATTGCTTTGATTACAAGGAAATTAAACATAGGCTCAGGGAAGTATAAGGGTAAACTACCCTTCAAATGTTTTAATTGTGGAGTGATAGGACATTTTTCTCATAAGTGCCCTCACAAACATGAAAATATTGATGATGGAAAGCATAGTGAAGGATAAGATGATGACAATAATTCATATAAGAAGAAAGGATTTAGAAATTATAACAACAACAAGAAGTCCTTAAAGAATAAGGAGCATATTTACACCAAAGAAGATTTCATCCCATCGATGAAAGTGAAGATAGTGACTCAAAATATGATAATGAAGATGATGGTCTTACTGAAGATGAAGCCTTCTTCATGGTTGATGAAGGAATTTACTCACATTAGGAGTCTACTTGGAGTGCATTGGATGGTGATGAAGATGAGGTAGACTATGAGACTATTTGATAAATTATCTTGAAAAATTGAAGATTGAGAAGAATATCAATAAGAAGATGAAATATAAACTCAAGGAATATGAGGATCAATTTAGTTTCTATGAGGAAAGATTAAATGAAGACACCAAGGAGCATGAAGATGTGATCAAGCATATCGTTTGTCAATTAGAAATTTTGTCTACAAGCCTAAGAGATAAAGAAGATGAATGCTCAAGGTATGTTTTTAAAAATGAGTCTTTGAAATTTGAGCTAGAATAGATAGTTAGTAAGGTGAAGACATTTGTGAGATTTTAAAGAGCTCATGTGATCTAGATAGTATTATGATTGGTAAAAATCATGTCAGTGATAAAACTGGTCTTGGATATGAAGAATAAGAAAATAATGTAACTCAATACAAGATGAAGACTACTATGAACAAGGAAAACCATACTTTGAGGACAAATCATCAAACAAGGACTGAAGGTGCTCACAAAATCAAGACAAATTAGATTAAATAGCCAAATGCTATGAATTATGTAATATTCAATGGTTACTAGTATACATGTAATCAATTTGGTCATAGGCTAGATAGTGCAAGAGACCTAATAAAAATGAGCTTGCATGGGACTATGATGGGGTTCATCAGTAAAAAGTAGTAAGGAAAATTAAATGATTCAACTATCTTGATATGGGACACTTTGTAGACTATTATCCATATAATATTAGACAAGGTGAGTCCTCTTCAAAAAGGGGAGGTTATTTTATTTTTCATGAAAAAGGACATATAGAAATTTTCTATCCAAACATAGTAAGACAAACTGTGTTTCCATTAATGACTATGGTGTGCTAAAATTGTGAATAGAGATGTCACATTTCTAGATTCTACAAACAGAGGCCATCAGATCAAAATGAGTTTGATCAATCTCTTAGATTGTAAGATAAAAGGCAAGTTAACACATGGAATCCAAAGGTGACAAGTGTGAGTCATGATAAAACTACAAGTCCAAGTAATTATTTTGCCATGGTGGATAATGCTTCAGAAGTTGAAAAGTACCAAAATGTCTCATTATTTTTTCATTTTGAGAATGAAGGGTTCAAGCTTAAGGAGAAGACCAAGATATTGGTTGAGGCTAGTCCTAAGGTATGTATGGATATAAGTGAACATATTATTGTTGCTAAGCATGTATCATGCAAAGAGCATCAATTGTTTGTGCCTAATGATGAGGTTCTAAGTTGCAAGGTTTATTCTTTAGATGAAAAATTATGTCATGAATCTTTATTGTCTTCATGTATTGTCAATCAAATTGTAGAAGAAAATGAGAATTTTTTAGTGGTTTAGCATGTTGATACTCTTAAGCCTAAGAAGAAGAAGAACTATAGTTATTAGATGACCAAGGAGGAGAAAGAATATGAGGAATTGTGGGCAACTCTTGATTTCACATTATTTTAGGACATTATGAAGTAGGAGGTCTTTATCTATACTTCTTAAGAGAATAATTTTAGTGAAGAATCATGTTTTTGGGATCAAGATGATAATTCTAATTTATACAAAGACTTGTGTTGATCTTATAATGTCATTAGTTAAGGGGGAGTAACAACTTCATGAGTTTGTTTCATTGATTTGTGAAGGAGCTGTAGTACGAAGTTAGAATGGGTGGTTTCAGGTGACTTAATGAGATTAATGAAAATATAAATAATATTTTGATGCTTGTAAAGGTCTATACACTTATTTTTTATGACCTTCATTGTTTTTGAGGTCGGAAGGTACGTATGTCCCAATTGAATATTTTTGAGTGCTCTTGGTTTTCTCATTTTTTGGCTTAAGGGCAAGTAGGCCTAAAATGGGTTATAGGATGTGTGGGTTCCCAAAGGTTTGGAAGCTCAAATATTGGTCCAAAAGTGTGTGATGGGTGTCTCTAGGTGTGTAAGTAGTTTTAGAGGTGTGTATTGACTAGAAAGAGGTTTATTGAGCCTATTTTTTTTTAGATTCTAGGGTTTTGGTCTATACTATAAAAATGGTTTGCCTTATGAATTAATATATGAGGATTATTAATATGTTAAATGTGACAAATGGGTGGTTTTTAACATAGAATTTGAGGTTTGTGGTTCTCAAATTATTCATTTTTTGTCAATGTGGAGAGTTAATTGGCTAGTAGGTTTGTGAATGAAGTATATTACAGAGGATGATCTTGGTGATGAAAATTTGTGTGATTTAGAGGGAATATGAGAGTGCTATATATATGAATTTTTATGTCTTGAAGATGTATCTACTAAAAATTGTGGGATATACAATTTTTAGCTAGGACTACAAGGAGGTTAGATAAACCTAGTTTGAAGAATAGTGTTTTTTGCTCAATTTATCTAAAAGAGAAAGGTATTTTTGTTTCAAAGAAATTTATCAAGTTGGTTTAGAGAATGTTTTATATTTGGTTAATGGCATTAATTTTTATTGGTGGTCATTGTGGTAACTTGAGAGAGAAGGTTATTAAGCATGTATGGCAGTTCCTCATGGTGTATGACGATTTGAAGATGATCAAAAGGTGAAATGACTCAAAGATATTAGGGGGAGTCCCTATTAGATGTTTCTTGGTGTGTTACATCATATTTATATGATTTTTTGTCTTATTTTTTCATTAGTTGCAGTGCTTGGCTCAAGAAAATTATGACATGGAGTAAGATGAAGTTGTCAAGACAATCAGAGGTAGGCTTAAGGTAAAGGGGAGTTTTTATCATCTTTATACAATGGTAATTTATTATTTATAGTCTTTTTAGGTCCTTAGGACTAGTTTGTGACCACTTTTTCATTATGTCAAAAGGGGAGAAAGTTCCTATTGTGGGAGTGCTTGAAGAGAGAGAAGGTAAGTTGTATATTTCTATATATGATGGTTGTTGACATCAATGATAAATGGGGAGATTGTTGGAGAGTTGTTAGTGGTGTCATGGTGATTTCATGGATAATTATTGGTGAGTGGATGAAGATCTCTAATAGTCTATGTGACAATGACAAAATGTGCAATGTGTTTGTCTTAGTATGCTTGAAGAAGGCTTGGTTGATCTTTAGAGTTTGCTTGGTTTGAGATGTTTAGAGATGAGTCTAAAATATTGATCATGTGAAAGAGTTCTCATAAGAAATATTATATGCTTTGAGATCTTGTGTTCATGAATGGTATTCATCTAGTTCTCCATTATTTTCATCTAGACACCTTAGGTCTAGTGGTAGAAAATCTAAGTAGGCAATTTAATGACATCACCATTGCCATGTGTGGATGAGTCAAGATAAAATGGCTACATGGGTTTTAGTATTATTCCTATTTTTATGTGTTAAATTTAAGTTCATGTGATGTAGCACATCAAAATATATGCAAGTGTAAAGTTAGGATCCTAGGCATTTTGACAGTGTTTTCCCATAGCCAAATTTGCATAAGGGAAGAAAGAACTGAGTAGGCATTTTGATGATGGCATATCTCGCACGTGTGGACATTTTAGGAGAAGATGCTTAGATGGGGTTTTTTAGTTTTGAGCCTAATTTATTTGGGGTAAATTTTTGATCATGTATTGAAGCAAAACAAACATTATACATTTTTTAAGTTGGCCTCTCAAGCAGGTTCTGACATAGAAGATTTTGAGAAGGCATTTTAGTGGATTTATATCTCACACATGAAAATGTTCTAGGAGCATGTTATTATATGGTTGGATTATCATATGTGAGGAGATCATTTGGTATAAATTTGAGATCATGCATCAAAGTGTGGAAAACATTATTAAGGTCCAAAGTTGACATGTTAGGTAGATAAACAAGGTTACCATACTTAGTTCTACACATGTTAAATTTTGAGCAAGATCAACAGTGAACATTTCTCTAAGAAGTTAGGAAGAACTAAGATGAGGATAGGTTCATGATTTTTAATTATTAAGGAAAGGTAAATTATAAGGATCTAATGATAAGTGGGTGTTCATATGAATTGACTGAATGGTGAGTGTTTTTAGTTAAAAACTTGGTTGATCCATAGAGATTAACTAAGCACATGAGGTCAAAGTTGCCAGATTGCATGAGTTGATGTCAAAGTGACTAAGGTTTAATATTTTAGCATTGGTTCCTATGTATCAAATTTTACACAATATTGACAGTGCAAGATAAATCTAAATTTAACATAGGGAAAAACTAGAGCTTTGTATTTTATACATTTATTTTAATAGAAGTCAAAAATTTTGGTGTTTTAATAAGAAAAGATGAAGAGGACTCCATGGTGATTTTGTGAACCTATTTAAATATTTGGAAGTGTGTACAGTCAAATATATTAAGGTTCCAAGTTGATTATGTGTTTGTGTTTATTCTGTAAGTGACCCAATAAGGGTGTTCAATCTTGTGTTGAAGTTGTTTCTATGTATCATGGTTATTTGGATATTGGGGAGTATTTTATAATCCATAAGGATGTTATATGTGTTTTTTGGAGGTGTGATCAATCTATCTTGTGTATGAACAATACTTAAGAATTTGACTGTCTTTGTTTATGGTGACTGTGTGCACATAATATTGATTGAGCTTGCATAGAAGAGTGAAATTATGATTGTAATAATTTAAGGATTGCTAAGGGGTCATGTAGTGTAGACCTATACATTTGAAATTAGTATTGTGTTCTTGTTTTTTTGGATAAAGTTCTAAATGAGTGAATGGGTTCACATGAGACCTATAAGGGCTACAAGGGCCTTATTAAAAGGTGTAGTTCCTTAAGGTTGACCGATATATGTTATGGTTGACCTATGAAGACTGTTTTAAGTTGTGTCTTCATGTGAGAGATGCATTAAGGGCTAAGGAATGCCTAATGGCTGACCAATTTTTTTTATTATCAAGATTACTTTATAAATAGTGGAATCAAAGATGATGGTTTCTAGATTTTATGAGTGAGAGATTTGGGAAAGATTGGAGAGAGTGTTTTGTGTGTGTTTTCTAGATAAAAGGAAGGGTAGAGTGACATGTGGATGAGCTGAAGAGAATAATATATTTAAGACTATTTGTATGGACTTTATGTCATAATTTTGTTTGTAGAATAATTCTCTTGCTATTTGAGTATGAACAAATGTGAAGAGTGATAGTCAGAGGTCTATCATTAGGTGTTGAAGACATCAGTTCAAAGGTAGATGTGTTTATAGGTTTTTTTATGGGTGAAAAACATATAAGGGGTTCGTTTCCTCCTTGGAAGGTGAAACTTGCTAAAATTCTAGTTGTTGTGTGCTTAGCTATATAGGTGTAGTAGTTCTTTGTGGGATTGCAGTCTCACTAAAATCAGGTATGTTAGTTCCTTGATTAGTAACTTTTTGGTATAATTTGGTTCTTATTATTATAGGAAATTAGTCCAACTTTAGGTTACAATTGGTTTTATTCCCCAAGAGGGTTTCCCACATATGTCACATGTTATGTGATTGATCTTACTTTATCTCTCTTGCTCATTATTATGAATAATGTGTATGCTTCATGAATGCTTGTGATAACTGATTAAGTATTTGTAAATATGAGAATTTAAGATAGATTATTTGGGCTCACTAATTCATCTCCCCTCTCATTTATTGTACATATAACACCCCTGAATCATCCACATGTATAAATGGTGACATCAACAAACTGCCTACTCAAATTTTCTGCCACTAGACCCAAAATGGGTAGATGACAAATATGGACTACTAAATGAATTCCAATCATGAATGCAAGATCTCTAATCATCCTTGACCATTGATAAGACCCTTTTCACATGCTCAAATCACCATAATCATCCCCAAACATTTTTGATTATGTCAAAATTGAGGATCAACCAAGCCAACTCCAAGCACACTAGGACGAACACACTGTACACTTTATCATTATTACTTAGGCTATAAAATCACTTCATCCACTCATAAATACTCCTCCATGACATCACCATGACATCATTGATAACTCTCCAATTAGAAATTGAGAAAAATATGCTAACATATATGGTTGTGCAAATTCCATCTATCAAAAGAAGCAAAATCTAGAGTTGAGAACAAGGATCAAAAACTTGTAACTATTGTAAAACACATTCTAGAAAAGGAATGATAGGATGGTAATTTTATAAGGAAGTCCAGGTCCTATCCATGGTCTTACACTACAACTCATAAAATATAAATCTCTAAGGGTGAAAAAAAGCATGTAAAAATAAATGGGATAAGATAAAGGTGGTATTTGTGAGGAATACTAAGTCATATCTGTGGTTTTAAAATGCAACTCAAAAAAGAGAAATCCAAAGGATGAAAAAAGTGTGTAAAAAGAGTATGAAAATAAAGGATATTATGGTACATCATGAGGAATACCAAGTCCTATTTGAGGATTTACAATGCAACTCATGAGAGATAGGGGAAACTAAAATACCAAAAAGGAAGGACTAAAGGCTTATAATAAGAGAGAACTATTTTAGAGGAAGATACCCATGTAATTAACCTAAAAAAAGTGTTAGATAGATGTAGATAATAAGTATGAAAAGAAGGAAATATTTAGGTAAAGTAACTTTTAAGGAATTTTGCATTGGTGGGCACTTTGAAAACATGACCTTCATTGATTTGAAGGTGGTAAGCACTTAGACCAAGAATATCTTTGATTAAATAGGGACACCACCATTTTTGGGTGTATTTACCTTCTTTGTCATGAGTGTAGTCTAATTGAAAGATAAGATCACCAATATTAAATGTATGAATTTTTACAAATTTGTTATGTTGTTTGGTAATATGAGCTTTGTATTGGTGGTTATGTTTCAAGGTAGAAAGATGATGTTCATCAAGGATGTCAAGAGCATGAAATCAAACATTACATAATTATTCATCTAGAATGATACCATGAAGATATATATGAAGAGAGGGAAGCTCTTTAATAAATACCTTAGGTTTAATAGTATCAAGGGAAATAGTGGATTCATCTAGACTATTGGTGTCAAGATTAATAGTAAAGTTATGAAAGTAATCTCTGAGAGAGATAGATTGATTAAGACCTTCAATATAGAGAATATTGTCATTTGGGAGATTATCTTGAAGGTTATTGGTAGCTAGCATATGAGATATGGTAAGTTGATCGTCTATGACTTGTCCATTAATAACTTTTTGAGTTACAATGTAGAGATAAAATTCCATAAGGAGGACCATCTATTTGTCAATTTTATCTCTAAGAAGAAAGTATTTGAAGAAGAAGTGATGAAGGGGGTTAAAATTAATGATGGCATAAGTGTTATGGTATGACATATAATGTTAAAACTTTTTAGCTGTGAAATAGGTGGTGAGGCAATCATGTTCAACTTTGGTATAATGTTTTTCATAATCGATGAGGCCTCAACTAATATAGTAAATGGCATACTCTCTTCTGGTACTGTCTTATTGGGAAAGCATCACCCCAACTGATATAGGTGTGGAATAAGTATATATAATTGAGGGTTGATCATTGGAAGGAGGATGAAGTTTTGATAGGTGAATCAATAACTCTTTCATGTTTTCAAAGGCTTTCTAACAAGGGTCCATCCATTTTAAGGCATTACCTTTTTTAAGAAGATAATTGATGGAGTGGATGCGATAAGACATTCCAAGGATGAATCATCTAATTGACCCAAATTTACCTAAGTATGTATGAATGTTAAGAATGGATCAAGGAATGGGCATGTTGATGATATCACTAATCTTAGAGGGGTCAACATCGATGTTGTGGAGAGAGACTAAGAATCCTTACAATTTTCCACCTAAGACACCAAAGAAATAATTGTAAGGATTTATTAAAACCCAGTATTTAAGAAGGTTGTCAAAGATGATAGAAATATCAAAGAGATGAGTCTTACAAATTTTGGATTTAGAAATGAGGTCATCCACATAGGTTTTGATAATTTTATGAATAAGATCATGAAAGATATGGGTCATTTCTCATTGATAAGTGACTCTAGCATTTTTGAAGTTGAAGGGCATTTTGACATAACAATATGTATCCCATTCCATGTTGAAATTTGGATTATATTGGTCCTTGGGGGTAATGTGAATCTTATTATAGCCTAAGAAGACATCCATAAGAGATATCATTTTGTAACTAGTTATGGAATCAATGATGGCATCTATTGAAGGTAAAGGGAAGTTGTCCTTAGGATAAGCGAGGTTAAGATTTTATAAATCAATGCAAATTTGAAATAACATAGTGACCTTTTTAAGTATGGAAAAAATGTTAGAAACCCATTAAGAATAATCCATTGGTTTGATAAATTTAGCATCAAGTAATTTTATGATTTCCTTATGACATAAGGTGGAAATTTTTATTGTTTTTTACTCACAATCTTGGGAATAGGATAAGTAATGATGTTATTTACCATAATTATAGGGTTAATACTAGGCATATATTCTTAGGACCAAGCAAATATCTCATTATATTTATCAAATAATAAGTTAAAATTATCATGTTCAGTAGGTGAGAGTTCACATGATATTGTAATTGGTCAAGGGCAAGATGGATTATAATAATTAATGAGAGTGGTTTCTTTGATAAGTATGGCATTATCATCTTGGAAAGGATATGGTACATTATGTAAGGAAGAGATTGGATTAGATTTGGGGTCAATGCTAGCAATGAAGTTGTTGAAACAAGGGGTTTTAGTTGTTAAACTCTCAAGTTTATGATGTTGCCAAGGAAGTTGAGGTTATCGAGAATGAAGTATTTTAAGAATAGCTTCATCATTAGGCAAGGTAGGAAGAGGACCATAATACTTAGCATATAATTTGAGATCTAAAATTTGATTACCATGGAGACCTTACTTAGAATGTATCTCACAAAAATTGGATGCCTATGCATCAAGTGTAATCTTAGGAGTGAAAGAGGAAGATGGATCAGAAGGGATTGAAGTGTTATTATTTTGTTGATAGGTGAAGGATCTGAGATAGTGATGGGGTCGATAGGTGGTAAAGAATATGAATAAATTTGTGGATGTTTGGAAGGTATAATTTACTCAATCACCAAAGGGGTATCAAGAAGTGGAGAATTGGAAAGTGACACATAACCTTAGGGTTCTATGTCATGATTCATAGAAATGGTATGGACATCTTGATTAAAATAATGAATTTCATCTAAGGTTTTTTGATAATTTTGGACATCCAAGTCTTAATATTGAGCTTGTGACATTATGTAATTATCATCATATGCTGGAGAAATTGTACATGCTTGAGAGTTAAGGGGAGTTTCATAAGGTGAAATCCCAATATTACTGAATGTACATGGAGACATTATGAGAGGATATTGAAATAATTTGGCCACTCCAATATCATTGCAAGTGAGGGTATATTTTGGTAAAGTTAGTGATCTCATAAATAAGAGGAATAATATGGTCCTGAGGTAATAAAAAAGGAATCCACTAAGAAATGTATGGAGGTAGCTTAGTAGCATTTTTAGTATGTTGCAATTCATTAGGTTCATTATCATCAAAATCAACAAGAGTGATTTTTAAATAAATATTGACATTAATAAACTTGGGTAAAGGAGAACTATTGATCTTAGGAATGGTAGGAATATGATACTGAGATTTGGGATTAAGAATTTGAATACTCCTTGGGTAGGGATTGGCTTTATGCTTATTTTTCTTTCCATTATATAATAATTTAATGCATTGGCTACCAGAAGGAGTAACGAACCTCATTATATGAGTCCATGGGTGACCAAAGAGTATATTATAAGATAATGGTAAATCAATGACCATAATCTTAGTTAAAATGGTCTTAGGTCTAATGGATAATGGAAGCCAAAAGCAATCAAGTTGATTTTGATTAGAATTATCAAAATAATGCAACATAAGATGTGTTTGCTTAAGATGACCCTTGTTATAACCAAGTTTTTGGATAAACCACAAAGATGTCACATTAATACTAGATTCTTCATCATCTAAAACTTTATAGATAAGGGTATTATTAATGGATATTTTAATATAAAGTGGTAGATCATCAGCACAAAAAATAATTTCATCACTAATCATGTCCTCTTTAATAAATTTGATAGAAGGCTTGGAAGAAGGACACATGGTTTTAGTCGTATGCATGTTGGTGGGTTGAGATTCAAAAGGATGTGGTTCTTCATTGATAGAAGATGGATCTTTAATTTCTTATATTTGTTGTATAAGGAACTTGTGATGATGGGGTGAGGTACAAACCAACTCCACAAGTGGAATCTTACAAGACATAGAGTTAAGTTCTTCAAGAAAGTTCCAATTAGATTTATAATAATAACTAATATGGTGTTTAGGAGGTAAAGTAGGTTTTAAATGTTGGAAATATTGTCATTGATGTCAAAGGTCTATGATTATTGGTGATAAAGGCCCCATTGCATTTAATGTTTTTTGTAATAAATATATCTTGGCTAATATGTGTTAATATTTATTTAATATTAACGAATGTATTTTTGGTTGCATATGAGACAAAAGAAGGGCCCATGGAGAAGTTTAAGAGCCATGGGGTAAAGACAAAAGAAGGATGGGATGCATTTTCCCATGAAGAGTCATCTTGGGGAATACTAAGAGTCACCAAGTGAAGACAAAAGAGTAAGGTTGCAATTTCTCATGAAGGGCCACTTTGAGGAATACGAAAAGTCACCAAAGATAAGGACAAAAGTGGGAAGGATGTTTTTGGTCATGAAGGGTCACCACATGACTTTTCAAAGGCTTGAATATGAAGGGTCATCCAAGATTGGTGCCATTTTCCATGAGGATTGAAGGGTCACAAAGGGGGAAGGCCAAAGTTCATTTGGAAAGATATAAATAAAGGCTTGAGAAGCCATTTGTAATATGGTTGAGAGAGGTTGATTTTATATTGTAATATCTAGCTTAGAAGAGCAATTGTGTGAGATGAATAGTATTTGTTATATCTAGCTTAAAAGAGCAAAGGTGAGAGAGAGGAAAGAAATATTGTATTGAACTATCATTTATTGAGATAGAAACATTGAGAGATAGGTGTGTGGTATACACAAAGGGGTTGGTGCTCCTGTGGTTTGGTGCTCACAAATTATTGCTGGGTTGGTCCTCAGCAAAGGGGTTGGTGCTCCTATGGGTTGGTGCTCACGAATAATTACTAGGTTGGTGCTCAGCAAAGGGGTTTGAAGTTCTTGTGGGTTGGTGCTCATGAATTGTAGCTGGGTTGGTAATTGGCAAAGGGGTATGGTGCTCCTATGGGTTTTTTCTCATGAATATACTTGAGATTGTTCTTCATGGTTTTTCCCACATTGGGTTTCCATGTTATATTTGGTGTCTCTCTCTATCTTTTGTGATGTTTATTGTTTGAGTTTTATTGCATATATTGAATGTTTGATTAAGTGGAATTTGATTAAGGGAATGTTTTATAAGATATATGATATATTGATTCACCCCCCCTCTTAGTATATCCTATGCTTAACATTAAAGATATTGTTGGCATCCTAGTTTGTACCTTAGATGAGAAGGGGATTGTCCATGTCCCCTTATTCATACATATTCCAACATGGGAATGACCCTATGTTTTGGGTCACCTAATCTTGGGTCAGACCTCTAGAGAAGTCTAGCTTCCTTTTTGAGTCTATCACCTATACTAAACCTAAACTAGCTTATTGCTAGGAAAAGGGGAGAGAGATTAAAAACAATGCACAAAATCATGAAAAAATGAGGTGATAAACAGAATGTTTTAATCCTTATACTTGCATAAGACACACTATATGACACTTTAAAGACTAATAAGCATCACTTCATTCACTTTTTGATCAGCTTTCACATAAGTATTTCACAAAAAGGCATGGACTAGATATTGATCTTGCATAGGAGGGTAGTTGTCCACTTCCAAACTAACCAACAGACTATATATGCACTTAGAATGACCTGTGATAACTAAAAAAACACTACATAAATGTGAGAAAACTTAGATAAAGGCAAGGAAAACATACAATCACTTAACTACTTCAATGAATTCATAAGACACACTTCAACATAAATTGCAAAAGGTAGGAATTCAATATTTTATTACATAAAATAGGTGTTACAATATAAATCTTGGTAAATTCTAGTCATGCCAAAGAGAGGGATCATTTTAAAGGATTATAAGCCTATATTTATAGCAAAAAGGGATGAGAGAGATGGAATCATGCATAAAAGGATGGAGAAGGGATCATAATGACCAATCATTTTGATGTTGATTCCATTAGAAAAGATCATAATGGCTAAGATTACTTATAGAATGTGGTTATAACAACCATATTAGTCTCATTCAATCTATTTATGGCTTGTATTGATGTTCCTTATGTTACAATGGATGGATCAAATCATTTTCAATCTATTTTTAGAATTGAAGCAATTAAAATAGCTCAATCAATCTATTATTATCTTATTTCAATGTAGATTGATCCTTACTAGTTCAATTTTGACATGAAAGAATGGAGAAAAGGGTCATAATCATGATGTTGGCTTTGGCGATGAACCCATAAAAACTGACGTGTCTACCTACATGGCCTCACTTTGAGATATTTTCTTTGGTTTGACCTCAATAATGTTCTACCTCCATTTGAAATTTCTTGGCTTTGAATTTTAATCTCTGCTACTGATCTTGAATTTGCATGATGTAATGCAATCTATTGGATCTATGGGATACACTGACTGTTTGACCTCTTGATCACCATTGATTCTCTTTTATACCAATACACATGAGATATAGATATTCTACCAATTTAATGTAGTTAAGACACTTATCACCCATGCATTTTTAATTGGGATCCATTGACCTTTTGACCCACTACTCAACATTGATCTTAGGTGCACAATCAAATGCACATTGTTAGATCTTTGAGACCCACTGATGTCAGTGATTACCTTCTCATCATTGATCTGCATTGTATGAATGAATGAGAACCATTGACCATCTTGGGCGTACTCACTTTATCAGTCACCTTGCATAGTTGGATCTTTGATTCATGATTGAATGTGTACCATTAGATCTTCAATTTGAATTCAAATAGCTATTTATCATGGCTTTAACTTGACACCCCTGCACACATCACAATGTACAATTTAAACTTTGAATTCTTATATCTTGAGATAGACAACTCATCAAGACATGAAAATTTTAGGGGATGTTTAATAAATAGAGAAAATCATTTCCATATGATCTTTTGGATCTAAAAGGCATCCTACGCATATTTATAAATGCACAATCAAGCTGACTAGTGTATTTTTGCATGATGTTTGATGATGGTCTAGTTCTTCAAAGCTTGCTTTTGCCATCTTTTGATCTTTTATGGGTTAGGAACTCTACTCAAAATCTTTATCTAAGTGGAATATTGTTATGTGGGACAAATTTGCCTAGCATATTTAGTGACTTAGCTAGGCATCATGCCTACTGTACTTGAGAACTTAAACCATTTACATGAATCTTGGATTCACCAATAACAATGAATCTGATCCATGACTGTAAGAAACCTTTTGACTTACAACGATAATGAATTCCACCAAAATAGGGAAGGAATTAAACAAAACAAGGAAGCTCATTAAAAAAAGAAAAAACAAAATAATGTGCTAAGATATCACTTGGAGGAAAGCCAAAACAAAATATGTACAAGGAATTCAACCTTTAGTGGTAATGTTTCAAGTGTATCCCATTAACTAGGATGGGAATATTCTCATCGTATATCCCTTGAAATTTGGAAGGCATTATGGGATTTGTCACTGGAGATTGTGTATGGACCACTCTAAAGAGAGTCAACTTTGTATGCCTTCCTAACATAGCTCTATCTTCATCCCATTTAAGGACCAAATCTCCTTCTTTCAAACTTTGTGAAGAATATTTTTTATCAAAGGATCTCTTCATGTTTGCTTGATGTATTTCTATGGCTAGCATGGACTAATGTCTTATCTCTTCCAACTCCAAAAATGCAATATGGCTAATCTCCATAGGTTAATTTTCTAGCAATTCAAGTTGATGCATCAGTTCTAGGAAAGCTAATTCAAAATAAATAGGCATTCTTGCTTCCTTACCATATACCATCTTATAGGGGGAGTTGCCTATTGAATTCTTATAGGTGATCTTATCAGCCCATAGAGCTAACTTTTGCTTGAGATGCCATGACGTATGATTATCTTCAATTATTATTCTTATGATCTTTAATAGGTTCTTATTGGTGGACTCAACAAATCCATTCTCTTGGGGATAGTAGTTTGATGAAGTACTAAGATAAATCCCATGTTGAATAGCCCATAGACTGATCTTAGTCCCCATAAAGACCATATCATTTTAAGAAATAATAGTTGAAGGGAATCGAAACTTCATAAGTATGCCTTCATAAAAATCTAGAACATTAGACTAATTTGCTTCATTTAATGCCACTTCTTCTATCCATCTAGTAAAGTAATCTATGGTAGTATCCATTTATGACCTAAGCTTGAAGGGGGATTAATGAGACTAGTAAAGTCTAATCCCCATTAGATAGAGGGTTGATCCACTATAATTGGTTGGAGAGGTAAGGATTTAAGTTTTACCTTTCCTACAAACATAGCATATTATCCACATTTCTTAACCCATGTATGACAATAACAAAATATGCTTGGCCAATAGTACCCACCTCTCATGATCTTGTGGGCTATGGCCTTTGTTGAATAATGCCATCCACCATGTCCATCATGGAAATATTCAAGTAGAATTTCCTTTTGATGTTGTTCAATGAATCTTAACAACACGACATTGATATCTTTCTTGAATAAAACATCATCAAGAAGAAGAAAAGGAATGGATTGAAATTTAAAATATCTTCTTTTTTAAGGAGTTAGATGAGAGGGATAAAGACCATCTTGGAGATATCTTACCAAATCATGATACCATCTAGTTTATACACATAATATTTTTAACTTTTGTTGATTAATGACACTTTATATCTTGTATGAGCTTGTCAAGTCTAAATCTCTCTGAGTGCATGCCTTAAGGGGTGTATTGGGAAAGGGGTGGGTAGACCATCAATGCTTCATAAGATTGTTGTTCCTTTTACAACTTACCATCCACACTCTAGTCTCTTGAAATAATTGAACTTGGGCTTATTCTTCTTAGTTATACCTATTCTTATCATTTGCTATGGTTTATCCTTCATTTCTTTCCTTATCATCCATTTGATTTGTCAATTGTGTTAGGTCAACTAGGTTGACCTAGTATAGTTTAGTAACTATTTCTCTCTTTTGCTTTGTTAGATTCCTAGCTGACCTAACACAAACCTAGAGAGTTAGCCCCAAAAACATGTTAGGTTGATCAGGTTGACCTGACACAATCAACATTCCCAAAATATTTTAGGGTTAAATACTACTATATATAAGGTCATTCTTTACCATTCTAAAAGATTGAATAGTTAAGTAAAGAAGTGTGAACAAACATCTACCTATTGACCATTCTAATTAGGGAATAAATCTTTAGGGTTTAATACTTTATTTGGAGCTTTGATCTCATCTTATGGATAAGTATTTTAGATGCTTGGATAGGTTATGTAGCCTATATTTGATTTATCTTAGTTATCCTTATCTACCATGACAATATCTTGGAAAGCACCTTGGCCAAGGGGGAGATTAAGGCTTGGTGGGTTCATCTTCAAAGGTAAGTATTCCTAACTTTATTCTTCCTTTGTAAGAGTAGATAGTGCATATGTATTCTTCTCTTCTATGTATTGAGATTCTATATACATTGACATGAGTATATGTCTTATATACATGTTTAGTTTATTTATTTATTTATTTTATTTCTAACCCCCACTTTGTGCCATAAGCTTTAGTGCACAATAGATTAGATTTAATTTTGTTATTATTATATTAGTGAAATATTAAATCATAGGACTCTTTTAGGGTTGTCATGCGATTGTGTTAGACTATAGGCTTTGGAACCCTATCTTACATGGTGTGTTATGTTAAGTGATCCCATAATTAGGTCTAGAGGATCCTCACATTGGTCATGCTCCCACTTAATAATTGTATGCCCCCCAATTATAAGTGTAGGTGTGTTTTATCCCATCCGATCTAAGATTGATTTATAGACATAATGGATTTTTGATTACATACATTTTGCTAAACTAGATGTGAATTAAACCCTTAAAAGATTTATTTCACTTATTTCATTTCTATTAGTCATTATCTTTATCATATATTTACTATGTTATATAAACCTTGTCAACCCAGTTATTTACCTTTGTGTCCAGCTTTGCAGGAATGAGTAACTTTCTTGACCAACTTCACCCAGTATAGGTTTCTAGAACTTACAAAATTTTATTCAAATAATTAGATCAACCAACTTGACCCAATGTAAGTTTTTCATATTTTTAGACTTCCTGTTCAGCCTACTAGGTCATCTAGGTTGATCTAGTGTATTTCCAACACTTTTTCAACAAGTTCTTATATAGCTTGATGGACTATCTCGACCCAGTTTTCAAGGTTTTGATAGTTTTCACCAAGGTTCTTGATCAACAATCTTCTCCTTTTCATCTCTAAACCATTCAATTCAATTTTTATTCCTTGTATCTTTCTATTTTTGTACTTTTCTTTCATAGTTTATACTCTTTAAGACTTCCCTTCCATAGTTAACTAGGTCGACCTGATCAACTTAGTTGATTTTTAAACTTTGCTTCCATAGTATAGGTTCAACCTTATTGACCCTATTCTATATTATTATCTATATAGTTTCTCAACTATAACTTCTTTCAAAGTTGGAATAAACCATATATGCTAATCACATGTTTCTTTTCAGTTGTTTACATACTTAGAATAGTTCAAATTGTCTAATTAGGGGATTTTTAATTAATCACTTAGTTTCACTATTTCTATTCTTTTACACACATGACCAAACCACATAAACATCAACAAGCATTTAAACATATGACTACCTAGGTCTATCTACTTAGATTTCATCACTAAGAAGGAAGTTGACTTGATGCTCTAGTCAAGTATAAATCATGGTTAATGGTATATTTTGGCTGAGCACCCATTACCCTTATTGTTATGGTGTGTGAAGTGAGGGGGTAGGCCCCAATACCAATCCTATATCATTACCATTATAGTCCATTTCATCCTAAACTTAGGTAAAACTATCCTTAGATTTATATCTAGTACCTTGCTTATATCCAATATCCCTTTACACTTAAAATCATTCTTAATAATCTAATCAACATTCTAGGTTGACCTAGTAGCTAGATTTACTTTCAAGTTGTTTGCTTGCTCTTTGATTAATTGTGTATGCAAAAGCTTGCATTATCTAGCATTAGTGCAAGATTTTGGTTTGTGTGCATCAATTGGATTGGCTAGCATCAATTCAATTTACTATTTGTTTCCCTTTTAATACTTAATGCTTTCTTACATTACTTACAATTATCTTGCTTTAATTCATAGCTTGTTATTAACTTTCTTTTCTTCCTTGTCTATTGTGCTAGATTGACCCTATCGACATATTATCTTTTTTAACCCCTATACACTATGATAGGTTGACATGGTCAACCTATTATTGTTCACATATTTACCTCCTTTTTCCAATCACTGTTCACTGAATTGGGTTAATATTGTGGACCCTGTATAGTTTTACAGTCCATATTTTGCAATAGGTTGACTAAGTCGACCTAATATTATTGTCAGTCACTTTTTAAGTCTTTACTTTCTCATCTTGTCTCTTTTAATTTCATCATGGAACTTATATTTGGGGACAACACTAAATTTTAATCAATAAACATGATGGAATTTACCAATCCTAATAGGTTCTCCCAGAAATAAAGTAGGACTCCTTTTGTGAATGCTAGTAATTTCATATTACAACCCACATGATGGAGTATGGGACCCCTTCTCATACCCATTTGTAGAAAAACCCTTATATTTTCTTAGAGGATCAACTTGAGTTAGATTATACTCTTTAAATGATTTTCTTTATCATGGAATTCCCTCAACATAGAGGGAAGGATCCTTCCACCATCTAGAACCTCATGATTAGATGTCAAGTTAAAGAGCCTCACTCTCCTACTCCTACTTTATCAATAAAATTTGGGGGTACCAATTTATTTTATTCTCAACCTCTTCCTTCAATCTTGAATCCTTATGCCATGACATATTCTTCTTTAGCCTCTTTTACCTCCATGCCTAGTATCTCAACTAACATGGCAAGTTCTATATCTAGTGAGCCTCTCATAAGATCCACTATTCTTAATATATCCACTAGTACTTCATTTTCTACCCAAGGAACTCATGCTTCTAGTTCTTATTCCTCATAACCATTTACTAGTCCATCTTTTGATTCACAAGCAAATTATGCCACTAGTGCCTCAAATTCTCATAGCTCTTTTCAAGCTCATATCAATGCTAATAGTGGTACCCAAGATGCTAAAACCAACACAAACACCAATATTACATCTTCTAATAAAAACAATCAAACTCATCAACTATTATTATAAACTCTCAATCAAATGAACACATTTTAATCTCATAATTTGAATCAAATGATGTGAATGCAAAACCACCTTCTTAATATTCAATCCAATCCTCAACTAATGAATTAGGTCACACATAACCAAAGTGTTCCTCCTCCTCTTCAAAGTTCTCAAGGTAATCTCATTCCTCAACCTCCATTAGTCAACAATGTCATCAAGAATTTAAAAAAAGGAACCTCTTACCACCAAAATTGCTAACATTGACATTGGAGGTATAACACCTACAGTTTATTATAATGGATCAATTGATCCTACCCTTCACCTCAAGAGATTTGGAAATATTTAAAAGGATTGGGTAAAGATAAATACCCTTTCCTCTACCATACTCTTATCCAAAACCCTCATGGGTGATGCCTTGGATAGGTAAAATTATCTTAGAACACACTCTATCACTAGTTCTGAGGACTTAGTAAATGCTTTAGTTCAAGAATTTCAAACTAGTGATCTTCCTAAGAACACTTTGGCCCATTTCATCAATTTCAAACAAAATATAAATGAAACTACCCAATCCTTTGTTAAGCAATAGAGGAATTTGTAAAATAAATGTGAACATAACAAGGTGGATGATAATCTCTTTGATCTCTTTACAAATGCTTTATTTCATAAATTACAATATTTGTATCCTTTATCCACTTACGTTGGAGGAAGATAACGATTAAGCAAAAAAACATGATTTCCTCATGTGTCAATTTGAGTTTCCCAAACCTTCCATGGGCCCTCACCTATTAGTAAAGAATAAAAAATGTAGTATTACCAGTGATGGTGTTACTGATTCATATGACACCATTCATAATGTTCAAGATGTTGTTCTTACCCATTCTTCAAAACTAGATCCTTCTCAACAATACACTAATCCTCATTTTTCCACAAACAACATTAATTTCCATAAAATTTTATCCATGGCCAAATTGATTAAATGTCTACCTAGGCCTTTCCCTGAAGATCTTAACCCTACTCAACCTATGAAATCATGGTATGATCCTAATTATTTTTTTTGGTTTCATGCTAGTTGGGGTCACTCTCACAAGACTTGTAGACAAATCTACAATTTAGCCATGGACTTGCTTCTTGGCCCAAATTTTGATCATGATTCCATTATTCATAAGTGTTAAAAAAATCATGAGATTGATTTCAAAGACTATAAGTCACATGATAAAACTCAAGCCTTAAACAAAGAAAATAATAATTTATCTATCAATAAAGACCCCTTACCTAATAATCTACCAATCCAAGAAAGTTGAAATAAGCCTACTTCTACCAATAACATATAAAGTCTTATTAAACCAAATTATGAAGAGAATGTGGTTAGCATGACTAATATCTGACGAGTGGTGGATTTCATTGATTCATAACCTATCTACACTCCTCATTCCCATAAGATGTATTATGTTATCTAAGATTCTTCTCAAACTCCTTTAAATGAGTTGGGGAAACAATATCTTATTTCTTTTAATGATCTAATTTATGATTCTCCCTTAGATGACACCTATCATAATATTTATACTTCTTTCCCATCATCTTCTAATACTAATAACAATCCAATTTATGATAACACTTCTTCTTCCAAACTTCAAGATCAATCTAAACCAACTACTTATTTATCACCAAATGATTTACAACCTTCCTCTCAAACTTCTCATTCTTATCAACATAAATTTCAATGCTCTTTAGATCCACCTTCTAAAGACCTTCTTAATCATCAAACACCTATATATAAAAATATCCTTATGGGTTATGATGAGTAATATCCCATTTTGGAACTTACTAATCTTCCATCTCAATTACCTTTCCTTGAACTCATGAAGACATCTCCATGTCATATAAATGACCTCATGTAAGTCTTATTTGAGGAGAATATCCCTTTCCATCCTCTAGTAGGATGGGAGGCTTCTTTATCTAGATATAATGATAGTATCTTATAGCAATGTGAAGAGATATCCATTAACATTGATGAAACTATTGACACTTCTCTTTTTTTATGATTTCCTATTGCATCTATGATTCCAGATGAGATTGTGCTTCATGTAGATGATCCTCCATTATTTATTAATGTGTAAATAGGTTATATCTAAGTTAATTTATCCTTGATTAATGAGATTTATGGTACCTATGTCATTTTCCTTGATTTCATTAAGACTCTTAGGTATTCTTAATGTAATTTCAAGTCTACACACAACACATGCCAAGGATACGATAGAAGGTAAATCTTTCCTTAGGGTATGTGTGGCTTCCCATTACTATCCCACATATTACCATTCATGTAAATGTGATGATATTCAAATTTACCCTTTCATATAACATATTTATTGGTAGGTCATGGACTCATTATATACAAGCTATCACATCTTTTGCTTGCTAATGCATAAAATTTCCTCATAATGGAGCCATTTATAGGATTCAAGGAGACACTAACCCTTAGAATTTTGAATAATTACAAGATCATGTTGTCTTAAATATTCCTACTCTTGAACCTTTTCTTAGTGTTCCATTCCATGAGCCATAATAGCTCAACTTTCTTATCGACTCAACCAGAGGTTATAATGGGCATCCTGAGCTCATTGGTAACATTCCTCCCAAGTTTTTAGACTCTAATGACGATGAGCCTGGTGAGATTAATTTAAAGATAAAAAATTCTTATCTCTCACCTCATCTCATCTCATAGCTTCTCACTTCCTTAAATCCTCATTCTCAAAAGACTCTTTATGATGACATTCTCATAGTCTTAACCAAGTATAGGCACTCTATTCACCAAGCTTATTCTAATGACAAGGTCCTCCCAAATTGTGTCATCAATCTTCATACTCCAAATTATGATGATGGCTATTCTTTATATGATCCTCTTTTAGGTGGCCTTGTCTAGGCCCATGATGTCAATATTGTTCATTATCGCTCTTCTTTACTCGAGTCTTTTTATGTATCTTGTCATTATATTTAATTTATAGTTCCTAATTCTTGCATTTTTCTTCTTTTTCACAAGGTAGAGATGGCACTGATACCTCTAGTTTTTAAGGAACCACTTAGGACCATGCTCTTAGATCATGTTATGATCAGACCTTATCACTTTTCCACACCTAGATCATTCTTCCTTAGACCTTCTGCAAATCCTACCCTTCCTTTAGTAGGGCCACCCATAGTTAAGCCTATTCCTTTTTCCACTCTAGTTGAACTTATTTCCTTCACCTATGGATCCTTCTCCATCCATGAGTCCTTCACCTTTTGATCCTTCTCCACCTATGATTCCTTCTTCTCCTATAGATCTTGTTTCCACATATTCTCCTAACTAGCCTTTGCCTAACTTTCTTCCTCAGCATGATCCTTTGAGCATTCCTACTTTTTTAGTTTAGGAGATCAAAAAAGAAGTATTTTCCTAGTATTAAATAAATATTTATGAGACCATATCAATAGTTTGATTAAAAATTCATAGAGACTTAGCTGATGTATTAGATAATATATGTTGATAGATTTCCCAATATTTATGAGCACATACATGGTGATTTCTCATTTATATTTGGATTAGACGTGTGATCCAATCTTATTTCTATTTTGATTATATCATTTGAAACTATGTCAAACTCTTTATTATCTTATATCATTTTTCTCCTTATTATTGTACTATAGTTAGCTTACATTTCACATATACTTGTCTTTTCTTTATCATTACTTTCTTTTTCTTTAGAGTTTTTCTCAAAACTCTTTCCTTGTATCTTTTTGATTGATTTCTTTCTTATCTCTATTTTTCATAGATATTTGTCATGGTAACTTGGTTATACTTACCCTCTTCCATTTGGTTACTATCTCCTATTACCATGTGATTAGTTCATAAACAATCTTTCTCATTATTATTTCTTTTCACTATTCCTCCTTTGGATCTCCTTTTTCCCTTCTTCCTTTTTTTTCAAACTAAGCATATACACCATTGAAACTTGAGATCACATACTCAGTTCATTATCAAGCCTAAGTGTTCTAGTTAGTCTTTTGTCTTGGGATACCTAGTTTTCTTTAGCCTTAGCGTATAGTTCATTCATGTGTATCATTATCTCTCTCATGATTGGTCATTCAAAATTTGTATGGAGGAGGAATATTAAAAATCCTTCAAAATAAATTTAAAATCCAAATCATTTAAACAAAAGGCAATGATATAGAAAATGCAAAAATATTGAATGTTATTAAAAGTCTAATCACACTAAAAGACATGATTCAAAGCACATCTCCTTCTTCTAGTCAAAGCTCAAAATCCATAATTGGCTTCACGATAGAGCCGAGGTCCTTTTGGGTGTGGTAGGCTAGTATATTAGAAGAGGAGAATAAAAAAATATTCTAGTGATACCTACCTTCTCATGCAAGTACCCAACGTTCATAGTAGATCGATGGCTCTGTAATGGGTCCCAAGGAGCTGGGAACATGTTTTGGGAAGGTAGGTCCATTTTAATTTTCCTTATACCAATATACCATCATGATTTTATCTTATTAGTAAACATATTTTCCTACAAATATTTATGTATATAACAAGTAGGTTTCCTTTGTACATAGATGACAACTAGTCCCTTTGTGTCTTCTTATGTCTTTAGTATGCCTCTTATTTCATAAGGTCTTCTCATAAGATGGCTAAGTCATGATTATTACATTCACTTTTTCATTATTTTTCCTTCATATTTACTCTTGGAAAATATTATTTTTCTTACCGATCA